>JAKTRG010000010.1:0-554443 GCA_030579595.1 Spencermartinsiella europaea
TCCTTTTGCCAATTGGTAGCCGTAAAACGGGCAGTCTTTTTCTAATTTGATAGTTTCGAGAAACTTGTTAGTCTGGCTTTCTCTATCGTGACTATCAGAAGTGGAAGATTCTCACTATGCGTTGGCAGCGCGATCCATCGACAACGTGCGCGCGAAACCGGGCCGTCGCACAACCAGATCAGTGCGTCTGAGCCAGTTAAACCGACTCGCCGATCGAGCTACCTCTCTAACTCTTTTCACACTATCCGTTAACGTTTCCAAACCTACATCATTCCTCGTCAAACTCCTCTACCCCTGAGCTTATCAGTTGCTCTCGTCTCTCCCCCACTACTCCACACACCCCTAACCTCGTCAGCACACCCATACTAATAATTTTACCCGGCTTCTTTTTCCAGCAAGTAGAGACAAAGTCCCAACTGCGTGTCAAAAGGCTTAGAGGGAGAAGAGAAGGCGGGTCGTCGTTTTGTCGATTAATATTGGATAATCAGCGGGGCCCAAAAGGGCGCGGACTTATTTGTTCTCGTTTTCATTTTAATTTTTTTGCTCTGAGCACACGACCTGAGCTCGGAGTAGGAAGGAGCAAAAAAGGCACACAAAAGAAGGTGCTAGTGAGAGGTGGTTTTGCTTTATCGGCTGAGACCAAAAAGAAAACAAGCTTGGTTGGTTTAATCTCGCATTTTTTTGTATTTGTTTCCTCGCTCAGTTTTCTACGAGTTTGCCGAGATCATATCAGAAATAGTTTAGATCGTAGTTGTCAAGGCTGAGCGCGCACTGGCGGAAGAGCGATGGATCCGTTTGTGGACTCGCGGGAAACAAGCGCCAGCCGTGACTACGGTGAGCTCAGGGATCTGAGAGATGGCCGAGAACTGCGCGAATCTCCTCGATATTCGTCGCCCTCCTCGCCCCGATATACAACGTCGCCGTTCGTAGACCCTCCGGGCGCAAATTTGCCCTTGACATTGGACCCGGGCCCGTCGATTCCGCTGACCCAACCCTCTGCTCTGGCACATCAGCGTAAGCATTCGCGGAACTCGTCTATTCGAGGAGTACCCGACTCACCTCTGCGCCAGACGCACCGAGAACCGCGCGACCGAGAACGTGATCGAGAGCGAGACAGAGACACGTCCCCGCCACTGACCTCGATCGATGCTCGTTCCGTCCCCGTTCCCGTGCCCTCAACTCCACCGGCGTATCACAATGGCAGCCGCACCGCAAGCAGCGCGGCTCCTCCTGCGGCTCCATCTCTCAAGCCCCAGAAGCGACGGTACATCGGGGACTGGGATTTTGTCAAGACGATTGGGGCAGGGTCGATGGGCCAGGTCAAGCTGGCCAAGAGCCGGGTTACGGGTGAGTACTGTGCAGTCAAGGTTGTACCTCGGTCTCACATCGACCACAAGCGCGACAACGCCAACAGCAGCAAGAAAGAGTCGGACGAGTCCAAGGACATACGGACCATCCGAGAAGCAGCCATTGGCAAGCTTCTCAACCACAAGTACATCTGTCAGATGCTCGAGGTGTACCCGATGACCAATCACATTTATTTATTGTTTGAATACGTGTCTGGGGGCCAGATGCTCGACTACATCATCAGCCACGGAAGTCTGAAGGAAAAGCAGGCCCGCAAGTTTGCTCGCAGCATAGCCAGTGCCCTGGACTATTTGCATCGCAATTCAATTGTTCATAGAGGTGAGTATTGAACCAGATGAGAGCTTTTCTGCGAAGCAGAACCAACCCTCCCCGGGCAGGGGCCGCCGGAGGCAGGTGGAGATTGCCTCCGGCGGCCCCTGCCCGGGGAGGGTTGGTTCTGCTTCGCAGAAAAGCCACAGCAGTGGGCAGAACAAGATGTTTAGGTCTGCTTTATATAGTGTGATACAGTGCATTGCATATGCTTCGGCAATGTGAGATGAGATGAGCGGCTGATGCTGCTACTGCACGGGGATGTGAAAACTAACAAGATCTCAAGATTGAAAATATCCTCATTTCGAAATCAGGAGACATTAAAATTATCGACTTTGGGCTGTCTAACCTGTTTTCGCCCGACTCGCTCCTTAAAACGTTCTGTGGCTCGCTGTACTTTGCGGCTCCGGAGCTGCTCAATGCTCAGCCATACATTGGCCCCGAAGTGGACATCTGGAGCTTTGGTATTGTGCTGTACGTGCTGGTGTGTGGAAAGGTTCCGTTTGACGACCAGTCGATGCCAGCATTGCACGCCAAGATCAAAGAGGGTAAAGTAGAGTACCCCTCGTGGCTGTCGTCGGACTGCTGCGATGTGCTCAGTCGCATGTTGGTGGTCAACCCAAGAGACCGCGCCTCGTTGCAGGAAATCATGGCCCATCCTTGGATGATGAAAGGATACGACAAGGCGCCAGAGTCATACGTGCCTCACCGCACACCACTGTTGGGCCCACTGGACCCTGCCGTCATCAACGAGATGTCTGGGTTTGAGTTTGGCACTCCGGAAGAGGTTGCATCGCGCCTTCAGGCAATCCTGGACTCGCCCGAGTACCAGGCTGCCACCACTAATTGGTACAAGCTGAACGACGAGTCTGAAAAGCGGTCGAGACCCTTCTCGCTCGACTTTTACCGTCGCCGGCTCTCAATGTCGCAGGACCTTCTCAGGTCGTATCCAGACCCTACCAATGCCTACCACCCTCTGATTTCCATTTACTATCTTGTTGTGGAGAAACAGCAGCGAGAGCGGCAAAGGGTGGCCGACCTTGAAAAGCAGTTGGCTTCATCCGCTGTAGTTAGCCCATCGGCGCCTACACTGCCTGCTATTTCCATTGATCCGCCTACTCTACCGCTGCCTGAAGTAGCGCATACTCAGTCCGACCACGCTGCTACTCGGGTCAGATCGCGAACTCAAGGTGCTACAGACTTTGCTCCCGTAGCATCTGTAGCGTACTCTCCACCACTGGCCCGAAAAGAATCAAAGCATCAATCGCACGCATCAGAACCCCCGATGATGATGGCCCTGAGTGGCCGAGACCACAACAGCAGCAGCAACACCAACAATAGTCACAACTACAACAACAACGGTGGGTCTTCGAACATTGCTACATCTATACTACGACGATTCAGCACTCGCAAAAGAACAGGGCCGTCCTCTTCCTCTTCTTCTTCTTATCCTCATCATCCTCCTACACCACCCACTATTATCACAAACACTACGTATGAACCCCAAGTGCCCGAGTCTCCGTTTGAGAACGGCAGTGGTAGCTTTGATGACAACAATAACAACAACATTCCCAGTCCCTCAACACCCAGCAAATCCTCGGGTGCGCAGTCATTCCACCCGAACGCTCGTGCAAAATCCCTCGGACACGTACGCAGAAAAAGCTCGCTCAGATACTACCGGGACGCGCAAGGAAACGACACGACGCCGCAACCTGGTCAGTCTGGCGACATCACCAACGAGTCTTTTGACGATATTGCATTGGAAGACTCGCACAACATTGAAATCAGCGAGGCTGCAGGCGACATGCCGTCCATCCAGTACCCGAAACAGGTTTTCCTCAAGGGCTTTTTCTCGGTGCAGTCTACCTCCACCAAGAGCTTGGCTTTTATCCGCTCTGATATCATCCGTGTCCTGACCCACCTAGGTATCAGCTACAAAGAGATTCGAGGCGGCTTCCTGTGCGTTCACAAGCCTTCAATCAAGCTGGATGAGGACACCTTGCAAGCCCTATCGCCCCCACAGTCTCCGCACCCAGGAACCACCCCGCAGTCTGGCCACTGGCGCAAGCTGTCGTTTGGGTCAGGCATATTTGGCTCGCGTCGACGGAGCATTAGTATCATGACCAGCCAGGGGTCCAGCAGCGAAAGCTACAACGGTAGTGATGTGTCTGCCGAGTCGGTTGGCGCAACAGCAGCCAACGGAGGCAGTGACATGCTGGGATTTGCGTCGGTCTCTTCATCTGCCGTGCGTACCCCACTACGGTTTGAGATCTATATCGTTAAAGTTCCTTTGCTACTGTCGCTACATGGTGTGCAGTTCAAGAAACTGACCGGTAACTCGTGGCAGTACAAGTCCCTGGCCACCAAAATCCTGTCCGAACTACGTCTTTAGAACTGTAGAAAATCGTATATTCCAGGCCAGTGGTTGGACGTTGCCTCCTGCGAACCTCCCGGATAGTTTTGCTTCGCAGAATTGTGAGTAGTTAATGAAATAGGTCTGGTGAACAGAAAATGCATTGAAGTTAGTTTAGGTAGTAATGATTTAATGATAGCAAGTGGAGCATAATGGAGTGGATGGGGCAGAAAGAGCTAGATGGAGTGGTATGGAAGCAAGATGTAGTATATGGAGCAATATATCCGCTTTCCAATTCTATAGTTATGTCATACCTAGGATACGAGCACTCTAGTTGTCAATTGTCAGTGAAGCTGAACGATATGTTTCAAGTTTGCCAACGAGTGGCATGCGCTGCAGCGATGCTGAAAACGCAGTAGTCATATACGTGAACAAAGGCACACCTTGCCGTTTTGCCTATGATCGCGACTCGTGAGGATGTGATTGCGGTTTAGAACTCTAAAAGGAATGGATTATCTCTTTCACAGCTGTTAATATTTTTTAGAACCAGCTATCGCCCGCTGGCTCTGCCGAAGTTGGCTCTCCCTGTCATGATGTATCTGAAGCACGCGTCTGACTATTTTCGCTTCTGCTGAGCATTCGCCCATATTGCCTTGTGGCTCTAATTGCCATGCTTTTATCTGACAGTGGTGTCGTATTCCTTACCTGCTTGTTGGGTATCCACTTCGAAGCCTTACCATAGTAACTCACACTCTTCAGCTCGTTGAGCATTCGTTACAAGCGACCTTGATAGCCGCTCTTAATCAAAATAGCTGTTGCGCGTCAGTTTGGTGAGCATTCGCCTATATGTGCCCCTTGGTTGTCATTATCTTGATATTCAGCGAAGCAGAACCACAGCTCCCCGGGACGGGGCCGCCGGAGGCAGCTGGACAAGACTTTACTCAATCTCTCTTGACATTGAGCACAGATACGTCGAGCAGACGAGACCGGATGCGAGGGGTAGACGGGCTAGACATCGTCGATGGTGGTGGAGATGTATGCATTTGCAAGTTGTTGGTTGAAGTAGTGGGTGACGTCAGAGGAGTGGATTCGTCTGTGCGAAATGAGTATGTTGGCACTGATGGGGCAAGAAGAGGTGGTGGGTTTCCCAGAGGTGCTGCGCGGGTCGTCCCTGATCCTGTTGACGGTAAGGGTGGTAACGAACCCTTGCGAGGAGGAATGGCAAAAGGGATGGGTGCAATGGGAGATTGGGGAGACATTTGGGGCGACGAAGGCAGCGGTTTGTCGCGATCTATGGGCGGTGGCAGCTCTCGACCCGGTGAGGGAGAACCCTTGGAGTGATAAATAGCGGTAGTTTCCGACTTTGATGACGATGGTGGTGTTGTGGCTATGGTGGGTAAGTCTCGGCGTGTTGGCGAAAATGCGGGCGGAGAAGTCAAGGTGACGACGGAGGTGTTGACTGAGCTCACTGGACTGCCTCCCACCCCTACTCCCTTTGGGTTGAAAAAAGCGTGCTTTTTGGCGTTTTCTTGCTTTTCGTGGATCAGACTTTGAAGATAGTCTTGCACTTGGTAGGTTGAACAGTACTGTACCGGACGCCAACCTTCGGCGTTGGAAGACGTCACGTCTGCGTTGCGTTCGACTAAGGTGCGCAGCGTCTTGAGGTGGCCGTACGCTGCGGCAATGTGGATAGGCCGATTTAATTCGCGGTTGGGTAAGTCGATATCAGCCCCAAAATCCAGCAGTAAATTCAGACAAGGGTCGTGCCCGTAGCGAGCTGCCACAAAGACCGCTGTCTCGTGGTCGCTGTTGACCCAGTCGAGACAGCGCGGGATGTGTTGAGCAAGAAAATGCACGGTCTGCTCGTGGTTCTGAGATGCTGCCAAATGCAAAGGAGTTGCGCGAGAATGGCTAAGCGAGATCTCGTCTCGATCATGACCCTGCTGGACCAAAAACACACAGATCAGGTAGTGGCCGTGGAACCCGGCATAGTGCAGGCTCGACCATCCATTGCTCGGGTCAATATTCTCCACAAGGTCTGGGAATCGATGCACCAATCTTCGCACTATTGCCAAATTGCCCGATTTCACTGCATTGCGCAGTCTCACAGAGGGCTCCATGGGTTTGTGGTAGTTATGCTCATCCGGTAGTAGGTGTACCCTGCAAGCACTCTATAGCCTCGAATATACAATTATTTTTTGACTGTACGGTTATCTAGATTGCAAGATCTTCGTTCTTTTGTGTGTTCTGTCTCAACATTCGAATGTACAATTATCTTAACCGTGCAAAGATCGAGAATGTACAATTTATCTAGACTGCACAATTACCCCAAATCTACAATTATCTAGACTGTACAAAGATCTCGAATGTGCACTTTTTCTAGACGGCGCAATTATCCAGAGGCTGCGCAATCGTTCTTTTCAGACCTCAGTAGTCGTAAATCAGAATCTTGTAAACCCCAGGTTGATTTGAAGTGTGAAGTAATCAGCCGCATCTGCATCCGAATCTGTATTAATGACCGAGTGAAAGAGCATTGAAAAAGTAGAGGGAATAAACACATGTATACTCTTGGTCTGGCGCAGTGTTAACGTTCCTGGACCATCGGGAGTCTCTTGCTCGCCTTCGGCGGGACCGTTCCAGGGAGGTTGGTTCTGCTTCACAGAATTTCGGCTGAGATCAGTACCAATACTACTATACCGTCACTTAACTCCAGTCACCACAGACTCTTCCTGGTAAACGAAAACAAAATTAAGCGTGTGGCCTGCCAATTGATCCTGTGAAACCTTGTACGACCCTCTCCACTCATTCCGCGAAGCGGAACTACCCCTCCCCGCTAGGGGCCGTCGGAGGCAACGTCACGTCAGTCTCAAACATCGAAGATATCTGGCATGGTTTCAGCCGTGCAGGGCTGAAGGTTGTTATACAACTCACCGGGTATTTCAACATTGCAAAGACATATCGGGTAGGTTGAAATCTCGGTAAGATAAAAGGTTCGGAGTGTCATTGCATTGGTACTGCTAGCAGTTCGGAAAGAGCTGTCTTTTCAGCATATTAACGGTCTCTCAAAACAGTGAGTCTGGTAACAAATATTTCTGTATAAGCAACATCATGTGACCCAGGAGGGTTAGTTAGCTAGCACAGTGTAAATTGAAGGCAGCATTTAGGGGGGTATTGGTTGCAAGTAGTTTTTCAGAAGACAATGTTACACGAACAAGGGAACCATCGGGCCCAGTCCCTGAATGACTTTATGGGAAGAGAAAAATTGAGTTGTATTATTACATTACCAAATCAAAGCCGACAGTTCTTAACCGCCAAGAAGCTTGAGAATCTTGCGAGAATGTGGAAATCTCGTCAGTGTGCTACTATTTCATTTGGATAGGATCGGCGCACAGCCCAGCCGTAAAATTCACCCCCAAAGTTAACGGGCAATTGAGGGCAGTTATGCTCCAATGCGGCCTAAATTCAGTCATTTTGAAGACTAGAAGACACATTATACAACTTAGACACTTAGACACCGCAGAATACTCGCCAATGTTCTGCTTCCTACTTTCGGGCCATTCCAGCGAGGGTCGACCCGGTTGCTTGGGAAACGCCTTTCTCTGGGCGTTTTTGTGGCTCGAGAAGTCCTGAGCCGCTCGCTGCATGCCGACCACCTGTAATACGAAGAATCCCCTTACCCTCGTCCCACCACCCTTTCCCCCCCCTAATTAGCAAAGAGTTCCACTTTCCATTCCAACGTCACTGGTTGTTTCTTTTCGATCGTTTGTCGTCTTCTTTGAAAATAACAGACACTTTTTGTTTTCAAACGGGACTTCACCACCAGCTCTCGCGAACGTAGACATTGCACACGCAACAAATACTTTAGCCTGCACCTGTAGTTTCCAAGAAAGAGTCGGGTCTATTTATATAACTCGGTTCGAACGAAAAGAAGCCGTTTGCTCGGTGTGTTTTTTTCCTTCGTGCCTTCGGTTGGACCTGCTACCCTCGACTCACAACGAGTGAAAAGAGTTCGCTTAGCGTGCGTTATTGTTTTTGCCCTTTGAACGAACGAGTGGTCCGGTGTTTTTTACACACGCGAAAAACTGGACTTAAAAAACCTCGCTACGAACAAACGATTTATTTATAGGAACTCGGGATTTTTTTTCTGACCATCATCTTCCTTTCATATCGCGTTTAGGTCGATACACAGAAAAGTCCTCGAGCATCTTTCGTTTTTATTCACGATTTGAACAAGTTTTTTTTTGTTTGGGATTTTTTTCTTTTATATTATTGGTTTTTGTTCAGTCGGGTTGTTTCATTTTCAAGTCATTTTTAGCTTCTCGGTTGTTTTATTTGTGTCTCAGCTAGCTGCTACTCTTTTTTGCTGCTCTCTTCCTTTTTGAAAGCCTCTTGTTTTTTTTTTTTTAGAAATTATCACAACAGCTATGAAGTTCTCAGCCCCACGAATCAGCTCAGCCAGCAGTCTGATGCTCGCTGCTTCGACTCTGATGATAACCCCCGCCCACGCGGTAGAAGTCCTCAAAGCCTCGTCACTGGTCACCTGCATGGATAACTCACTGATATCCGCCAGTAACTTTAACGTCGTCTTCTACCCCGGAAACAGATCCGTCAGCTACGATGCCTCGGCCAACGTAGGCATAGACGGATACGTCAAGGCCGACGTCACTGTGGTCGCTTACGGCTTCAGCATTATAAACGAGGTCTTGGACCCGTGCTCGAAGAGTTGGGACCTTCCCCAACTGTGCCCACTGTTCTCCGGTCAGGTCGATATTCAGTCCGTCACCACGCTGTCTCAAAGCGTGGTGGACAGAATCCCCGGCGTTGCCTTCAACGTGCCTGATATTGACGCAAGTGTTTTCATCAAGATCATGGCCAACTCCACTGGAAACTCTACCGTGATTTCCACATCCCCTCCTACCGAGTACAACGACATGATTGCCTGTATTCGAGCTGATTTCACCAACACCAAGACCGTCAACCACGTAGGTGTCAAATGGGCCACTGCCATCATCTCTGGAATCGGTCTTTTGACATCTGCCATTGCTTCGTCTTTCGGTAATTCGTACACGGCGGCTCACGTGGCTACCAACGCTGTCTTTCTCTTCTCGTACTTCCAGTCGGTAGTGATCATCACCATGGAAGCTGTGGACCAAGTGCCTCCCATGGCTGCTGCCTGGGGCCAGAATCTTGCGTGGTCTGTCGGTCTGATCGAAGTGCCGTTCATGCAGAAGATTTTCCGGTGGTACGTTCAGGCCACTGGTGGAAACCCTACTCTTTTCATATCTCAGCCGACCATTTCGATTTTGGTTCAGAAGCGTGACGAGATTGCGGGGCGTATCAAAGATTACCTGAATATACGACCCCTTGAGATCGAGGCGCCGGCGGTGGTGCAGTATGTAGCCCACGGAGCGTCCAAGTTCATGAAAAGAGCCACAAACCAGCTCATGGACGTGGCTCAGAGCAGTGAAACCCTGCTGGTTCTGCGAGGTATCTTGCGAGTCGGGTTCGAAGCTAAAATTGAAGAAACGTCGATTGTTCTGACCTCTTTCACCTTTTTCGTTCTCATCTGCCTTGTCATTGCTCTGATTTTCGGTCTTTTGCGTTTGATTCTGATCCCCTTTTTTAAGAACAAGTTTGGTTTTTACCGCCAGAGCTGGACTGCCTTCCTTAAAGGCACCATTCTGCGAATCACCTACATTGCTTTCCCGCAGTTGATGGTTTTCTCTTTCTGGGAATTCATCCAGCGTGATTCTCCCGCAGTTATTGTGTTGGCAGTATTCTTTTTCCTGGCTGCCGCTGGTATCATGGTTCGCAACTCTCTGCGGGTTTACCGCTTGGGTAAAGAGTCAATGGAGAACTTCAAGACCCCGGCCTATCTTTTGTACTCGGATGCAAACACCTTGAGCAAGTACGGCTTCCTGTACACTCAGTTTGATGCTAAGCACTACTACTTTGTAGGACCTGTTCTGGCCTATTCATTGGTAAAAGCCGTGTTCATCGCCTTTGCCCAGTCTTCGGGAAAGACCCAGGGTCTGGCTCTGTTCCTGGTTGAGCTGGTGTGGCTCGCTTTGATTTCGTGGAAAAAGCCCTACATGGACAAGTCCACCAACGTTATTTGTATCATCATTTGCTCTGTCAATTTTGTCAATGCGCTGTTCTTCCTGTTTTTCTCAAACCTGTTTGGACAGCCTCCTTCGGTTGCTTCTATTATGGGAGTGTTGTTTTTCATTATCAACGCTGCCTTTTCGCTGATTCTGCTCATCTACACCCTGGTGACCTGTGGCCTGGTCCTGTTTTCAAAGAACCCTGATACTCGGTATCGGCCAGCTGGTGATGACAGAGCGTCGTTTATCCAGGAGTCCAAGCACCCTAACACATCAGTCGTGGGTGAGTTTACGGCTCTGGGAGCCGCTGCCAGGGCTGATCACGAAGACTCTATCGTGGGTAGTCCAGTGCCCATGGGTGGTTCGCAGCTTTCGTTTGGAGGGGACGAGTTTTCCTTCAACGAGAAACGCGCTTCAGCAAACACTTACAATATGGCCCATGTTCCCTATGACTCTGCTGGTGCTTCAATGTACGGGTCTGATACGGGCTCGCAGATTCTGGGAGGCGGATCTCATTACCGCTCCGATTCAGAGACCGGCTTGCAAGACGGCAGTGGTAACCGACAAAGCAGGAAATGGAGTAATGTATTTAGTAGAGTTCCCTATCATAAGTAGGTGTTTTGATAGCATGTGTTGTTCAACTCTCACGATATGTATTTTTTGTGAATATATTATGGATTTTTTAGTACTTGATACGTCCAACTGGCTCCGAGTAGGGTTGGTTTTGCTTCGCAGAAGCTACACACTCGTCCTACTGCACTTATATAGCCTTTAACTTTTTCATCTATCGTTGAGTACAGTTTCTGCGAAGCAGAACCGGCCCTCCCCCGGGAGGAGCCGCCGGAGGCATTATGACTGCGTTACAAAAAATTTTATTTTATATTGTTCTTTCTATTCAATGCTATGCAATGGCAAGTATATCCGGGTGAGGACTTTGTACAAAGCTGTCAACTTCTGTAAGGATAAAAACGGCACAGTGTCGACAAAGTCAGACTCGAGATTGCTGGCTAAGCGGTCCTTTTCCCAAGGTAGTAACTCTGAATCAATCGAAGTAACCGAGTGAATGGCGTTGAGAACTTTGTTGGCGGCATATGAAATGGCCGACTTCTCCCACACCGTGTAGGTATAGTCTTCATTGACATCGAGCTTGCTCGCCCAGTCTTTGGCAGGATGATCCAAACGCCGGGGATAGCGCGGGTCCATCATGTTCGGGGTGAATAGATACGGGACATGATGGACAACGCGACGATGGCGCGGATACTCGGTCCACTGAGTGTCGATTCGGTCAGCCAGCAATGGCAATACGGGACGCGCGTTGTCGTTTGTGCATTCCGTTCCGTTTGACGGGCAAAGGAATAGGCCGCCTATAACGCTGTACGGCAGGTACAGACTCAGGTTGCGAAGAGCGTATTTCTTAGATCGTACGGCTCGGAAGCACTGGTCCACGTCCACACAGAAGTTTTCGCCCCAGGTGATGTCTGTATTGCGGTCGGTAGCCACATAAGCTTCAGAGTCGATGTAGCCATTATCGCAATGAGAGAGTCGCACATGATGCAACGTGGGGAACCCATAGGTATACTGGCGCTGAATACGAAACCCGCTGTAAGGAAACATGACGTTGCTTTCAAGAGGGTCGCATACTTTGTCTTCTTTGACGAGCCAGGTGGCCGAGACGGGAACCAAAGTCGTCAGAGTACATCCAATTAAAGCTATCAACCAAAATCGACGAGGGCATCCGCTGCTGTTGCTTGCTATCATTGTTTTGCTTTCGTTTGTTTTCGTTTGAGTTGTTTTTGCTCTACTTCTTCATATCAAACCTTGTGTTTTTTTTTCAGATGCAATAATTTTAAATGGGCAAAAAAAAAGTGAAGCGGAATGGAGTTTAACTTGGACCAAATTCCATTCTTTCCTTCTTCTTTCTTTTCTTTCCTGTTTGTTCTCTTAGTTTTTTTCATTTCCCCAATCTCATAAGCATTATGGGGATTGAAGACTCGGTGAAGATCGGGTCCGCTTGCGACTCAACTGCTGCTGCCGTTTAGCCTGTACGTCCAGTTCAGCAAATACTTCTAAACTGTGTTGCAGAACGTCAGAGTCTACTTTGATATTGAAATCCAACAGAAAAAGCAGCGCGATTTCTAACCGGTACAAATCTGACTGTGACACACCTCCTGCTGTTGCGTACCTCTTTTGTGTGTGGTTTACATCTTCGAGGCTTTTGCAGGCCACTCTCAGGGCTCCAAGAACAAGTCGGTGTACGCTAAGAGCCGTCAGTGGGATCGTTTGTAGTACAATGCATAGTCTGTAGACGTAGACACCGGCTGCCAGGTACACAGCGGTGGACGTAGGGCAGTATCGGTGTAAACGTTGTAAATAACTCCACACTGAAATGCCAGGAGGAGTCTTCGACCAGAATCGCCGTGCTATGATCATTTTCTGCTCTGCGATCTCTGTTGGAACTTCCTGCACGGGATCAGGGTATGTTTGGACCACAAGTTTGGCCACAGCAGCAGCCTCGGCAAGCAGGAAACTGGACCTTCTTCTCGTCCGCGAGCTTCTCTCTTCGATGCGGTGGTTTGGAGAAGAGAACTTCTGCATTGTAAAAGGAGAAATGTCACCTTCCAAATGGTCGAGGTGATGTGGATGTTGTTGTCCTGATGAGCCCCCTCCTTTTGAAGGAGTATCAGGACTCGCAAAAGGTGCTAGAGGAGGCGGTGAAGCTGAGAGTGCTCCAGCACCTGATGAAGGCACGGGCACCTCCTCGGCTATTGCAGACTCGTTGCCTGCCGGTAGTGACTCGTGGAGCGATATCAGGCTCGACAGGGATTGGTTTAGGTATGAGAGAGCCTGTTCTGCGGTGATGGAGAAGAGGTCGGGGATGGGCTCAGAACTTGACAAAATAAACCCCGGTGGTTCGTCGTCGAGATTGGGGGAATTCATTGTGATGGAGAAGAATCGATAGAGGCAAAGAGAATCCTGTTGAAGACAGAGGTGGTGCAAGAGCAGTAGTCGGTGACCTTTTCAAAAATAAGGGGGATGATGATGATGATGATCAAGGCTATGAAGAAATTAGCCTCGAGTATCTAGCGGCGAAAAAGTTGTCTCACTCAGGTGACAATATGTGTAGTTACACCATGTAAATAATTCACACCAATATATTTATTTCACCGTTGAAAGTTGGAGATGTTGAATTGGAACGGAACGCAAGAACCCAAAAAAAAAAAACTTAATAGCCTTAGGATCCTTAAATATTGCCAGGTGTGGGATATTTTTAAGCCCTCGAGGATTGCCACTGAATCAAGGATTGTGGACAATAATAGGTCAATAGATAATCATACAGAGTTTGTTTAACAAACGATTTTGTATGGCTTTCTCCTCTGTTTCGCTACGATGGCACAGTCGTGTGCCTAGTTAAATAGTTTAATCTGTGTTTATGGATTCGCAATGTTAATCTCTCGGTCCAAATGCGACCTTTTAGGTATTTTTACGTGTGGGGAGCATCTGCACGGCGAGGAACGTCAAAAACGCCAAAACTTGAACAGACGCGATTCTGCCGTGAACGAAGTAAATAATACACATTTGACTTGCAGTACAGCTGTTGTGAGTGATTTGTTGCAAGGTAAGGCATCGCAGCTCGGGTCGTCTTTTTCAGGATGTGGAATGCTGTATAGTTGTATAGTGAAGAAATTACAGTATTATACATGTAAAGTACATTTATGTATGTTTTTACTGTACACTTTGGATCTAAAATATCTGAAATCTCGCTTGATTTTGACTTGCCTTCTAGCAGCCTTCTTTTTACTATTTTTGTTTGTTCATTTTGCTACACAATCTGTATCTTAAAGTACTCAGGTTAGGAGCAAGAGCCCGAATGCCATGTCCGAATGACCTCATTTGGCCTTTGACATTTGGCTTCTGAGTATTCTAGGCCTTAAATTGACGCTACTTTACTCCCACTGTACCGTTATTGCTTGGATCCTCTTAAATCTATGATTCTATATGCCGGATGAAGAAGGTGAGTACATTTTTGTACGCGTATACTATCTCGACAATATGGGCTCATCGACTAGCTTTTTGTTATGTGTTAGCTCATGGACTATGAATTATATTCTAGGTGAAGAAGGAGTAGGTGAGCGTGTTTGTTTGCCAATATTACTATATCTGATTGAAGGTTATATTAAACTGTTACGATACTATCAGGTCATGGACTATGAATTATGTTCTGGATGAGGAATGTGAGTTCGTATCACACCACTATTACTATGCTGGGTGGGGATGATTAATTGAAGTGCAGTTGCTAACTATATACCACTATTAGGACTGTATGGGCATGGATGCACGCATGCTTGCTTGAACTCATCGATTGTGTATGAGCGACATGTATGACCCCAACTGAGAGATCACCTAGTTTTTACAAATTTCAGCAGCTCTGCTTACCCCAGATTGACTTCCTTTGTTAGTCGAAAAGGTCCGGTCGTTACACCACATCTATCTAACTTGATACGAAGGGTAATCCTGGAGATGTTCCAGATTGAAAGTTCAGATATTTAAAGTGTACTCTTCTGCGCCGCACCCACGCTTTGCACGTGCGATATCGGCGGTGGATCACCCCAACCCTGATGAGGATGACACTTTTCTGACTAGCCGCGCGGACCTAACTCTAAGCTTTTCACCAACATACGAGTTTCACCTCCGGGCCGAGTGAAACTTTATTAGTGCAGGTTTATTAGTGCAAAAAAAAAGCTAGTTGACAGAACAGAGTTGGTTGTCACTATGAAAGTGTCTACGAAACTTGAACAGGCTCACTCGTCGAGTAGTCTGCCGACTTACTCGTTTGAGTTCTTCGTGCCCAAAACTTCTCAAGGTGTGCAGAACTTATACGACCGTATGGACCGAATGTACGAACTTGAACCCCAGTTCATAGACATTACGTGGAACGCTGGTGGGCGGCTGTCAAACCTGACCTGCGACATGGTGCAGGCCACGCAGTCGGTCATTGGCCTCGAGACTTGTATGCATTTGACTTGTACGGGGATGCCCCTGGAAATGGTCGACAATGCGCTCAAGTCGGCATATAATGCGGGATGTCAGAGCATCCTCGCTCTGAGAGGAGACCCAGTGAAAGAGGGAAGTCAGTGGAAGGCCACAGACGGCGGGTTCAGCTACGCCAAGGACCTCATCCACCATATCAAAGCGAAATACGGAGACTACTTTGACATCGGAGTGGCAGCGTACCCGGAGGGCCACCCAGAGGAGGACGACGTTGATTTGCTCATAGATTACCTGAAAGAAAAAGTCGACGCCGGAGCCACTTTCATCATCACCCAGATGTTTTACGACGTAGACAACTTCATCGAGTGGGTGGGCAAGTGCCGCAATAAGGGCATCACTGTGCCTATCATTCCGGGTATTATGCCCATCTCTACCTATGCCAGTTTTCTCAGACGTGCTAAGTGGTGTGAAATCAACATCCCTAAACACTTTATGGAGGCTCTGGAGCCTATTAGCGGAGACGACAGCCTCGTTCGCCAAAAGGGGACCGAACTGGTTGCCGACATGTGCCAGAAGATGCTCGACGCCGGGATACGGCATCTGCACTTTTATACCATGAACCTGGAACGTGCCACCATCATGGTCTTGGAGAAGCTGGGTATACTGCCTGAGTACGTGCCCGAGGCCAAAACGCCGCCTCCTCTACCCTGGAGGCAGTCGCTTGCCTTGGGCCGCCACGAGGAGTCAGTGCGTCCCATTTTCTGGAAAAACAGGAAGCAGAGCTATGTGGCTCGTACGCAGGACTGGGACGAATTCCCCAACGGACGATGGGGAGATTCTCGTTCGCCTGCTTATGGAGAACTGGAAACGTATGGAGTTCTGCTGAAATATACTTCTGCCAAAGCCATCGAGTTATGGGGCCAGCCTACCACGTTGCAAGATCTAGGCAACCTTTTCGCCGACTATGTAGCTGGAAAAGTCAAAAGCCTGCCCTGGTCTGATGCCCCAATCTCGGCCGAGGTTCAGAGTATTACCCAGCAGCTGATTGATCTGAACAAACGAAACATTCTTACCATCAACTCGCAGCCTGCCGTCAACGGAGTCAAATCCACACACCCTGTCCACGGATGGGGTCCCTCAAATGGATACGTGTACCAAAAGGCGTACCTCGAGGTGCTGGTTTCATCGTCAGTTATTGAACGGCTGACTCAAGCCATGGACACCGATGCGGATGTAACCTACTACCTGGTGAACAAAAAGGGGCACCTCAAGACCAATTCTCCGGTTGATTCCCCCAATGCTGTCACCTGGGGAATATATCCTGGCAAGGAGGTTATTCAGCCTACTATTGTGGAGAAGATCTCATTTCTGGCGTGGAAAGACGAGGCATTCAGGCTTGGGGATGAGTGGGCCAACTGTTTCCAGCCGGGGTCCCCTTCCAGAGACCTTGTTGAAGAGATCGTCAACAAGTGGTATTTGGTTAACATTGTCCACAACGATTTCCACGAGCCTAACGCTATTTTCAAACTATTTGAAGGTTTGTAATGAGAGCATCAACCTCTGCTACACCCCTACCTCATGGGGCATTTCGTCGAGCAGGTGACAGAAAGCATCTGCCCACTGCAACCCCTGTTTTATTTTTTTTCAACATATCCTATGATTTATGACCTCAACTGTCACCTTTTGGAGACTTCAACCGTCACGAACTAGCATCTATCGTCAACCCGGTAGTATACACAAGCATTAGATTTAACAATATATTAATAATGACGTTGGCATTTCAATATCGCGGAATGTCATTACATATGAATGGGATATTGCAGGATTCGTTACAAATGAATAATGTACATAGCGTAGGACTCCTATCTCCTTGAATGACGTTAGAGCTGAACAATGCACATACCGTAGGATTCATGTCACCATAATAAATACTACCTGAGTGCGATGAAACATGTTACTCGAAGCATCCGACGGATTCCAGAATATGCTATCTGAGTGCATCAAAGCTCTAAGCTCTGAAAATGAAAACCTCGAAAGAATCGGGAAAGGCTGGTCCAAAATAAATTAAAATAGAAGAACTCTTATTGATGAACTCTTATTGATGATTAAGAAGTTTCTGAGATAACTCTGCAACACTCTTGAGCGACTGCTTTAATTCATTCAATTTGCTTTCCGACATGCTGTCATCCTGCTGTACAGTCTCCAAAGTACTGGCAGCTAGGATCAATTTGCTGTAGTTGTTATAAATAAGTGCCTTTTTTTCGCTTTCCAATCCCCGAATCTCAGAAACTAAGCCATTCTCGGCCTCGAGAATGTGCTTCAAGTCGCTATTTCTCACCAAATTAGTGATATAATCTTCCACTGTCACACCTTCTCTGTCTATATCCGAGCCTGCATGCAATTGCTCCAAATCCTCGTCCTCAGCTATGGCGGAAGGTTCTGGTTGCGTCGTGGCCTCAGCCTGCAGCTTATAGAACTCTCTCAGAGCGTGTCTCCGGCGCGCAGAACTGCTTTTAGACTCGGCAGACGCATTGATACTGCCATTTGCACCGCGCGATGGCGTTACATTGGCCGTTGCTGCTGTGTTCAGCTCGGCCATGTTGTGGTAGTTATTTTGACAACTGAATTGATGAATTTAGTTCACCTATCTAAATGCATGCATATTCCTTACCCAACGAACATCTGATAACTCTCCAGGTTCTCCTTTGGTTAAACTTGCAACTCGTTAACGTTTAGAGTCTTTAGATTCTTTAAAGGTGAACTCTCAGTGAAAAGGACTCTATTTGAAACCTTGAGATTAAAGACACTAGATAATAATAAAAACACAACATGTAGAATAAAAAAACTGCGACCCTTAAATTAAATACCCAAAGCAAGGCACTACTTCCTCTTCTTTCTGCTGCTGTCAATGCAGAGAGCGTCTCCGGGCGCCGCTACCACGCTGTCCTCCTGATGACTTCTTGTTGCCTGAAGCATACTGGTGGCTCAGTGGGAGTCTGTGATGGATAGCGTCGAGAACAGCTTGGTCAGGGTGAAGGATCATAATGTTCCCACCAGATGTCTTGAGTTTCCCTGAAGCGATATCTGCCTGTTCTTGATCGAACAGCTGCTGGGTGGTGTAGTGCCACTCTTCCTGCTCGAGTCTTCCTGGAACAATGTAAAACTTCATCCCGCTTTTGTATCGCGGATGGGCAATTGTTTGCTTGAGGTACTGGCAGGTCATCATGCTGTCTGGGATGTTTGGTAGGGCCACCATCTTGAGAATGGGCAAGGTGCGTACATAAGAGTCAATTCTAGAATCCTGATTGGTGCTGGGCCGGATGACCTGTACGAAATGAAATTCATTCACGTTGTACAATTGGCGAATAGATTCGGCAACCTTGGTGTGGTCAAATCTGAGTATAGGACCTCGTACACCGTCTTCGTTGTAGCCGGTGTATTCATCTGAAGACGGAGGAGGGCCTTCAAGGTTTTCGGGAGAGGTAAACTCTACCATGTGAGAAACAGTGGCCACGGTGGGGTCCACGCACGAGAAAAAGACCTCTTGGGGTGTTCTTGCCATAATGAGATGGACTCGCATCGAGTCAGTAAAAGGTCGGCCTTGAGAACTACCACTCTTTTTCCGCTGGTCAGTCAAAGAAACGCTGAGTCTTCTCTTCTGAGCGAGCAGAATGCGAGGCTGCTGATGTTCGCTGCTAAGGGCGGCATTTCTACTTTGGACTCTGCCCTTGCGTTTGTCCTCTTTCCCGACCCTTGCCTTTGACGACGATGAAGTATATTGACCAATCTTGAGGTTCTTCTTCATCTTGCGGTGGGTGGGTTTGGTAGCAGCGTGAAACGGGCTCTGGATCGATGGTGAAGCTTGCAGAGGCTGACAACGGTTAGAGGAAGTCGTTTCGCTGCTAGATTTGTCGTCGAGTTGCTGGTCATCATCGGCATTTTCAGATGTCGGGTCTTCCTCACTGGAAAAGGAGGACGAACCCAAACCTTCCTCAGTGTTGGTCAGAATAACCTCATCACCAGATGACGAGGATGGCAATGCCGCGGCCGCAGCCGCAAGATCCTCTGACTTGGCCTGAGAGAGCGAAGACGACGAAGGAGGAGTCTGAAAATCAGCAGCTTCTGAAATACTGTTATTTCGAGAAGTATCAGGAGTGGGAGGGTAGAGATCTGTGGGGTTCTGACTGCTGCTGCTCATAGCAGAAGTGATAGTTCCATTCCCACTTGCAGATTCGTCGTTATTGCGTTGTCTCTTACGTTTCGCAATTGTTCCTGGAGGTTGCAATGTGGAATCTGTGCGTCTCTTGAGAGCCGGAGGTGCTCTTCTCGTCCCAGGCATGTCCTGAGGTGCTAAGGGTGTCATGACAGCTGTCGCAGTGAAGCCTACCTGACACTTCAAAGGAGAGTTCAAAATCTGCTCTGCTTCAGATTTCGTTCGAAGAAGATGGTTGTAACCGGCCAGGACAGGAGGTGGTAGGCTTCTGGGTTCTCCAAGCTTGCAAGCAAAGGGGTTAACCCTGCTAGGAAAGCTCTGATGACGAGCCGGTACGGAATGAGGAACTGGACTGAGAGGAGGACTTTGGGGTCTGAGTTGTGTCTGAAAAGTTTGAGACGATATTTGAGGCTCTCGAGCTTTACCTGATAGAACTTGGGGTCTCGGTTGAAACAAATGAGGTGTTTGGATTTCTCTGTGCGGAATTTGAGGTCTTTGGAGCTCGTGGTACACAACTAGGGGAGTTTGAGTTTCCTTGCACAGAATCGCCCCGGGCCTCTGGTCTCTGATACAAGTTTGGGGTCTTTGAACCTCGCCGTACACAGTTTGGGATTTTTGAGCTTCCCCGAGAAGAAATGGAGTTCGTTGGATACAACTCTCTTGAGAATAATACTCTTGATGACAAGAACTTTCTGGAATGCAATGATAGTGCAAACCTTTGGTGTCGGAATTAGGACCAGGAGAATAAGGCTGTGGGTACTGAGAATAACCTTCCCAGGATGTCGCGTAAAAACTATCCGAAGTGTGGAGTGCTTGCAACGCAGCTGCAGCAAACAGAGTAGTGTCTGCAATTGCCATAAGGGTAGAACGCTCTCTTTTTGCGGTATAGGTGAAACACAAGATTAGACCACAACAGAATACGGAGATATGTGACAAGAACGCGTGTGAGTGTGTGACAGATGCCTATTTTAAAAAGAGGGCGGGGTTCAAAAATGCGTACAGGTCAGTTTATAACAACCACAAACACCCACACGCGATGGTAGCACCACAACAAAAAGCGCAAAAGAAATTTAGAATCGAGAGTCTTCTGACTTTAACCGGGCGGGGGTGGTGGTGGGAAGTTGCTGTATTTATCTCTTACGGCACACACTCTCTCTTCCCGTCTCTCTTTTTTTTTTTTTGAATGTGACGTTTGGGCTCGCTATGTGGACCAAAGTGGGTTTATCCCTTTAGTCCTACACTAAGAGTTGGAAAGAACAAAAGGGTCCAAGTGTTTCGGAAAATCGGACGAGAGGGTGGAGAACCCGCTATATCTGAGAAAGTGCTTTGCTTTTCGCTCAGGCCTGGTAAAACACCCAGTGTTCCAATATGATATGTCCGCGTGCACACAGTATGCACCACTTACTAGGCGATAAAAACTGATGTAACTGAAAACGCAAAACCGCAAATAGGTAACAACTCAAAGGTTACCTAATGCTATAGCCGAAAGTTTCTTTTCTGTTGGGGTTTATGTTCAGCCCGGAATTTTTATCAGCGGGAGTTCCTTCGTTGTGTTTCAAAAAATATTAATATGAAAAGACGTTAGTTTTTGAGGTTTTGACGAACCTCAAACGAGTATGGATAGGCAGGGGAGAAAAAAATAAAGGAGCACCAACCGGTTGATAAAAAAACCTTGTTTGTTAAGACAGACTCGAAAAACAGTTATAATCTAAGGCTTTACCAGGAGAAAACTGAAATACCGGTGAGGTCGTTTGAGAGGCTTCAAAGCTGGTGTGTGGTACAGAGAACCCCAAACAGTCGCACATCGCTAGTAAATCGTCCAGCTGTGTGGATCGGATGCAAGATGCGGGGCCTTGCCCAAATGATGTCACAGTTCACTGAGTGATCTTCTGCATGATAGCTACAGTTTGAATGTTAGTGCTTTTAATTATGCTGCAAAAAGGTATAAATGATAACACACGGTTGGTTAATCTACAGGTTTACTTTATGGGTTGCAACGGACGCGGGGGTATGCACGCAGACGGGCAGTTCACAGAGGAGCTCAAAAAACAATAAAAGAGGGCAGAGTTCAAGCAGACAGAATTCCTCAGACTAGCCTCAAAGACTCCTTTTAAGAGTATTCTAGGCTCTCTTTTTTTGAAAAGCTCAAAGTTACCTCTGAGTATTGGAGAAGTAAACCCTCCCCTAACCCCATTATAGCGGCGATCGCCTTTTTAAGCGAGAAAACCGGTAAAAAAACAAAATAAGCTTGCCTCAAAATTGGACTATATAACCTGCAGGGTTCGACCGTATAGACACACGCACATCTCCAGAAATGCGAACATGCAGCTCCACCACTCAGTTTCCTGCTCCTCGTGCTACCAGTTCTCCTGCTGATATTTTTACAGCTTATAGCCCCTGCAGGACCACGCAGACAGATCAGCAAGATCTAGTGCGATCGGCAAGATAATTAGATTGGATTGGCATATCTACGGCACCCCACATAGCTATATTAAACCTTATGGCCTTACGTACCGCGATAAGCAAGTTTGGTATATGAAAATGAATGTAATCAACGAGCAGAGATAACTCTCCATCTTTTGCGATTTACAAATAATTAGGGTCGCAATCTAAAATCTGGATTTTTACCTCAAATCACCTAATGGTTACCTTAATACTGCGTTGCTCTCTTAACTGTTGCCTCTCCTATGCTCTGCTATTAAAAACCACTTTCCTTTTCCCAACTAGTCTCTCCCAAATGCTTCCCATCCCCCCATATTACAAAGTTTATCGTCTCCCATTTCTGGCTCATCCTAAGCCACTCCCAAACCTCATACTGCCGTGCAGGAGACCTGTGATGTCACACGCTATTAGCGGGATTGAACGGGCACACACAGACACCACACCCGACTGATTGAGCCAGTCCAATCAACTCATGCAGCACGTTTGTAACCCCTTCACGAGATGACTGTAACAAGCCGACGCAGTATGACGGTGACACAGCGTTTCGTGCATATCCCAGTTAACCTTATCCGAATCGTGATCAAGTTGGAGATATCCCATCCAGGAATCATAAACGAAAGATGCAACAGTCCAGATCCTACCCTGAGATATAGCTAAGAACTTCTTCGTATATCCCGCGAAAGCGGGACAACCCTCCCCGGTAGATGCCCCACCGGGGCGAGCTACACTCGCGGTGCGCTGGGGAAGTCGTGTGAGGGCACGTGACATTCACCCCTTGCCCAGGTAGGTGCACATCGCGACATTGTCGAGCCGATTTGATTCTTCGTCTTCGATTTGGAGTGTCTGAAGTAGCCAAATTGTAGAGCAGGAAACAGGGGCTTAAAATGAGCAGATTCGATTATTTGAAGAGTCTGTTTGTGTGGAGTGAGCTGGAAAGAGAGCTTCTGGCTGAAAATGGTGAGTTGGTGCCATTGTTGTTGAGTGTGTAGATATTGGATATTTTGAAAGCTAACAACCCTAGGAGACTCTCAGTTGATTAAGAAACACAGCAGTCGAGTGCATGTTAGTCCGAGTCCGAGCGGCATCAGCAGAGGAGATGATGGTCCGTTAGCGCACAAAATACTACCTGCTATAGACATCAGGGTAGTGTCAATTCTGCATCCGAAACAAAACAAAGTGCCCGACTTGCCGGTGGTTGTTTTTATACACGGATTAGGAGGTCAGCTCAACCAGTTTGGACCCCTGATAGACTACTTTTCGTACTTTGCCGAGATTCTCGCTTTAGATCTGCCGGGTCACGGTCAATCTGATGTTCCTAGCTCGTGGGACTATTACACGCCCGAGTCACTGGTAGGCGTCATTGAGCGGGTGATGTTGGACAAACTGAGCGAACCGCAAAAGAAGCGGGTCGTTCTGATCGGCCATTCAATGGGCACTCAACTGGCAGTGCGGTTGGCGGGACGATTAGGTTTCAACCCGGAAAATGCCGGAGTGAGGCCAGGCCCGACTTGTATAGGACTGATAGCAGTGTGCCCGCCTGCTGAAGTAGATCAAGGCATGCAAAACATCAAAAATGCACTGCGGTACATGCCAGCGTTTGTATTCGACATGTTTCGCGCTGCTGACCGGCAAGGAGGGCTCGAGTCGAAGTCTGTTAAACGGTTAGTGGCACGCAATGCGCCAACAGAAGTTCGTCGGCTGCAGCTGCGCACAAATCTTCAGGTCAAAACTCGGGCGTGGATGAGAACTGCGTATGCTTTCGAAACAGTACCGCCACAGGAGTGGAAATCTCTCGAGTGCCCTGTTTTGATTCTGGGTGCAGACCAAGACAAAGTCATCCCAGTCGAGCACGTGAACAAAATTCACAGCTGGCTAGTTCCGTCTGAGAATGAATCTGAGTCTGAGTCTGCAACTGCAGACTTGTCGAGACGCAAAGTCATTGTTCGCGATGCTGGTCATTCGTGTATCATAGAAAAGCCCCAGCTCATCTGCGGCCTGGTGGGCGACTTTGTGTCCAAAGTCATAGACGAGCAGCTGTCTTTAGCATGGCAGTTGCAGTACTTTGCCTCGCAGTCCGATAAGTGGTCTCTCAAAAACGAGGAAAAGTGGAGGAGCGTTCAGCCGGTTGGAGATAAAGTGCTACTCCTCAACGGGGGTTCTGCGGCAGAGACCGACACACGTATACGAGGGATGAAGACACTGAGACAGGACGACCCTACCCATAGCCCACACCTGCTAGAAGAGAACTACCCAGATTTGTGCCATGTTGTCGACATATCGCGCGAACCGCCGCCATATGACCCACGGACCTTCACTCGCATTAAATACCACAAGTTCCCCACTGTTTCCAAGATTCCTCCCAGCCGTAAAGAAGTTCGCGACTTTATTGCTCTGGTGGACGAGTGTCTTGCTGCCACCCCGCCGGACGGGTCTCTGGCTGTGCATTGTCACTATGGGTTCAACCGCACTGGGTTTTTTATCTGTTGCTATCTTATCGAGAGATATCATCAGTCTATTGCCGATGCCATTGAAGCATTCAAACGGTCGAGGGTTCCCGGTATCAAGCATCCGCATTTTGTCGACGAGCTCTATGTCCGCTACGAATCGGTCAAGGGTCGTCGTTTGTCAGCGTTCTGAATCTTCAGGTTGACCCCGGCATCACCAGTTAGGCGTAGTTGTGCTAAGCTGATGAACTACAGCCTGTCACGGAGAAGTCGAGGGGGGTTGGTGTTCCACTCTGTATAGGTTTAAAATTATTTCTTGCAGTCACAGAAATGTTGAAGATATTGTATGAGTGTTTTGAGCAATCATGGAAGGTTGGTGTTCCTCTTTGTGTAGGTGTATCCATTTTTTGAAGATATCTTCATCTGAGTAATCGTCGTAGGAGGAGTTGGTTCGAGTAGGTTTATCTTTTTCTTGAAGACACCTTTCTCTGAGTGGTCTGAAGAAACCCTTGATTCGTGTAAGTCATCCCAGGGCCCCATGTATAACTTCTCACGAAAGATTTGTTCCACTTGAGTAGGTTTGTCTATTTCTTAAATATACTTTTTCTGTCACGAGCAGTCCCAGTAGCAGTAGTTTTCTGCGAAGCAGACCAACACTCTCCGTGAGGGATCACCAGAGGCACCATAGAAGACTGAAATGTTCTGAATCATCTGACACGGAAGAGTGGGTTTATCTACTTCTTGAATACATCTTCGTCTGAATAGTCTGAAGAACCCTCTGAATCGTCCAAGTCAATCTGGGCCGTATTTACCTGGACTGGTGATGGTCTTTGCGGCGCCCGTTTCTCTGCCTGTCTTCTTTCTTTCAGCTTTATAACTCTCTCCCGTAGTTCTCTCTGTACTTCTCTTTCCTCCTCGACTGCGTTCTCAAAATCTTCTTCTCCGTCATCCTCACCGTCTACGGTACGTCGCTCAGTACCTTCGTACGCACTCTGTTCAACTTGGCCCTTTTCTGGGTCCTTTGACCCGTCGAAACCCACAGGATCAGCTTCTATTGTGGCTTTCATGTCGGGGAGCAGAGACCGTATTCCGCCCGATTGCAGACTGTTGCCAGTCCCTTCCTGGCTTTCCGCAATCTCAATATCTCTTTCAAACCTACTCCATTCATCGTCTGGGTCCACTGGGTCATCTGGCCGGTTTGCAGGCTTGGGATCAAAGAATCCTTCAGGCAGCTGGGTCATTGCACTACGGGCCTTTTTTTCTCCGAAATCGGCATTCTCCTCGCTGGGTCGTTTAGGTGGTCTGTGCAACGAAGACATGTCAGCAGAAACCTTTCACTTGATTCACGGTTATTAAAACAGAATAGCAGGACTCTGCTGGTTACTTTAAGCACATGCGAAAACGGTCGACCTCTCTCTCTCAGCTTCGAATCGCCTATATATTTCAGGGTTAGGTACTCGCCGAAATCGTGTATTGTTTTCGCCTATCGTCGTAATTAGATAGTCGTGTTTTAAGTAATGCTCTCTCCACCAGATTTCTGCGTTCGTCAGATCTGAACTTGCTTGTTAGGGCAGTCTCCAAAACAGGCGAGGAGGGTCATAGCTTGGCAGGCTAGTTCTTATAATTGTTGCGTCTGTCAGCTATAATTTTGCTGCCATGCAGATATAATAATCACGATCACTCCTGTCTTCTTTTCGTTTATATGCTGCGTAATTAGGAAAAATATATCTTTGCAAGCTGGTAGTTCTGCTTCAGTTCCACGCAGACAAAGTATCAGGAACACCAAATCTGCTCACTCCGACCGTTACTCTGTGGCTCTCAAAATGGGGTAGTTATAAAGACAGTGTTAAGTGGGATTCTATTTTTGTTTCGTCTCGACGTCCTCTACTCTCTGTTTTCATCTCCTTCTCAATCTATACTGAAATCACCCCATACTCCACTCCCACTCACACTTATTTCACACTCACTTCTAAGTTGCAGCTTACATATAGATCGATCAACTGTTTTTCTCCCAAACAAAAACTATAACTATTCTCGCATTACACGCATCCAACAATGGCCAGACGTCCAGTACTGACACTCGTGGCCATCGCAATATCTTTCATACTGTTTATATACTTTGTTGCTGTTCCCGACAGCGATAGAACCCCAGCTGTCAAAGTACCTTCCTCGGTACAGTCATCCCCACACGGTACAACTGTAAGCGATATTCTGTCAGCCAAAGAAGAAGATGACAAAAGTGTCATCCTTGATGCACCCATAATGAGCAAAATGACCAATGAAACGATCCGGGCTGAGCTGGGTAGATCAGCTTGGAAAGTGTTTCACACCATTCTCGCACAGTATCCGGAACATCCCACATCAGAGGAAAAAGACACTTTAAAAAGCTACATTTATTTATTTTCTCGCGTGTATCCGTGTCGTGAATGTGCTGAGCATTTTCAACTATTGCTGCAGCAATTCCCTCCGCAGTTATCGACTCGTGAAGTGGCCTCCCAGTGGGGTTGCCACGTCCATAACCAGGTCAACGAACGGCTTGGGAAAGAACAGTTTAATTGTATGGATATAAGCGACAAGTACCAGTGCGGATGTGCTGAGGATGAAGAGGAGGAGAAAAGGGAGGCCAAAATAACGATGCAAAGACAGGACCCAGAGACTGGTGGCTGAGGGACAGAAATGAGAATGCGAAAAGGAGAAAGTATTAAGGAGACAGTCATAACTTATTAACTCATGGCCATTATCGTACATAAAAATTATAAATACTATTATCATAGATTGTCATCATCATAATGTCATTGTTTGTGTTCGCTTTTTTGTTTGTATCTCTCTTTTCTGTGTGCTATTTATGATCTTGGTCGGAGTTGTTTCGATTTGGGACCTCGCTTTCGATACGTGTTGTAATGAGAATGACCCAACTTTTCTATAGCAATCGAATTTGTCCACTCCAGCACCCGGTCAGAAAGTTGATTAAACTCTTCTTTCATCAGTTCGCGTCTGAGTTCTTCTTTCCGTCGAACAATCTCCTGAGGGTCCCTGACCTTGGTATGTTTGGTTGGACGACGCGAAGAAGCACCCCCAGAGCCCAGCTTGCGTTTTCTATGCAACGGCCTAGCCGGAGGAGGAGAAATCCCGCTAAGTCTCGACGACCTGCGGCGGCGAGGCTCCTGATCACCTTCTCCACTAGAATCAGAATCAGACCCTTCACCTGTTTCCTCCTGTTCATTTTCATCTCCATCATCCACGTCGTCACTATCATCTCCATCACTAGCACTATTGAGTTCTTCTTCCACCTGAGCATCAATAGCCTGTATACGCTTCTCCTCGTCAGCCTTTAGATCCTCGAGACGAGTTTGTAAACTGGTCTCCATCCAGGGAAGAACTCGCAGAAGCTCTTTCTGAAGCTGACTCTCGCGGACCCCAAACGGATTCAGCCACGAAATCAATGCATCGATCTGCTCCTTGGAGTCGTAGTAACCCCAATCATCGGTCGACGACAAGAACATATCCATTTCTTCAAGCCGCTTTCTTTCCATGGGCAGCATGTGCAGCACAGGATGTCCATAAACATCTATGAGGATCCGCCCATCGAAGCCAGATATATATGTCCCCAGTTTATTCTCCCGTTTGAGAGACTCGAGATCTTTGGTCCAACCGAGAAAAGTGTATAGGTCTTCGTCCGATGGGCCCTGGACCCAAAGCCGGCCCATAGAGTAGTCAATGGGTGCGGAAGAAGCAGAGTCCTCGTCAGCATTATCAGAATTATCAAGCTGCTCACTCTTGTCATTGTTCCCCTCATCTTGTTCCACATTCTCTCTCGGTTCGCTCTTTTGAGTTCTGCTCTTGTCCACAGTGACAACTCTCTTCATGCCATTGCCCTCAAACCACCAGTATCGATTAAAGTAGCGGTCCTTCCCTAGTAACCGTAGTCGCTGGCAATCCAGACGCGATAACTCATCTTCTTGTTGCCTATTAAGCTCTCGGATCTCCTCCATCTTGGCATTGAGCGATTCAAGCTCCTCACATATCTTGCGAAAAACCGGACTGTCTTTGGCAAGACCAGGTTCTGACACCGGGGCAGACGATGGATCTTCGTCAGCAGGCTCTTCTTTCTTCACCTCACTATTCTCATCACCTGCTGCCTTTTTCCCGTCTTTCGATGAAGCCGCTCCTTTCTTCTTGCCGACATTCAGAAGCTGCCTCTTTTCTTCCTCCGCAGCCTTTACCTGGTCCTGCAATGCACGATATTCCCTCTGCCTCTCCATCCGCTCCCGCCTGATCCGCGTCATTTCCTCCATGCATTTTTCCATGTACCCACGGACCACGTTGGAGCTAGTGACCAAATTGCACAAAAGACACACAATGTTGGTGCGCACAGCAAATGGCAGCTCATAGTAGCCTTCGTGGGCTGCAAACAAAGCGACGGGCCGATCCAGCGATGCCAACTTGTCCAAGGCTGCATTACATGTTTCCGTCCACTCTTCGACGTACGAGACTGAGTGTAACACACCTATCAAAATTTGCTGCCACCCTCCGTCTCGAAACATCCTTCTACGTAGCCTTTCTTTCCAGTCTGAATTCTGGTAAGTCAGGAAAGAAGCTGCTTTGTTTCGCTGCGGAGGAGGAGACGGCGACGGTGGCGGGCTCGAAGAAGTAGAGTCGTTGTCATCATTATCATTATCATCATCGTCGTCGTGGTGATCGTTGTTATCTGTGTTGGTCATCTCGCTGTCCTCGTTCTTGCTCGTATCGTTCGCCACACCGTTGCCGTTGATACGTTGTTCTTCCTTGACTTGACCATTCGCATTATTATTATCTTTAGCATTATAATCTTCTTCCTCTTCTTCTGGAGGCAATGGAACCGCAAACTCGGCCTCGTCCAGGTCAACCAACACCGACAGCAATGCGCAATGGATCTCATTAAGAAGCGAACATTCCACCGACTTGTCAGACAGCCGCAAGGCGTCAAGAAAATCGTCAAACGTAAAAGGGTCTAGCAAAAGCGGCTCGTGGTACACGTTCATGAATAACCACACTTGTAGCAGCTTTCCAATAAGGTCACGATATTCCTCAAAGGAGCCTATCGACTGTTCCCATTTAAGCGGGCTTCTTTTCAGAGCAGGGTCCATTTGGAGTTCAAGGTCCTCGTGGGTGGTGCGAGTTTCTTTGGTCGTACCACGGCTTGGGTTAGTGCCGTTACTAGTACCACCAGCAGCCTGTGCGCCCTGCTGTTGCTCATGAGAGTTCTTCTTATTTTGATGCTTCTGGTTTTGAGGATCTCGAGATTGGGCATCATTGTCGTTGTCATCATTGTCATTATCGCCCTCGCCATTCTTCTTCTTCTTCTTTTTCTGCTTGGTCTTTTTGCTAGGCGTGCCGTCACCTTTCGTGTCTTTGTCGTCTGCGGGACCGGGAGACCCCTTGGCAGTAGAACCATCACCAGCGTCTTTAACCACCTTTTCGCGATGCTTTTTCTCGTTTACAATTGGCTTCGGCCGCAGTAGATGGACGGGGATATTTTGATCTATGCGGTACATGCGTGCGTACTCGTCCTTGACGAGCCAGGGGGCTCCCGACCACGACTCGCGGGCCACTGCGTGTTTGATGAATGTGCGCAGGATAAGCTTGGTAAACACTTTGCGGTCTCTAGCCAGCTGCGACTCGTCTACGGCGAGCTCCTGGGTCGGATTCGCAACCAGCTCTACGCGACAACGGCTATATGGAGGACGTACCTCGCCATTGGGCAGGGTTATAGAGCTGAATTTGGCCTTTTCGCGCACGACCACCTTGATCCTCTGATCGCGCACTTTGGCAATAGCCACCTCACCAGGATAAAACTCGGAGCGAAGTGAGTTATACACAAAGTCCACCAGGGCGTCCAAACGCGAGATCTGAGAGAACTGGACTTTGCGCAGAATCGGCTCTTTGAGGGCTTCAGGGAACGAGCTCATCACCTGCTGGGTCTCACGCATCTCCGAGTCCAGGGCCTCAAAGTACGTCAGACACGAGTGGCCCGTAAGTTCACAGATGAACTTTTTCTGCTTGTAGAAATCAAGTCTCGCTAAGAAGTCTTCATAGTCCTCGAAGCATTCATGAGTTCGTGGGATATACCAAACCTGGGCATCAGGCTGTGGCTCAGTCACGGGCACCTGCACGTCCACTACCTTCCTACGTAGCAGCACCATATATATATATGTGTGTGTTTTGTGTGTGTTTTGTACGTGCCAAAACTTTTTGTCTGATGTGAATGTCAATCAATATAGTCTATTGGTTGTTATTTTTCTCACACAAGTTTTCTTAAGAGATGTTATTGATCGCCCAAAAAGAAATACCCGGCCCGTTTTTAAACTAAACCTGGGGGTGTGAGTGAGTTTATCTATGACAGGAGAATAATAGGCTGACGCTCTGGTGTTATGTTACAGCTATGGGGGTAACCACACTGAGTTAAACGAAAACAAGTAGCCTTGAATTGGGGGTATTTTAATTCGTGATTAATTGGGGTTTGTTAGGATTTCTTGCTTGAGATTTGTTATTTGGGAGTTGTCCGTAATATATGTTAGTAGTTATATTCGTTACACGTTACTCGCAGCAGTAAGCCGCACAGATGCCTGGCCTCCGCGCCGCGCACTCTGGATCGCACATAGTTTGAGAGAATTCAACCTTTCAAGGGCTAACCGATAAAAGGAGGCCCTAGACCGAATATCAATACAGATATAGCCATATAGGGGGTCATTCGAGAGCCAGAAAAATCATTAATCAAACGATAGTGGTGGCTAGAGGACTTACCGCACCTTTGCCATGGCATAGCAACCTCATGTTCGCTACTTGTACTATGTTTTTTCTACGTGGTCACCAGGCCTAATACACTTAAATAAATTATTATGCAACACACCATCTGAACTTTTGTGTGAACTTATGATTTCGTCGAAACAGAACCAAGCCATCCCGGTAGGAGCAGCCGGAGGCAGATAGATGTTGTCTCCCTTGTCCCCTACCGAAGAAGCTTGGTTGTGCTTCGCAGAAATGCGCAGTACTGTTCTGTTACTGTACTGTTCTTGGTCTGAATCTCATTGATGTCAGTTCGGATAAGAGGACCTAACCCACAACATACAGAAAATGAAAAAAAAATTATTATATAACCGGCGGAGCTTTTCACTTCGAGTGCCAAACTTCTGAGAGTCGTTGCAGAAAAGTCGTGCTTTGCAACATGGACAACCAGTCGAATAAAGCTCATAGGGGAGAGAAAAAGGGAGCGACGGCCAAGAAGAAACTTCACAGCAATGGCCATAATGCTAAAGCGTTTGCAGTTGCTGCTCCTGGTCGGTTGGAGAGACAGGCAAGAAGGACACATGATGTAAGTATAGAGAGTAGCTTGTTTCTAAAGCAAAACAGAGATGACATGACACTAACATAAGATAACAGAGAAAAAGTTCCATGTTCCTATGGTTGATAGGACGCCCGAGGAGCCTCCACCAGTGCTGGTAGCCGTTATTGGACCTCCTGGAACGGGTAAATCCACTCTGATCAAAAGTTTGGTCCGTAGGTTTACCAAGCATACGCTAAACGACGTTCGGGGACCCATAACGGTTGTTTCGGGTAAACGGAGACGTCTCACGTTCATTGAGGGCACCAATGACTTGAACAGCATGATAGATCTGGCCAAAATCGCCGATCTGATCCTTCTCATGATTGACGGGAACTTTGGACTAGAGATGGAAACAATGGAGTTTCTCAACATCTTGGCCCCTCATGGGTTTCCCAGGATTCTCGGGGTTACTACGCATCTGGATCTGTTCAAATCCGTCAGCACTATGAGAAGCTCGAAGAAGACGCTGAAGAACCGATTCTGGACAGAGGTCTACCAGGGTGCCAAGCTTTTCTATCTCTCGGGAGTAATCAACGGAAGATATCCGGACAGAGAGATTTTGAATTTGGCTAGGTTTATCAGCGTGATGAAGTTCCGACCCTTGAAATGGCGCAATGAGCACCCGTATATGTTGGCAGATCGAGTGGTGGATATCACCCATCCAACACTGATAGAAGAGAATCCCAAGGTGGACCGAAAGGTGGCCCTGTATGGGTATATACACGGCACACCACTCCCATATGAGAGGGCCAGAGTGCATATACCTGGAGTTGGCGATTTGACGGTTAAAGAAGCAGAGAGATTGCCCGATCCGTGTCCTACACCGTATATTCTGAAGCAAGAAGAGCAGCAACAGAATGGCGAGGGTGCAGCGGGCCCTAAACGGCGAAGAAGGCTCGACGACAAGATGAAAACGATATACGCGCCCATGAGTGATGTCGGAGGTGTCTTAATGGACAAAGACGCGGTTTACATTGACGTGGGGACTCAGAATTTTGTCAGTGGAATGGAGCAAGGAGTTGGAGAAAAGCTGGTCACTGGTCTGCACTCTGCTAAAAATTTGCTCGGTGAGACGGAAAGCGGGCCTGGAATTCAGCTGTTTAGCTCTACTGCCGCTGTGCGCGGAGAAGAAGAGTTAGATTTGGAAAGCGAGGACGGGTTTGAAGTAGACGATGAAGAGGCAAAAAGGGACACTGGTCGAGCCAGTTTGAGGACAGCGAGTGTTGTAGACCCTAGTCGGGCGATTAATGGTGGCGAGGACGGAAGTGACGAAGCTCATGATGATGAAGATGATGAGGATTCCGAAACTGAGGACGTCGGATTAAACCGTAAACGCAATACTAATGGATACGACGCTTTTGGTGCCAATGACGGAGAAACTGAGGAATATGCATTTGCTGACAGCGACTCTGATATGGGTAATTACTCTGACGACGACGAAGAAGAAGGGGAACTTCACTGGAAGACTAATTTGTCTGGTCGGGCAGCAGAGACGGTTCGACAGAACCAGAGACGGTGGAACCTGTCCAGGCTCATCTACATGGACAATATTTCGCCTCGAGATGTTCTCAAAAGGTGGAGGGGCGAGGATGAGGACGACGAAGAGGGCGAGGATATTGAGGATGAAGAATCAGATGAGGAGAATAACGATGGGGATGATTTCTTCAGACAGAAAAAGGGCACTGTTGCGATTGAAGAAGATGATAGTCACCCTAGCTATGACATGGACGAGATTATCGCTAAATGGAGTGCAGGAGGTGCGATTGCTGCGATAGCAGATCGGTTTGTTAAACCCTTGAACTTGGGTGCAGATGGAGAAACTCAGGGTGGAGAAGGTGCTGATGAAGATGAGGAAGTTTTTGGAGATTTTGAAGATTTAGAGGATGACGCTGGCGAAGAAAAAGATTCGACTCACAGTGACAAGGCAGAATCAGATGATGATGACGGTCAATCTGAGTCTTCCGATGCTGGACCCAAAACTGTTGAGGAACGCAGAGCGGAAAATGCGGCCAAGAAAGAAAAGCTCAGAAGCCAGTTTGAGGAAATCGAGGCTGAAGACCGCGAGTTCGGAGCTGAGGACCCCGAAGGCGAGGAAGAGACTTGGCATGATGTCCAGAAAGCCAAAATTGCTAAGCAGCTGGAAATCAATAAAATGGAATTCGACAAGATGGACCCTGCTACCAGGGATCGGATCGAGGGCTTTCGAGCCGGCGTCTATGTGCGACTAGTCTTTGAGAACATGCCTTGTGAGTTCATCCAGCATTTCAATCCAGTTTACCCAGTAGTGGTGGGAGGGCTTCTGGCCAATGAAGACCGGTTTGGGTTTTCACAGGTGCGTATTAAACGTCATAGATGGCATAAGAAGATCCTCAAATCGAACGACCCACTGGTGATTTCTTTGGGGTGGAGACGATTCCAGACGATTCCTATTTATACCACTTCGGATTCTCGAACGAGAAACCGATTGCTGAAGTACACCCCGGAACACATGCATTGCACTGCGACTTTTTACGGGCCGCTGGTATCGCCCAACACCGGATTCTGCGCAGTACAGGCCGTGGCGTCCAACGCTGCCAACTCCAACTTCCGTATCAGCGCAACAGGAACGGTGCTGGAGGTAGACCAGACGGCTGAAGTTGTCAAGAAGCTCAAGCTTGTGGGCCATCCTTACAAAATTTTCAAAAACACTGCATTCATCAAGGATATGTTTAATTCCAGCTTAGAGGTGGCCAAGTTTGAAGGAGCGTCTATCAAAACAGTGTCAGGCATCCGAGGACAGATCAAGAGAGCACTCAGCAAGCCCGAAGGCCATTTCCGAGCCACGTTTGAGGACAAGATCCTCATGAGCGATATTGTCATCCTCCGTGCCTGGTACCAGATCATGCCGAGAAAGTTCTACAACCCTGTCACGTCTCTACTGCTTCAGGACAAGGACAATTGGCAAGGCATGAGACTTACTGGGCAGGTCAGAGCTGAGCTCGGCGTTGACACACCCAACCCAGAGAACTCTCGATTCCAAACCATTGAGCGTTCTACTCGGCGATTCAACCCACTCAAGGTGCCCAGGGCCATTCAGGCCAACCTTCCCTTTAGTTCTCAGATCCATGCCATGAAGCCCCAGAAGAAGCAGACGTATATGCAGAAACGTGCTGTTGTACTGGGTGGAGAGGAGAAGAAGGCTCGCGACTTGATGGCCAAGGTCATGACGCTGAGAAACGAAAAGGATGCCAAGAGACGGGCTAAAAAGGGCGAACAGAGAGAGAAGTATCTGAAAAAGGTGGCTGAGGGGGCCGAAAAGAAGCGCGAGCGAGAGAAGAGAGAAAAGAAGGAATACTTTGAGAGGGAGGGCCGAAAACGTGGTCCCGCCGCGTCCAACGACCGGCAGTCCAAGAGAGCCAGAGGAGATTAAAGTCAACAAACCCAACAAAAATAGCATGTATATAATAGCATACAGTAATTTAGACATTCAGTTATTAGACAACTTCCGGTGTACGCTTGCCTTCGGTGGCCCCTCCCGGGGAAGATTGGTTCTGCTTCGCAGAATCTACATACGATGATACATTCGTTTAGACGTCGTACATTCCGCTTCGCGAAACCAGCCCTCTCCGGGAGGAGCCGCCGGAGGCCACACCACCGGGCAGTCTGTCTGCTTCGCAGAACCAGCAGTTTCCCTACTTATTATGTTCATTATCGTTAAGTACCACTTCTACTGGTGCATTCTAACCTTTCGAAAAAAAAAACGTCCAGCAACCAATAAACCAAACGCAAAGAAGCGTTTTACGAGCAAGCTCAGTACTCTCAATCCTGCTCTCTCCTTTTTAGTAACGTAGCATCAATTAGACGTACTGAGACAGCCATCGGATCCCTTCTCCGTATCCCTGTCTCATAACCACACTGCACATAAATACTTCAATGGGTCGAATGTTGCCCTCCAAAGGCACCTTGCCCTTGCCAGTGGTCTGATACAGACCCAGGGCATGTCGCAGCTCCTCTTCTGACACGGCTCGCGAGTCGTCAATTTTGTTGCCAAGGATCAAAAAGGGGACTTTGCCCAACTCTTCAATGGCAAACAGAGCGTCAAGTTCGCCCTTGGACTCGGCAAACCGCTCGTTGTCGGCAGCATCCACCAGGAAAACGATTCCGTCAACCTCGGGGAAGTAGTCTTTCCACAATCGTCTGGCCTGCTGATGTCCTCCCAAATCAAAGGTCGTGAACTTGACATTGCCAATGGCCAGTTCTTCCGAAGTGGGATGGAGCGTGGGTTGAAGCGTGGCCAGCCGGTCGTTCTTCAACATATGCAAGAGGGTGGTCTTTCCGGCGTTGTCCAGCCCGAGGAAGAGCAGTTTGGCATGCTTGTTGAGCAGTCCGAGCGAGGACAGAACGTCGTAAACTGAGTTAGAAGCAGAAAAAAATAAAAAACCGAGGCTTACAATATGGTGCTTTCTTTTCTTTGAAGTGTATAACGACTGTACTCCTAAGATCCACACACTGCTGAATACATACACCAATTAACAATCCACATTATATCACTTTGAGCCGGGCTTCCGCGCAAAAGTTGTCTTGGTCAAACAGGTTTTGTGAAATAGATATCGGATATCTTGTGGAATACGTGGTTGGAATTTGCTTTCCTAACTTCACGCGGGTTACCTGGGAGCAGGCGTGAGTGTGGTCTGAAGGAGACGTTCTCCGACACACTTGAGAAGTATCAGTGGGTATAGGGGGGATTTACGTAAATTCAATTCAATTCAATTCAGTTCATTTCAATTCAATTCAATTTAATTCAGTTTCAGTTTAGCTGAGTTTTGGGTCAGTTTCAGCTCAGGGCAGTTTCAGTTTCAGCTCAGTTCAGTTCATTTCAGTTCAATCCAGTTCAATTCTGCGTAACTGCGTAACTAACGCTAAAGTCCCAGCCTAGACAGACTTGCAGAACATTAATGCAAACTGCTAAGCGTACTTGTAAACCTGGGGAAGTCCTAGAAGAGGCAGTTACAAGAGACAATTCATGCTCACCTTGTGTTGAAAACAACACTTTCTGTTAGAAGTTGTAGAAGTTGGCGTTCTTGGATCTTTCTACGCCAGGTAAGCCTAGTACTTGGAGCCGAACTCAGAAAGTTATGCAGGGGGGCAAGGGGAGCCCCAAAGTGACAAAAGATGAAGATGAAGAGAACAGGCCAGATCAAGATAATAATGCCCAAATTTTATCATCTCTAGGCGGATAATCAAATCAATTGCCCTTTCCCGCGAAGCGGGACCACCCTCCACGAAGTGGCCCCGCCGGAGGCGAATGCCAGACATCCCTCTCCTCTGCTGCTACTCGCCATACTGACACATGTCACGTGCCAACAACTGCTACGTGGTGAGTTTCGCGAAGTCTTTTTGAGATTTCACAACTGCAAGGCCCAACGACCTGGACCTGGTTCTCAAGTGTTAGTGCAACGAGAAACTAAATAAAAAAGATATATAAATTCACGATGAAGCTCGACGTGAAAAAGATCTTCCAGGCGCGGAGCGATCGCGTCAAGGGAATTGACATCCACCCGACCGAGCCATGGGTTCTGACCACTATGTACAGTGGACGAGTTCAGATCTGGAACTATGAGAGCCAGACGGTGGTGAAGACAATTGAGGTGTCGTCGCTGCCAGTGCGGACAGGGAAATTCATTGCGCGGAAGAACTGGATCGTGACCGGATCGGACGACTTCAACGTGCGGGTATACAACTACAATACGTCGGAGAAAGTCGCCCAGTTTGAAGCCCACCGTGATTACATCCGAATCTTGACCGTGCACCCAACGCAGCCGTTCTTGCTGACTGCCGCGGACGACATGACCATCAAGCTGTGGAACTGGGAGCAGGGCTGGCGCAACACCCAGGTGTTTGAGGGCCACAATCATTACATCATGTATATGGCGTTCAACCCGAAGGATCCCAACACTTTTGCGTCGGCGTGTCTGGACCGAACGGTGAAGATCTGGTCTCTGGGTTCGTCGACGCCCAACTTCACTCTCGAGGCGCACGACGCCAGGGGGGTCAACTTTGTCGAATACTACCCTCAGTCGGACAAGCCGTATATCATCACCACTTCAGACGACCGCACTATCAAGGTGTGGGACTACCAGACCAAGAGCTGCGTCGCCACCATGAGCGACCACTCGCACAACGTGTCCTTTGCCGTGTTCCACCCTGAGCTACCTGTCATTATTTCTGGTTCTGAAGACTCGTCGATTAAGATCTGGAATGCAAACACCTACAAACTGGAGCAGACGCTCAACTACGGTCTTGAGCGCGCCTGGTGTGCTGCTACGAAGAAGGGGTCCAACTCGGTTGCCATTGGGTTTGATGGCGGGCATGTTTTGCTGCAGCTGGGCAAAGAAGAGCCCGCTATCTCAATGGACCCTAAGGGCCGGCTAATCTGGTCTAAACACTCTGAGGTGTTCAGCTCGGTGGTGAAACCGTCTGACGACATTAGTGACGGTGGAATTCTGCCTCTTACCCAGAAGGAGTTGGGCAACGTTGAGGTCTACCCGACCCAGCTCGTGCACTCTCCGAACGGCCAGTTTGCTGCTGTCACGGGTGACGGCGAGTACATCATCTACACGGCCCTGGCCTGGCGTAACAAGTCTTTTGGCAGTGCGCTCGACTTTGCCTGGGCCCAAGACTCGAACCAGTACGCGGTCCGTGAAAGCACATCGGTTGTAAAAGTTTTCAAAAACTTCAAAGAACGGCCCTTGGGCCACGTCAGCTTTGGCTACAATGCAACCCAGGTGTTTGGTGGAGCGCTCATCGGAATAAAGGGCGACGAATTTGTCGCGTTCTACGATTGGGAGTCGGGGAAACTCGTGCGACGGGTAGATGTAGAGGCCAGCCAGGTTGTGTGGTCCGATGCGGGCGACCTCGTGGCCATTATTGGCGAAGACACCTTCTACGTGTTGAAGTACGACCGCGAAGCATTTCAAACTGCGCTAGCTGAGGGCAATCTCAGCGACGAGGATGGTCTTGAGGAGTCGTTTGAAGTTGTCCAGGATATCGCGGACAGTGTGAGGACGGGCAAGTGGGTAGGGGACTGTTTTATTTATACAACACTGACCAACCGACTCAACTATCTAGTGGGAAACGAGGCTTACACCATCAGCCACTTTGACAAGCAGATGTACCTGTTGGGCTACATCCCCAGAGACAATGCTATTTATCTGGCCGACAAAGACGTCAATGTCACGTCGTATAAGCTGTCGCTTGCCGTAGTCGAGTACCAGACGGTGGTGTTGCGAGGGGACATGGAGTACGCGGCCGAGCTACTGGAAAGCATCCCTGAGGGCGAGAAAACGAAAATTGCGCGTTTCTTGGAAGCCCAGGGGTATGCTGACTTGGCTCTGGAGGTGTCCAAGGACCCCGAGCACCGGTTCGAGCTGGCTCTGAGCCTCAACGACCTTACTACTGCGGAAGAGATTGCCAAAGTCATCAACAACGAGCACAAGTGGAAGTCACTGGGTGATTCTGCACTAGAGCAGTGGAATGTAAGTTTGGCAGAAAAGTGCTTTGAGCAAGCCTCGGACCTCGAGTCTCTGGTCCTGATATACACCAGCACGGGCAACAAGCCGCGTCTGTCAGACCTAGCGAAAAAGGCCATCGAGCAAGGGAAGTACAATCTTGCCTTCAATGCATTTTGGTTTGTCGGTAACACCGACGGTTGTGTTGAGCTTCTGAATATGACCACGCGCCATTCTGAGGCTGCACTTTTTGCGCTGACATACGGAGGTGACATTGATGGCTCGGTGGCTAAGTGGAAAGAGCAGCTCACCAAGTCTGGACGAGCCAAGATTGCGTCTAGCATTAGTGATCCAAAGCAAGATCCCGATTTGTTTCCACCAAACGTTGGCCAGAAAATTAGTGTGCAGCCGGCTACGAACGGTGGAGTTACAGATTTAATAGACGTTGATACTCCAGAGCCAGCAGAGATAGAAGAGGGAGAGGAAGGAGAAAAAGAAGAAGAGGTTTTACAAGAGGCTGAGCCTGAAGCTAACGGAGGCGAAGGAGAAGAGGAAGTACCCGAAGAAGTCACCGAAGAGACCGAAGACTAGCAATAGTAGTTATTATGTTAATAAATCATGTTATGTGTCATTTATCTGCGTGCAGAATCGTATAGTCGTTGGCACACGGAACTGCTGCTGGGGCCAGCCCCAAATTTCGTAGCTTTGCTTCGCTGAGATTTGAATAGTTATTAACGTTAATCCTCCAGAGCCAGTGGAGAAAAACAGGTAGAAGAAGGAGAAAAAGAAGATGAGGCTACATGAGAGTCCGAGCCTGAAGTTGAGAGGGCGAAGAATATGCTACCGTAGAGACCCAAGACTAGCAATGCTAGTGTTATTATTGTAATAAATCATATTATGTGTCGTTGATCTGTGTCGTTGATCTGTGTCGTTGATCTGTGCTGGGCGCAGAATCAGTAGTCATTACCGAAGACCATAGTGGGTCGCATTGCACCTCTTAATAATATGCATTTTTCGAGATTCCTTTCTGGATGAACTTAAAGTTTGTCGATATAAGTTCTGAGGCATGCAATGAGTTATGAGCTGAAAAAAATACTCCAAAGGACGAGATTATAAGTGTCTGTCATCCCAAGCGAGTAGTCTAATCTCTGCGAAGTAGAGCTACGGGGTCTGGGGCTTGCCCCAGCAACTGCCTGGTAAAAGGTCTAAGATCTTGTCCGAAAGACCGCATCATGGGTCACATCGCTCTTCTTGAAGAGGCCAATAAAATACATTTCTCGAGATTCCTTTCTCGATGAAGTTGGCTTTTCTCGATGTACTTTTCGAAACACCTTTTCAAGCCGCTTTTTGAGGAACTGGTCTTCGGGGCCAGTGAAATATTTACAAACAAACTTTCCTCCTGGTTTTAGATTTTCAATTGCAAATACCAGTGCTGCGTCGCAAAGGTCCTAGTTAGCTGGTAAAAGTAAGGAGATTAGATCACAATAACCAGACCACTCCAATTAGAGGATACCAATATTACTTACAATTGAAGCTCCATGATCTCGAACTGCTAATCCAGACGTATTGGACATCCTAACATAAGGGTCGTTAACACTCCGTAACCAGTATCCAGTATTTTGGGGCCAAGGTACGCACATGTCACTCAAAACAATGTCAACAGTATACTTATCTGACGGGGCTGTTATCCCGTGGGTCGTACTTGTGTCGTTCACTCCGCTTTCGCTTTCGCTTCCGTCCAATGCTGCTCTTGCCATTTGCATCTCTATTTCTCGTATATGCGACTCTTCTCCGTCAACTGTCAATTCGACATTGCCAATATTGCTACTGTCATCATCATCAGCGCGGACCCCGTTCTCATTCCCATGTTTCTCTACCTCCTCTTCTTCCTCCCCCTCGAGAAGAATCTGCCGTTTGGGGATCTTTCTGCCCAACTCGGGGTCAGAAACTAACCTCCGAACTTCGTCCTGAACGGACTTGGCAAGAAAATTTCCCTGCACAGCAGTTACTCCATCGGGAGGAGGGGAAAACAGGATATCAACTCCTACGACACGGCCACCAGGCGCAGTTTTCTCCACTGCGACCTGTGACCAAGACCCAGGCGCAAAACCCAAGTCCACTACTGTCATTCCCTTTTTGAACAGCCGATATCGCTTGTCTATATCTATTAGCTTAAACGCTGCTCGTGACCTGTAGTTCTTGAGTTTTGCTTCCTTTACGTGGAAATCATTCGACTGGCGTTGCAGCCATTGCTTCTGGGAGGCACTTTTAGCCTCGCAGAAGCTGGAGGAAGAGAACGAGGTCGAGAGCTGGGTCCGAGACAATGCCAACTGCGGCGATATCGAGGCATATGGACGCACTCGATGCAAGATCAGTCGCATCGCAGGCAATTGAAGCATTACACGCGAGCAAAAGGAGCCCCTTCTAAACCAGGGGGTATGTGTCGAGAATGATATATAATGAATAACCAGCTTTTGGCACCGCGAATCTTCTAAAGAGCTTCCCCACCCACCGCTCCTCCGTCTGTTCCACTGCGAGCCTCACGCCGCACGCCTCACGCCGCCGCGCACAGAGGGCATGCACCGTGTATAGAAAAAGGGACCAGTATATCCCCACTCATTCTGAAAAGTACGGGCTGCAAAAAAAATTGAAAAGTCCCACATGGAGATCTTTCAGATTTTTCTTCTTTTCCTCCAACTGATTCACGGAATAACCAAACTTTTTTCTTAAAACAAAGAAAGCTTGGGAGACGATTAATCATTAAATACAAGCAAAATGTCTAAGATCACCGTCGCAGGAGTCCGTGGAAACGTCCAGCAGCTGCTGGAGGCTTCAGAGAAGAAGAAGCGAAACTTCCTTGAGACCATCGAGTTGCAGGTCGGCCTCAAGAACTACGACCCCCAGAGAGACAAGCGTTTCTCGGGAACCATCAAGCTGCCCAAGGTGCCCCGACCCAACATGACCGTGTGCGTGTTCGGAGACGCCGTGGATGTGGACCGAGCCAAGTCTTGCGGAGTCGACGCCATGTCGGTCGACGACTTGAAGAAGCTCAACAAGAACAAGAAGCTGATCAAGAAGCTTGCCAAGAAGTACAACGCTTTCGTTGCTTCCGAGGTGCTGATCAAGCAGATTCCCCGATTGTTGGGACCCGGTCTGTCCAAGGCTGGTAAGTTCCCCACCCCTGTCTCTCACTCTGAGGATCTGAACACCAAGATCAACGACGTCAAGGCCACCGTTAAGTTCCAGCTTAAGAAGGTCTTGTGTCTGGCCGTTGCTGTCGGAAACGTCGAGATGGAGGAGGACCACATTGTCAGCCAGATCATGATGGCCTCCAACTTCCTGGTCTCTCTGTTGAAGAAGAACTGGCAGAACGTCGGATCTCTGGTCATCAAGAGCACCATGGGTCCTCCTTTCAGAATCTACTAAGCAATACGTTGTATAGCATCGTAGTTAACAAAAGTTTCACCTTTAAACATGAGCCACTGTGTAGTTGCTGGGGCCAGCCCCAGACCCCGTAGCTCTGCTTCGCAGAGATAAATATTACTCTCACACGAGACCTACGAGAAATAATCGGCAGTTCACACTGCGTTCGGTGCTTTGGTGGTCCATCTGATCTAGCCAAGTCCTCTGTTTCTCTGTCCCACTACTGAACTTATCTAACTCGCCAAATTGTCAATTGAGCAGTCTTGTGTTTTCTAATACACTGTAATTCTCTGCGAAGCAGAGCTATGGGGTCTGGGGCTGGCCCCAGTAGAGGTAGAGTTGTGCGATTTTCTCATTTTCTGTAAAGTGGTTTCTGCCATTCTGAATATTTAGTAATGGCAGTAAGCAGACTGGAGGATGAGACTAACGAACGCTTCGACAGCAGAACGGTGTAGATCTACAGTATATGTCATGTTGCTTATCTCTGAGTCAATTCGTCAGATCGTCAATTCAGCAACTCTGTGCTCCCCTAATACACTGTGTATTCTCTGCGAAGAAGAGCCACGGGGTCTGGGGGCTGGCCCCAGCAGCGTATGTTCCCACCGGTGAGTCTGAAGGCATCAATACCAATTACAGTATACTTAGAGTTTGACAGGCCGGTCCGAGCAGCGGCCGGGGTACAGCTCCGAGTTTTAGGCTTCGTCCGGAACTCTACATTGTGTTATATACAAATGTGTCTACAGCCCCAAAATACGACCAATCTATACCTAGCTAGCAATGAGTAAATCCCTGTTGTGCTTTGTGTCTCTGTAACATGTCTTGACTGTATGTAAGCTTCTCTGATGACAGATGACGCATCATACTACTGCATCCTTTTTTCTTTCGATCTGTCAGAGCCCTCACCCTAACTCCCCGCGCCGTCTAGTAGCCGCAGCATTTCCCTCCGCCGTTCCCGACATTGCATATTTAACCGAAAGAATCCCATTAACCTCGAGCAGGTCTTTGTTTGGACAAAAAGAGGGACATAGACGGAGAAGAGAAGTGAGGCTTCTTCAAACGTAGGAACTAGTATTTTCTCATACTATTAGAGTGCACGCTGCAAGATCCTTGTTTTTGTATCTGAGTTATACAAAAGGCTACCCAAAACCATAAGATTACGACCCAAGGATCTCTCTGGTGATAGTTTGCTAGATAATTATAATCTTGGGATTTAAACTCTAAAGCGAAGGACCGGTGACAGTGAACCCGGGGTTCTTCGGGGCGCGGTTTTTTTTTTATTTTTTGGAATCAGCTTACTGGCGTGCAAGGAGTGAGTCCAAACCGTCTTATAAACTGATCCGAAGGAGCACAAAGCTAGGAAGCTCGAAAGGTTTAAACCGAGCAAACGTTTAGCGTTAGAATCTCTCGGACAGCGGATCTGTCACTTCTCAACGAGACAGAAGCTTACTTTCAAAAGAGTATTAGCTTTTTTTTTTTATTTTGCTCTGATTTAAGGGTTTTATCATTACATTTATATACCCTCTTTGAAATCTGCTCAATAAAGACGAATCATCACAAGATCCTTTTACGCAAAACGACGGAAAAAAAGGAACAACTGACGACAAGAGGCTATTACTTGCCAATATGACAGCCATGGCAACAACTACCGTGGCAGCAACGCCAAACTCACCCATCTTTCCCTCAAAATCCTTCACCTCGGATGAAGTCATCGGCCTGCCCGAAAACCAGATCTCGTCCGGCGGCGGGGTGTCGCTGTCCATCGTTCTGGCCGAACCTGTCCTCTTCTTGCAAGGATTCGCAGCAAATGAGTACACTGAGCGCGCACCTGCTATATTGAGAGGCTCACTGGTGGTACGAGTTGTTAAACCCACCAAAATCAGAAGCATCACTTTGTCCTTCAAGGGCTCCTCGCGCACTGAATGGCCCGAGGGGATCCCGCCCAAAAAAGTAGAAACTTTCGAGGCCTCAGAACTGCACAACCACGTGTGGCCATTCTTCAACGCATCGTTCCCCATGGCAGAGTACTCGTCTGGCGCTCATCTGGTCAGATTCTCAAAGAACGGCAACCAGCAAAACCTGGGAGGTTTAGAACCAAACCGAGAACGCAGTGGCTCGGCAGACTCAAGGACACTAAAGGGTCTAGCAGGCCGAATAAGACGTGCTGCGTCTCCCAGCCCATCATCAGCTGCAGCCAACTCGTCTGCAAACCACAGTTTGTCAACCCTCGGAATCAACTTAGGTCCGCACCGAAGCTTTTCGAAAACAGAAGCCCACGACCAGGACACCCAGACCAAAGGTTACCGTTTGTTCGAGCCTGGTGACTACATCTACAACTTTGAACTCGCCATCCCGCACTCCATGCCAGAGTCCATCGACGCCAACTTTGGCAGCGTCAGCTATATCCTGGAAGGGCACATCGAGAAGCAAGGGACCTTCAAAACTCGGCTCAACGGACAGAAAGAAGTCCTCATTGTGCGGGCTAGCTCAGAAGACAATACCGAGGCTACCGAGCCCATCGCAATCTCCAAGAGCTGGGAAGACAAACTCCACTACGACATTGTCATTGGCGGCAAAATGTTCCCCATTGGCAAGCAGATCCCAATCGCATTCAAGTTCACCCCGCTGGACAAGGTCCAGTGCCACCGAGTACGTATTTACATTACTGAAAACTCAGAATACTTTTGCAAGAAGAAGAAAGTCCACCGGGTCGAGCCCACCAAGAAGTTCTTACTGCACGAAGACCTGCCAGCAGAGGGCCTCAGTGGGTCTCTTTTGGCCGAACCGGCAGGCACCGAAATTACTTCTGCCACTGAAATGGAGTACAACGTTGAGATCCCCAAGGAGATTCCGCACCGTCGCGACCAGCTGCATGCCAACACTGCTTACGAAAACATCCAGATCCACCACTGGATAAAGCTGGTGCTACGACTCTCCAAGATGGACCCTGAGGACCCGACCAAACGCAAGTTTTTCGAGGTCTCCATAGACTCGCCCATTACGCTCCTCGACAACCACTGCACTTCCGCGAACCTGTCGCTTCCTGAGTACATCGCTGACAGACGGCCCAGCATTGCACGTACTGTTTCATCCAATACCTACTTAGCCGTGCCTGTGCCAGCAGGTGCAAACTTCCAGGATCCCGGCGCCTTTGCCGAACAGCAGCGACCTATCCACTTCCTGCGAAAGCCCTCAGTGGCACCACCACCGTTTGAGGCAGATATTCCACCGCCCATGTTTTCCGAGCCCCCCAAGTACGAGCAGGTTGTAGAGAACGAGCGCGGCCGTCGTCGTGAGGCCGTGGAGCGCACCAATTCTGACTCAAGCTCGACGAGCACCTCTGTCACCTTCAACAGCAACTTCACTATGGATGGGTCGACCACTCGTGTGCATTCAGAGTCGATATCGACTATCAGTTCGTCTGACAATGACTCGACTGCCAACCAACTAGCTGATTCTATGGCACCTGAAGACAGGGATGTACCACCCAGGCCCGGTCGCAATACAAGTGTTACCAGCGTGGATCTCGTGGACCAAATGTCCAATTTCAGTATTAGCCGTCCCTCGGGTCCGTCCGTATCCGTCCCTGCCAGAGTCGAGGAAGGCGATGAACAGGACGATGAGGACGTCGACGACGAGGCCGAAATGATCTCGAGCGCAATTGATCTCAGGAGACCTGTGCGCGGAGCAGAGACTCCAGAAAGCTATCCGTTACTGTCCAGAACCATATCTATGAAAGACCCCAACGAGCTGACCCCGATGGACTCGACAGGAGACCTGGGGTTGACCAGCGACTTTGACGACGGTGCCTCGTTGCAAAGCACTCCGAGTTTGTGGATTAGCTGAGTGGAAGCTCGCCTCCGGCGAGGCTCATCCCGGGGAGGGTTGGCCCTGATTTTCAGGGCTCGTGACCGGGCGAGGAGGAACTAGACAAATTTTATATGACTTAGACAGACTTTTATTATTTATGATGTGACGTTTATACTTTGCACATAGTTTGCACAGAATCTCGACAGATTTTACAACATTGACCGACTTTATTTATAACGTGAAACTTCATACTTCTTGATAAATCCTGCGAAGGGACCGTAAACTTCATACCTTTAGGTAGACTTGGGCTTGCGGGGTGTGTCAATGTTGTACGCAGAAAGCTCGACACACAAGTATTTAACTTCATACTTTACACATACCCTGCAAACAAGCTAAACACAGACTTATGAAGCTGGGAGATTTACTTAATTATGTGAATTCATACTTATACATATATCTTTCAAACAAACTACTAGACAGATATTATCATTTAACAGAAGATTATCTATAATGTGAGCTTCATACTTACACGATATACATATCCTGATAATCCTACAGATCTCGCAACTCAGTCACTCCAGAAGTCGAACTTTCTGCTTGGCAGAACCAAACCTCTCTGGTAGGAGCCGCCGGAGGCATCGGGACGTTGACGCGAAGCTTCGGTTAGACTCAGGCGCTCAAGAGCTTTATCTCTTGAATAGTTGCATTAGCAGTGTCCCAAACCCCCTTTTCGGTATATATATCAGCAGCCAGAATCTGTTTCACTTCGTCTTCCGACTCTGCGTTCACCAGCAACACCGACCCAGTGAACTTTCCCTCTTTGTCGACTAAAGCCCCAGCATTGTTAAGTTGGCCGTTTGCAATAGCTTCTTTGGCTCGAGGGACGTGGATTCCTCTAACTTCGAGCCTCTTTTCCAGCTGGTGAGAATGTAGCCTTGCCTCAAGCCCCAATGGTACCTACAGCTCCTGGGAAATCATTTACAACGACGTGATAGTGAGGCATCTTCTTCTACAAGTTGAATCAGTCTCGGGACAGTCTGAAATCGAACATCGTGAACATAAGCCAGCCGCATGTAGTGCGCCTCTGGGGGAGGGTTGGGTTCTCCACAGAAATGGTACGCTGAGACAGATCGAAAGTTTCTCAATTGTATGAACCGACCTACAGTACGTAATATTCAATATTTACGTAGTTATGTTGGTTGTAATGTGGCCAAACACCTTCACACGCTTCTGCGGAGCAAAACCAGCCCTGCCCGGGAGGAGGGGCCGCCGGAGGCACATGGAGATGGCCCCCCGAGGCCCATGGTTACCCGGCTTGCAACCCCGGACCAAAATGCCACGGTTTGCAGTACGACATGAAGATTTCACCAACAGCATCAAACAGTACAAACATCAATCAGAAATAATGGTACGTCGGCACGTCAAAGTGCGCTTTCTATTATAGTGTACTGTATACTAACCCAGGCATCTACCGGAAGTGCAGTCCCAGGGGGACCTAAAATGCAGATCAGGTGAGTTACAAGAAATGGAAAAGTTCACTTAACAATGGGATGAGTTGTAAGAGTCCTAAGTACAGCTGCTAACTAGACGACGGGCCAATCAGGACAGACAGGCTGCTGCTGCTAATGAGCGACCTACCTCTACTCGGTCGGCTGGAGCAGGCGGATCCTCCAACACTATTTTGAAGCTGTACACCGAAGAAGCCTCTGGGTTGCGAGTTGATCCCGTGGTTGTCATGGTTATGGCATTAGGATTCATATTTTCCGTAGTCGCTCTGCACGTTATTGCTAAACTGTCGACTAAGCTGATGGGTTAAGCGCGCTGTGGGGAGATGCCTCCGGCGGCTCCTCCCGGAGAGGGTTGGTTCTGCTTCGCAGAAAGGTGCGAGATTTGTGTAATTGAAAAATGAATGAGCTAACGGACGCTGGAAAGCAGGTGGCTTGGGTAAACTGATAAAATACAGTAGACACGCGAGACTGGCTGTGTAGCACTTGATTGTACGTTTAATACTGATTGCTCTGGCTTTCACCTAATAACTGGAGAAAATTAGACTCGTAGGACTGACTGTGTAGTGCTCGGCTGTGGGGTTGATACTGAATACACTCTGACTTTCATTCTCGAAGAACTGATTCGTCTAGGACTCGATTGGAGGTTTAATACTGGCTACACTCTAGCTTTCAGTTCAACAGTTAGACGACCCCGGTGTATGATATATAGCCGTGCCTCGAAGCTCAAATTTCAGTGTGGCATGTAACAACTCTTCTTAGTCAAGATTGTCGAATCGAACGAAGAGGTGCCAAGTCTCATAATATACCATACCATAGTATCAGTTTGATGTGTGTAGCAACTACCAGTGGCACCGTGAGGGTGTTCAGCTTTGAATTGTTAGGCTCCTGCTTTCAGTGGATCTTCAATTCTACTATGTATATATACCAACATCTACTTCATAAAACATGTGCTCCATATAACCGTCATATACTGCGTAACTATTAAGTACACTTTTTAAAAGCATCTAGTACTATATACTTCATATATCATCCAGCCACTCCTCGCAACATCTATCTACTAACCCATATAACATCTATTTCATATAACATCATCTATTCCTATAACATCTACTTCATATAACATCAACTTCATATAACATCAACTTCATATAACATCAACTTCATATAACATCAACTCCTCGCTCCACCCAATAGTTTAAATTATAAGCTTTTAATGCTTTATGGTATTTGGAACTATAGGCATCGCCTCCTCTATATAAAGCAGGAGCAATCATCGTCATATATTAGGACTTGACTAAAAGTTATGACGAGACTTCCAACTTACTGTACTTTACTACTGTTAACAGCTCTTCCTCAGCCCTACACCAATCAGCCGTGCAAGGCTGTCATTTGTCATACAACTCACCGGGTATTTCGGCATTACGCCTAGATACTAGCTATTCTTGAACAGTGACAATATAACGGCCTGAGACATGATTCTAATGGTATACTCTGTGATGCCGAGATCGAACGTGATGTTTTTTTTTTGCTCTTCAAAAACAGTGAGTCTGATAACAAAAGCTTTCCCATACATGCAAGCTAAGCTAGGGTAAGGACTAACTAGAAATGCCTACTTCTTACTTCGAATTGTAGGGCTGCTTCTCCTGTCTTCTAATTCATTTTTATTGTATTTAAAATATATAATAAATCTACTCCTTTTTGCCATTCATCTGACCCAAATTATTAGTTTTTCAATGGATTACATGCGTAGTTGTAGAGAGCTACTCCCTTAATACATGATATAGTTAGTCTCCCTAGCCCTGGTGAGAAAGAAATGGCTAGAGAGCCTGGAGGTCTTCACATTCTCATGATCACAATGTCAGCTTGTTTATCCTTCTCTACGTTGAGTATCCCGCGAAGCGGGACCCAAATCCACGGAGTGGCCCCGCCGGAGGCGAGCATTTAAGTCTCATACAACATATCATGACTACCAATGACTATAAAACAGCTTGTACTGCAAGTTTGCAAGCACAACTTTTCTACTATAAAACATGTCTGCACCATCCGAGCACAGCAAAAAAATAAAATGCTGGGCTCCTTTTTCTGTCATTACACTCCTTAGGATTAACGGTTGGACTTGGCGACTCGCTCCAGCTCGTCCTTCTTTTTGATAGCGTACGAGTTGGAAGAACCCTTGCCGGCATTGATGAGCTCCTCAGCAAGGCACTCAGCAATGGTTTTGACGTTTCGGAAAGCAGCCTCTCGGGCTCCGATGGTCAGCAGGGCAATGGCCTGGTTGACTCGTCGCAGAGGAGACACGTCGACAGCCTGTCGTCGCACGGTTCCGGAAGAACCAATTCGGGTCGAGTCTTCTCGGGGTCCGGTGTTTATGATGGCGTCCACGAGGACCTGCAGCGGGTTCTGGTCGGTCAGCAAGTGGATGATTTCCAGGGCGTGCTGGACGATTCGCACGGCCTTGAGCTTTTTGCCGTTGTTTCGTCCGTTCATCATGAGCGAGTTGGTCAGACGCTCGACAATGGGGCACTGGGCCTTCTTGAACCGCTTGGCGGCGTATCGGCCGGCCGAGTGTGAGGTGTAGACCGGTTGTCGGATCTGGATGTAGTCGGTCAGAGAGATGTCCTTGACCTCGACGTCGTCAAAGCTCCATTTGTTGAACAGCTTGATCTGGCCGGCGTTGGCGGTCACATCCTTGGGCAGCGGGGTGAACAGGACAACCTCCTGGGGTTGATCGAGCTGCTCGGGGATCTCGGGTTGTGCGACTTCGACTTCAGCCATGGTTCTTTTCTTTCTTCGTTGCTGCGCGGTGGAAAGTTTTGATGGGTTTTTGGCGGTTGGTAAATTTATTAAAGTCGCTCCTCGTTGTTAGGGTTTGACAACTCGTCTTTTTGCCTGCATTTTTCACCTGTAAGCTGCCACCTGCCTGTTTGGGAACGTGACTGTTAGAGTGCGGCTCAGATCCCGCACGGTTGGTTGAGAGAGGTAGGACATAACTACATGACGGCAGGGTTACGTAAGCGTGACAAGGTTCCGCTGTTGGCCAGGCCCACACCCCGCGGCTCTGCTTCGCAGAGATTCGGTTACACGGTCTGCACTCTAACAAAATAAGAATCTGACATAACTTTGATGCAGATCTGTTATTCAACACCCAAAATACCACTGACTTTTAACAGCGGGGTTTGCGCTGTTACGTTCAGGAGTTTTGCTAGATGGAGTTTTGCTAGATGGAGTTTTGCTAGATGGAGTTTTGCTAGATGGAGTTTTCAAATGCTCTATTAGTTAGCACAACCATCCAAACTGCAGCAAAAAAAAACTTCTCCATAACCGAAATCCGACCCCTAAGCAAAGTGGTGTGAATAACATTACGACAATGTTACGTGAGTACACCAATGAACAGAGCGGTGGTTGGAAGGGCCTATAATTAGCGACACGACGAGAAGAATTGCTCGCATCTACCGAATAGGATCCACTAGGGGACTACAGCACAACTTTAAAAGGCCCCTATCTAGCGTACAATGATAAAAAATATATACTTTTAGCTGCCAGCCGACCCGGTAAAAGAACCCTATATAAAGAGGTGTTTAATAAGTACATGGGGCCAACCACACCATCAGGGCCTGCTGAGGCCAGCCCCAGACCCCGCGGCTCTGCTTCGCAGAGATACTGAGACTGGTTCGTCTGTTTCCACATCATCGAATTCGAGCCCGAGATGTGCGGTCGCAGGTCGAGACTAATGCTGATTGATCTCATTCAAAGGTGAATATTTTTATCTCTGTGAAGCAGAGCTCTGGGGTCTGGGGCTGGCCCCAGCAGCTGCTCATCTCATGTTAAGACTGGTGCCCTAAACCTCCTGTATGTAGTGTGTATGTAAAGGCCAGACCGAGAGATTGATGATGTTAGATCGGTTGGTCTCAATTAGAGTTGATACCGTAGCCTCATCCAGCAGCTGAACCTTCAATCTATCATTGAGCGTACGCTTTCTGCGAAGCAGAACCAGCCCTCTCGGGGAGGAGCCACCGGAGGTATCGACACAAGCTTCACAGGGTTAGGAACTTCCCCGCGTTAAGAGTTACTTCCGGGAATGTCTCGGTCCTAACTTTTACTTTGCTTGCGAGTTTCTCGGTCGTTATTTGTTGTTGTTGTGTTGTCGAGCAATGTCTATGGTGAAAGAGCGTTCTTTAGTGAGAGCTATGCAGTTTTCTTGCCACGCCAGAGCAGCTAGGCCCGTTCAGGTTCTCAGATCTTGGCCGAGACGAAGATTGTACTCGACCGAGTCCTCGACATTGGTAGTCACCCAAACGGCTCTGGACCACGGATCCATTGCTACTGTGGCTCTGAACAGACCCCAGGCAAGAAACGCCATTTCTCTGCAGCTTCTTTCGGAGCTTACAGACTACGTAAACCGGCTCAAGATCCGAGATCAGTCTGTGTCAGACGTGCGATGTTTGATCATCTCGTCGACGTCTGATAAAGCTTTCTGTGCGGGCGCAGACCTGAAAGAGCGCAAGGGATTCTCTCCCAGCCAAACGAACCAGTTTCTAACCACGCTCAACAACACGCTGACTACCCTTTCTGCGCTGGAAATCCCCACTATAGCCAGCATCCAGGGGGGAGCGTTTGGAGGAGGCGTTGAACTAGCTCTCAGCACGGATTTCCGCGTCCTGGGCGAATCAGCGCAGCTTGCGCTCACTGAGACTCGCCTGGCAATTGTTCCTGGCGCAGGGGGGACACATCGTCTCCCAAGGCTACTCGGCTACACGCGTGCTCTGGACATGATTCTGACGGGACGGAAAGTGGGGCCTGCCGAAGCAATTGCGTTTGGACTCGCCAACAGAGTGGCACCCAATGCCGACGAGGCTGCCTTGGAACTCGCAAAGCAGATTTGCGAGGGTGGGCCCATTGCTATCCGAGCAGCCAAAGAGGCTGTCCGAGGTGCTTCCCCAGAGTGGGAACAAGTGGCATACAACAAGGTCGTCAACACCAAGGACAAGTTCGAGGCCTTGGACGCGTTTGCAAACAAGCGAAGGCCGGTTTTTAAAGGAGAGTAGGTGGGGAGCTCGCCTCCGGCCGGGCCACTCCGTGGAGGTTGGTTGCCCTTCGCGGGATGACGACATTCTGTGGCATTGAGCCGAAATGCTGCGAGGTATAATCAACCTGAATGTTATGGAATAAGTTCTGGCAATGAAAAGTCCCAAGCTACGCAACTTGACAATGTTAGATTAGAACACTTATGCCTATAGCATACTGATCCAAACACACAATAGGTCAAAGGAGATAGCCCGTTGCGAGAATGAATGCAAGTTAGCCGTTCTGCCGTATAAGAATTTCTGCCTTGATACCTCCCTGATACGTCCATACTGCTACTTTACTATGACTGGCGGTTTCAGAGCATGTAAAGTCTCGTAGTGAGAAGTGTAATTGTCATAATGAAAGTGCGATTCACACCTCGAATTGGTCTATGTAATACCACATATGACGTTTGACAGTCAAGGAGAACTTCAATAACAGCTCAAACAGGTTTACTAAACATTGAGGACCAGGAGATGTTAAGATCTCATTTAAAGTCTAAAAGCTATGTAAATAATTCGATACTGCTAACCGACCGTCGAGTCTGAAAGAGCTATCGTTTGGAAGAGCCGTGAAAACAGCACCCAACAAAAGCCCAAAGCTCTGTAGACACGTTCACAGTGAACTGTCTGTAAGGCTCGCCTAATAAGGGTAACTATATCTTTATTATTTCCTTTGTGTTTTGCGGGATGAAGGTAGAGATTTACTCCTCGGCTTACTTATGTGACCTTGTTTCGTCTACTGCGGTCTTTTAATGAATTGCTCCTTATGACCGAGTTGGACCAAGAAAGGGAAGAAACTTGAACGCTCTGAGACACCAAAGGGACAGTTCTATCGAGCCATAGATAGTGGTATGGTATGGCCGGGACCCTGCCTGAAGCCAAGCTCTTCGTTGATTCAATTCTCGCGACGCAACTGCGTCTACGTCATCGTAAAGCATTTGAAAATGTAGATAAAAGAACGGCAGATATATCTCGCTCTGTGTCAGCAATGATAGTGCCCGTGAGATATCGGTTTTCTCTGCGAAGCAGAACCACACATCCCTGGTAGGTGCCGCCGGAGGCATGTCGATATCAGTGTGTTCTATAACAATTGCACATGCATGATTAGGCACGATTATGCAGGGCTTGCTAACGGCGCCCTTCGCAAGCAAGATGATCGGAGAGCAAACTTCCCCAAAAGAGAGCGAGGAGAGCAAGCTCGGCCGAACACTATATAAGGTTGAGAAGCAGTAAATTTGCGTTTTAACCTTTCAACATCAATAATCAGACCATTGAAACAATGTTGAGAAGATCCGTATTGTCCACTGCCCGAACCGTCTCGGTGCGAAGTACCACCGTGCAACAGACTCGACACATAACTGTGAAGGATGCAGTCAAAAACGCTGGCGAATATGTCAATAAGAAGACCGGCGAGACTCTCTCAAAGGCAATTGAAACCGGCGAAAAGGCAGTAAAGAACACCGAAGAGGCTGCAAAGACTGTTAAGAAGCAGGTCACTGAGGGTAAGTTTGTATCCTGGAAATCCGGAAGATGAAAAAGTATCAACTAACAAACAGAGGAGCAACCCAAAAAGCCTTGAAGCAGGAGCTCGTAGAAGTTGAACTCACTTTTGAAGTAGCATATAGTATAAGCGCGTGATATTCGTATTCGGAGGCGAAGCCATTCCGCGTAGCGGGAAAAATCACGTCCAGGACAGATTAGTACCACAAATGTAGTGAAACATTACGAAGTTTGGAAATAAACTGGGCAATCCTGGCTTGTTGAACAGTATCCTCAACGCAATTCGCCAATTCTGCGAAGCAGAACCAACCCTACTCGGGAGGGGCCGTCGGAGGCATGCCCACGTACGCTCATAGCATAATCTCTGTTTTCAAACCGTTGCCCAAATCACCACTGTCATTCATATTTGTTGTCCAGTCTTCGAACCATTGCAAGTCGGAGCTGAGAATGTCTTCTGGGGTCACGCTCTGCACGCGTTCGTTCTCTTCTACCTTGTAGTAGGATGTGGTGCGACCCATGAGGGTAAAGTTTTCACGGTTGATCTCGGACGGGCCCTGATCAATGCCTCCGGTTAAGCAGCGCGTCGCGGTTTCCTGCATTCGCACGTAGACCATGTGGTTGAGATCTTTGAGGCCCCAGACGCATTCTGCGGCCATCTGGAACTTGCCAGTAGAGGCGAGCAATTGACAGTAGTAGATGCAGTGCTTGGCAAGAGCGGCATTCTCGTCAACGTCAAAGCCGCAATTGCTGAACAGGATGGCTAGGGACCCGGCGTTGTAAAGGGTGAACAAAGTCAGCCACCAGGCATTAGTAGCGAGCTGCTGGCACGCGTCGAGACTCCGTGTTACCATTACGATGCCTCTGATGGCCCTTTGGCACGCCTCTCGGTCGAGACGCGGCACCATGTGTGCTACGTCGCTGTCGACGAGCTGGAAAAGCGAGCGCGATTGGGCTGAAAAGCTCAGGTCGTGGAACTGGTAGCGTAGGAAAGCTACTATGGGGGGCGAGAAGGTGCTTTGGGTGAGATTGGAGTCTGAACCCAGCCCAAAGGGGGCCATTTCGCGGTTCCACACGTCCAGCGTGTCGCGAATATTTTCAATGGAGGTTTCTGAGAGACCCGCAGGGCCCTCGTTGCGGATTAGAGTGACGACACGGGCAAGTTTGACCAGCCCGTGTGAGACCCGGGTGCGCCACGAGTCGGCCACAAACGTCGGGTTGAACTCGAGGGAAATCTCGTCGTCTCTTATGGTGTAGCAGTTTCCAGTCTCGTGGCTCAGAAGACGATCCCAGGTGTAGCAGCACCAAAAGACGGCAGTTCGTTTCATGTTATCGTATTCAGACGAGGCAAAACGTGAAACGTCCTTCATCAGGCAGATTCCCTGCGCTAAACGCAGTGCGTTGCCCAGAAGGCTCCACGCAGCGGTGTGCCGGTGGCATATGCGCGCGTACTGAGTAAGTAGCAGCCAGCCCTGGATGATTTCAGCCGTCGACCACTCGAAACTGAACGCGCTGAGAATCTCATGCGACTCGTTGAACAATTTTTCTTCTAGCCCCGGCTCGTAGACTTTCCCCTCGAGCTCGGTGAACCGCATTGCAGTTGCACAGATTGCCAAGTTCAGGGCTCGAAAAAGCATGACTTCCATCCTCGAGTCTCCCTCGTACAAGCCTTTGTACTGGCGGCGGAAAATCGGTTCGTGGATGATGGCAAACACAGGATTGACTTTCTCAAAGTAGTAGTTGAGCAAAAGCTTCTCCATTTCCTTGTCCAATACCGTGGTCTTTATCTTCACCACCCTCTGGTTCAAGTAGTGTCTTCCCGACATGTTCCACCCGTACGCCTGGTACCTCGGCACAGTCACCCCAGCACGGCCGTTTTCACTCAGCGACCCGTACAGATGCACCCCCAGCTTGTGCTGGAACGCAAACGAGTATCGCCGGTTGTAGATGCTCTTGGTCAGTCTTGTATGTGGGATCTTGTACCCCGAGCGCGCGCTGATGCACACGCTGAGCACGTTGTTGTCTATTTCGCGGATCCTCGAGTTGTCCAGCGTGCCTTCCGAGCCGTGCTGAGGGACCTCCGTCTGCTCAATTGAGACCCGGGTCGACGTTGGAGTCGAGGCCCTAGCATTGGCACTTGGCAGAGAGTATTTGCATTCTACGCTGAACTTTTGGCACGCATAGCACGGTGACTCTCCATCGCACTTTGTCCTTCTCCTCTTGCATCTGTCGCACGCCTTTGCGACCCTCAGTCTTTTCGCCAGCCCTCCATCTGCGTCCATCATTCTCGTATTCTCCGTTCCCGAGATCTGGTACTTCTCGTGTTCCGCTATCTTAGCGATCGCGGCTTGTATCTAAAATGCAGCCCAAACCCCAATGCGATCTGCCAAGGGCTATCGGTGGGACCAAGAGAGGGTAGTTGGGTTATTCTGCGAAGCTCAAAATTAACGTGTGGACCACATTTCAGTCACTCGTGTTCTATACGTTTTTCCACATGCCTCCGGCGGCCCCTCCCGGGGAGGGTTGGTTCTGCTTCGCAGAAAACACGCAGGAGTAACGAGGTAAACTGTGCTTGTAAAATAGCCGTCAACTGTCAATTACTTCACCGGCTAAACATTGACGTTTCGCTGAGGTTAGTTATAGTTAGTTAACATTAGCCTAGCAAAGAGTTATGTAACATACCGAGTCTTCGCTGCGCTACTACCTTTTCCTTGGGTTCTTGTCGGGTATCCTGCCATATTTGAAATGTTGAATGTCTAGGTTCAAAAAGCCCAGTGTGAGCTAACTACGCGATGAGTCGGGCTACGGTAGATAGTAACACATTATTCAAAAGGAATTTAAGTGAGATCATCATCATCAGATGTCCGTAGACCTGTAGATGACTTTGTGGGTGAAAGACACTGTAGATGACTCTGTTAGTAAAGCATAACCTAACATACCACATAAGCATTAGTCGAATGTCACTGATATTAGATGTCACTGCTGCTTGTAGATGTGAACGACTGTAAGTCATTTGTACGCTATCTCTGAACTTGGATGTACTTGACCATAAATGCCGCTAGTCTTAGTACTCACCGATCGTAGATGTCACTGACTGCTATTACATCTGACCGTAGATGTAACACAGACCCTAAATTATTCCTATAATGAGCATCCAAAGTACGTCACCGAGCATAACTGTCTGAGCCAGTCGATGATGACACTATCCCAAAATTATCCCTATAATCCCCAAATTTTAGTTTTAGGTCACTGGCGTAGATATCACTAACTGAAGATGTCGCGAACACAACTGCAACATGTCTTGTCAGTTTGTTCATTTGATACCAATTAAATGATTCAAGAAAGCCTGACTGTCCCAGCGAATTCGTCTCACTCAGGCTCCACTCCTACATTTCTGCGAAGCAAAATCACCCTCCACGCAGTGGCCCCGCCGGAGGCGAGCTTCACCTTGCTCGTTCTTCTACGAGCTTGCGGACCTGGTCGGCTCGCGTGGTCCCGAGATCTTTCAGGCCGTCGATGACGCCCTCGACGTCTTTGTCTTTCTTTTCCTGGCTCATTTTCCACTTGCCTAGATGGCGGGTGACCTTTATTTCGAGGCCCACGATACCTCTAAGGAGGACATTTACGTACGGTTCGGGGGCGTCGGTGAGCTTCCAAGGGCTCGCATCGCCCGCTTCCTGACGGTCTGACAGTTCGGAAGTTTGTCCCTTCAGCCACCCAGCATCGTCTATGACCGTAGGCTCTCCCCATACGTGCACGGCAGCAAAGTTCCATGTCGGCACTACTTTACCCGTGACCTGCTTGGTGTGGTACCAGCGGGGCGAGATGTACTCGTGCGGGCCCTGGAAGACCACCAGGCACTGTGACGAGTCCCGCAGCTCCTGCAACTGCGGGTTGTCTCGAGCCAGGTGTGCTCTGAGCGTTCCAAACTCGTCGTCCGACTCGCTCTTAACGAGGAACATCGGGATGTGATTCGCATTGGGGACACCATCTGGCCCGTTTGTGATGAGAAGGCCCAAGGGGTTTTCATTAACCAGCTCTCGCTGGACTTCTATGTCCGTTTCCACGTACTTACTGGGTATAAACATAGCTGATAAATATATTCCAGGCTATTGGATCTCTCTATCAGGGGAGAAAGTCGCATTTTTATAAACGTCAAATTAAGAGAGCCGCGATCTGCGTCGGAACGAGGATCGCGCTTAAATCAGTCCCCTTTATCGCAAAGCCGCGGCTACATGCCCAAGAAAAGATCTGTTTGGTCCAGAAGACCATCTAGCACAGCCTGAGAGTTGCGTGGTCGTTTGCTTGCCTCTGGTAGTCCCTGCTCGTGGAGGGGTGGTCCTGCTTCGCGGGATTTCGTGGCAGTTAAAAGAGAGATTGGACAAGAGATTGCAGGGAGATAGCATATCGGAGATGCCTTATCGGCACGTGATTTGCTTAACGCGAGATTAGGTCTGGCGCTTGGGAAAAGTGCAAGCGGATATGGCCAATGGTGGCCGTGTAGGCGGCAATTCATTGGTTAGACAATTGGTTAGACAATGTTATGTGGTAGCAGTAATAATTTGACTGGCCCACCTGGCCGTGCTTTTGCCACTTTGAGCGTGTCTACACAGCACACGGACTTGAACAATTATTCTCCATGCCTTAGATTGTACTTAAGCCTAGAGTGACTAGTACTAGTACAAGGCGGCAATTTGTGTGAGTATGAGGGTACATTTTGGGTGCGAAAGCCGTTATACCTTTCTGTTCCAGCAAAGTGCGAGGTCGTTTTCGCCTGTAATCATGGTCCCTCGGAAAACTGCTCACAGGAATATCTGACATCAGATTCACTTTCTTGAGAAACCTTGACAAAACAACAGCTTGCTCAGCAACAGCTCTTTGAGCTGATAGAAGGACAATTGTATCTCACAGCGCACTTCAATGTCTCCAGCATCTCAGCTTGCTCGACATGTACGCGACAGCCGATTGGATTCGGACATCCCGGGAAGGGGGACAAACCTCCACGGTGTGGCCCCGCCGGAGACCAGGTGGAGTTCGCCTCCGGCGGGGCCACTCCATGGAGGTCTGTTCTGCTTCGCAGGACTCTCACTCATCTGACAAGACACCATCTGGACATAGTAACAACTGATCAGTCGAACTGGAAAATAACCCTCAACCCTGCTTCACACCGCATAGACCAAACCTTAGAAGCTTACGAAAACATCTGCTATCAAACCCACTGTTTTGAAAGCTGCGTAGCTCGCTCAAAAAAATCTCTATGTACTCAGGTAGGATGATCACTGCAATGGCACATTGTGCCTCCATGTCTTTATCTTTTCGAACTGGTCGGTATGTCTTTGCAATGTCGAATTGACCGGTGAGTTGTGTAACAATTTTCAGCCTTGCACGGCTGACAGCTGCTAAGGCATTACTATATAACGCTATCGTCCTAGCGAGCCAGAAGTTTTACTCTCTGGCCGTGTTGGTGTCATCTTGACTCAGTGCTATCAAAAGCTCTGCGAAGCAGAACCAACCTCCACGGAGTGGCCCCGCCGGAGGCGAACTCCACCTGTCCCGAGCACCTGCTGGGCAGACATTTCAGTGCTAATTTCGGCCCAGACCAGCCGGATCAGTAGAAAAGGCGTGAAGAATTCCACTTTGCGTCACCTGGTGGCACTGACAATGCATGACAGCTGCCCGTTAGAAGGAGTAACGGGTGGTTATGGTGGTGGTTACACACGATACTGATCGACCTGTAGCCGGACTAACGGAGCGTCAATCATAGTGTCTTGTGTAACAGTTGCGTCACTGTCCACTGTTTCAGCAGTTTTCTGTGCCCAGAGTAATCTTCGGTCGATGGAGCATTATTTTGATCTCACAAACACAACTGACTGCTCTGATATTGCCACTATTCGGCCTTCTTGGGCCCTGGTAGTCTCATCTTGTTCAAACCACTCAGCATTGCTCACCACACTCTTCACTCTTCCGGAAAATCCCATCGGAACCCTTGACCACCTCCCACCTCCATACACCGGTTACCCGCCCGACAGCCTCCGCTACCCCGGATCTGCTGCGTCAGATGGTGAAGTATAAATTATACGATTGAGAAGCCTGAGGATGATTTGCTAGCAGAAGACATTGGGGCACACAAACGCGCACAGTCGAGTCCAAAGCATCGAATTGAGAATCCTGGGTTGATTTGCCAGCATATCTTATTGAAGATTGAAGACACAAACTACGTGAAGTACACACAGCGAAGTACAAATCAATACAATCTGAATCTGGAATCGATTTAGAAGCTATCGAAGCACACTCTACGCATACAGTGAAGCACAAACTATACAATTGGGAGGCGTGAGAAGACCTGCTACTAGCAGAAGCTGTTGAAGCACGTAGACTCCCACTACATTTCTCTACGCACAGCGAAGCACAAAACTATACGATTGAGAGCGTCCTGTGATCGATTTGAAAGCAGTTATTGAAAATACACGCTCTTTCCTATACACAGTGAAATCATGGGAATCACGCTCGCCAACCAGGACAAGCTGGAGAAGCTGCCAATACCCTCGCTGGAGCACACGTGCAAGTCATATTTAGAAGTTCTCGAACCTCTTCAGGTAAGCATTACATCGAATCGTATCCGAGGCGGGACAAACCTCCACGGAGTGGCCCCGCCGAAGGCGATTTCTACCTGTTTGTTCTGCTTCGAAGAAATCCCACTCATCTAACAAGACACCATCTGAACACAGTGAGACTCAGGAAGCTGTCAAGCGGTTCCTCGAGACATCGGGCCCCATGCTGCAGGAACGCCTGATCCGATATGCCGAACCGCGAACGTCGTACATTGAACAGTTCTGGTACGACTCGTACTTGAGTTACGACAACCCGGTGGTCCTCAACCTGAACCCGTTCTTTCTTCTTGAAGACTCGTCACTGCCCATTCCCATGGATCAGGTGACGAGAGCGTCGCACCTGACTACGTCGAGCTTGAGATTTATCCGAGAATATCGTCGTGAGGTGCTCGCTCCCGACACGTTCCGGGGTAAGAACCTCTGCATGTACCAGTACTCGCGTATGTTTGGGTCGGCCCGGATCCCGACGTCAAACGGATGTGTCATGGAGACGTACAATAATTCCAAGCACATTGCCGTGATATGCCGGTCGCAGTTCTACTGGTTCGACGTGCTGGACGACAACAACGACCTGATCATGTCGGAAGAAGACATTGCGCTTAATTTCAAGAGCATCATCCAGGACGCCGAGAACACGCCTATTACCGAGGCGGTCAAGGGAGCAGTCGGAGTGCTCACCACTGAAAACAGGCGCATATGGGCTAATATTAGAGACGGAATTTTGGCTGAGGGTGCCGTCAATAGTGAGTGTCTGAAAAAAGTCGACTGGGCGCTATTCGTGGTTTGCTTGGACCACGCTGCCCCAGAGACGCTCAAAGACCTCGCCCAGAATATGCTGTGTGGACTCTCAGAGGTCGAAAAGGGCGTGCAGGTCGGCACGCTGACCAATCGATGGTACGACAAGCTACAAATCATAGTCACGAAGAACGCAAAAGCCGGGATAAACTTTGAGCACACCGGCGTAGACGGCCACACCGTGCTGCGATTTGTGTCCGACGTGTACACAGACACTATCTTACGCTTTGCCAAGTCCATCAATGGCAACTCACCTAGCATCTGGAACGCACATTCGCCTGACCCGGCTAAGAGAGACCCAGCGTCCTTTGGCCATGTGTGCACCACGCCGCGCAAGCTCGAGTGGAAAAACACACCGGATCTTTTGCTCGCAATGAGATTCGCCGAAACTCGCCTCGCCGACCTCATACACCAGAATGAATTCGAGGCGCGCGAAATCCAGCACTATGGCATGAACCACATCAAAGAGATGGGGTTCAGTCCCGACGCGTTTGTGCAGATGGCGTTCCAGGCGGCATACTACTCGCTCTACGGCCGCGTAGAATGCACCTACGAGCCTGCTATGACCAAACAGTTCCTCCACGGTCGCACTGAGTCGGTGCGTACTGTGTCCAATGAGAGCCTTGCCTTCGTTCGCAAGTTCTGCGAAGACGCGCCCGTCGCTCAAAAGATCGAGTTTTTGCGCCGAGCTTGTGAAAAGCACACTGCCCGCACCGTTCAGTGCTCAAAGGGCATGGGACAGGACAGGCACCTCTACGCGCTGTTTTGTACCTGGAAACGGTATCTCGAAGAGGTGGAAGACGATTCGACTCACAGCGACACCTCGGACGACGATCTGTCTACGATGCCATCTATTTTCGCTGACAATGGCTGGGATAAATTAGGCAACGCTACTCTTTCTACATCCAACTGCGGCAACCCGTCACTCAAACTGTTTGGCTTTGGCCCTACGAGCCCCGATGGCTACGGGCTCGGCTACATCATCAAAGCCAACTCTATCACCGTGTGCGCGTCCTCCAAACACCGCCAGACCAAACGGTTTCTCGACACGCTTGATTCGGTCATTTTCGAGCTGCGTTCACTCTGGAAACAAGCTTCGCTCACAGCCAAAACTGCGCACAAGCTCAACTACCACCCCACCAACGCTCGTTCCTACGAAAGTCTGCTCGACGCCAAGCCACATTTGGGACGCACACTAACTGCCCCGACCCAGCCGCCGACTCCTAAATCTGTCGAAGAACCTTCGTACCTTCTGGGAGGCTACGGCTACTTTGACGTGGGCGACTACGAATCCCGCACCTCACGTGCCCCTTCTCCGGATCCTACATATCGTCGAACGATGACCAGCAAGAAGGAAATTGGGCGTAAATTGCGTTTGGCTGAGTACTGATCGTGTGCTCGCCTCCAGCGAGGCCCCTCTCGGGGAGGGTTGGTCCTGGTGTTCGTATCATGCTTCAGGTTTAAGAGATGTATCGTTGCCTTGAACTCCTAAGGATCTGAAGATCTGGATTATCAAAGCAGATGAGATGCTCTACTAAACCTGCAAGGAAGTGTGTACGTGTATAATGATGTGTGTGCGTTGGTCTGTTCAACAATGGCAGAGAAGCAGAGAGAATGTGAAGAAGGAAAGCAAGCAGTTTTCTACGGTTGAAGCTTCCATGATATGTATCAATGATTATACATTAACTAAAAAACAATACGCATTTTTTTACTTTGAAGTAATCACAATGTACTGAGTTACGAAAAGTGAAACCATCTCAATACGTTCTCTGATACGAACCATCAAGGAATTTGGACTCGTATATTGTCTGAACGTATCTCAAATGATCACTATACTGAATTTAGAGAAGTGAAATTATCTGCAGCCTTACTCTAATACCAAGATTCAAGAGTTTGTAATCACAATGTACTGATCCAATAAAAGTGAAATCACCCGAAGGCTTCCTCTCACACGAAGCTAAGGATCTTGGACTCGTACGATTTAAAATAACTGTCTCAAGTAATCATAATTAATATAGTGAGCCAAGACTATACGAGGCTTTAAGGATTGGTCTCGTACGATAGTTTAAAGCATTTCAACTTCAAGGATCTGGGCTCGTACGATAGTTTGAAGTATCTCAAGTAAATCATAATGTACTGAACTAAGACCTTCTCATATACGAAGCTTTGAACTTGAACTTTCTGCGAAGCAAAACCAACCCTACCTCCAATTTGATTTCATTTTACAGTATATGTATATTTATTCGTTTATAAAAAGACATTGATTTCTGCGGAGCAGAACTACCCGGGGAATCTCCGCATCTAAAGGTTCATTTTATAGAGTTCTTTTAGCCTTTTGCTATACGCTCCAATCGAGCCTTGAGTTTGAGTTAACTTACCAACTCCCATTTGTGTTGCTGCGCCTGGTGTTTTTCCCCAGTTAGTTATAACTACGGCCCCACACACGTCAAGATCCGGCACCTCTACCGACCACACCCGATAGTTATCTCCCGTAGTTAGAAAGCACAAATTCAGTTTCGATAAGAAGCACAAAATCACAACACTAGAAGCCCGTCCAGCATGCAACTCTTCTCATACGCGCTCTACAAACGGCACGGGCAGCAGTATGTAGGCCATTATGACCAGGAACTGAACAATATAACGACCCTTTTGACCGAGGCTGGGGACCCAATAACATCTCTTTATGAGATCATCGAGCAGAACCTGAGGGTGGAGGAGGGAGAAGTGGTAGAAGGAGGGGACTTTGAACTGCTAGCACCGCTGCCGGATCGCGACGTGTTAGCAATAGGCAAGAACTACCCCGAACACGCTACAGAGTTCAACAAATCCGGTTTCGACGCCAGTGACAACGTCGATTTGCCGACTCATCCAGTTGTCTTCACCAAAAAGCGAACCAGCATCGTTCCACACGGCGCTGCGGTATATATTCATCCACGTATAACGTCTACGGTGGACTACGAGGGCGAGATTGCGGTGATAATCGGCAAAAGGGCCTCTGGGGTTCACAGGAGCGAGGCCATGGACTATGTGTGGGGATACACGATTGTGAACGACATTACAGCCCGCGAACTGCAGCGGGACCATAAGCAGTTTTTCATTGGCAAGTCGCTTGATACATTTTGCCCTATGGGGCCTGTAGCGCGTCACAAGGACTGGGTGCACGAAGACCAGGGGGACCTCAGGCTTGAGACTCGGGTCAACGGGGAGATCCGACAACGGGGGACTCTCCAAGAGCTGATATTTTCTGTTCCTGTATTGATAGAAACACTGAGTGCTGGAATCACACTGGAACCTGGCGATGTGATTGCTACTGGCACCCCTGCTGGGGTGGGCATAGGATTCAATCCTCCTAAGTATCTGAAGGATGGAGATGAGGTGGAGGTTGAAGTCAGTGGGATTGGAGTACTGAAAAGTTACGTCAACGGCGAATAAGGTATCGGTCGTATCAGCTTATCAACCTATGATAGCCATCATATTTTTGGCCCCAGTTTATTTAACAAAGAAAAACACTGAGTTTGTTTTGTGTCGCGTGGGTAGTACCCCTAAGTGCAGACAAAAGATCAGTCAAAGCGTAGTCTATCACATCCGCGTTCTAAAAGTTCGCTTTCTCAGAAATCTCAGAAGAACTTTCGGTATATAGAACTCATTAATAAAGATCAGTTAACGCATGTTCTATCATATCCTCGTGCTACAGCGAATAAAGGTACTCTACAGGTTTTACTTTCCCAAGAGAATTACAGATCAAATTTCAATAAATACAAAAACTCACTAACTATTATGACGCAACGATCAGTTAAGAGTACGGGCAGTGTCTGTCACACCCTCTTTCTACAGCCAATCAAAGCATTCAACATTTTTTGCTTTCTCAGGAGATCAGATTTCAATATGTACAACTCACTATTACCCTTACAATTTTCTAACACTCGTAAATTAATTAGCATACTTTGACCTTCCTCTCAGCTGTGGACCGTACTTGATCAATAGAAAAGGAATGGCTGCCATTGCCAGAGAAAGGAAACCCAGAAAAGAGGAACCCCATCCAACTGGGAACCGAGGTGTGCTCATTCCGTCATACATAGCCTGTCCAAATAACGGGAACGCAACAGCAAACCCAGACCTCATAAATGCATTTCCTGCAAACACCGAAGCTAAATATCGAGGATAGTTGAGAGACAGGAAGGCAAATCCACTCTGCATTATGTTAAACGCAGCAGCAGCGTAGATGATCTCGCAAATAATGGGGAGAACCCAATGAACTTGAGGAGTCCAGGCAAATAAGAACAATGCAATTGGCAGGAAGAAGCAAACCCACAAACTAAGAATGAGAAATGTCTCTGGAGTGAAAGTATTGTTCTTGAAACGCGGTACTACCTGGGTGACCAGGAAGGAAATAAACACAATGTACCCGACCACGCATCCGATGGCGAAACCAATGTACGAAAGTCCCAACAGGACAGGTCCAAAGTTGTATAGCTTGGTGTAAACAATAGGGAAAGCTTCAAAGAACAGATAGTAGCTTCCGTAAATCAAGGCCGTATACAGATCCAAAGCCAGGATACCCGGCTCAACAGCAATGAGAATAAACGGTCGAAACAACAGTTCTTTCAAGTACGGCTTAAGCTCAATGGCAGCATCCTCGCGTTCGTGTGTAGTATAGTAACGGTTATCACCAGTCTGCTTTCTCAATCTAGCTGCTCGTCTGTGCAGAATATTATTTGGTTGAGTTTCAGGTAGGAAGAAAAACATGCTAAGCCATACGACAACATCAATCCACATGAGAAGCCAGAAAATCCATCTCCAGCCCTTGGCAACGAGCATGGCAGCTCCTAAAAGGGGTGCCAGTGACGGAGCCATGAATGCACCAACAGCCCACAGGGCTATGAATAAGGGCAGGATGTCTTGAGACACAAAATCACCGAGACTTGCTCCCCCTGTGGCAATCGAAGGCGACGAAAAAAACCCAGTGATAAATCGCAACACCAGCAGGCCGGCAAAAGTCGGAGTCGTGGCAATCCCCACTTGGAATATCCAGAAGAAAAACAGAGTGATAATGTAAATGCGGTTTCTGCCAACAGTGGATACTTCACTCAAAGGAGAAAATATCATAGGGCCCAAACTGTAACCCAGGATAAACAACGACAGAGTAAGAGTCGCCGGCACGTGGCCAACGCCAAATTGTTCTTGAATTGCCGGCTGACCAGGTGTGTAAATGGACGAACCCATATAGGTAGCAAAAGTGTATGCCATAATTTGAATGCTAACCAAAGTTTTTAAAGATTTGGGCCAATTAGTTGGTTTTTCTGGATCATTGTCGCCGTTCCAGTCAACCAGGAACGGGTCAGGTATTTCACCAGGACCATCGTCCACCCCGCTGCGTTCAGAGGGAGCAATCGGAGTAGCAGGTTCTGCACCAGAAGCACCGGCTTCTTTTTCAACATCAAGGTTAACATTCTCTACTCTAACCGGCGACTCGTCATTGGCGGTGTTGCCGTGAATTGAATTGCCAGTAGAGTTCTCAGGTAGTTTCTCCTCGTCTATTACACTATTAGAATCTGGAGCCAGGGAAGCAGGCTTCTTGGGCTGCTGAGGAGCAAAGTTGGGGTCCAAAGTGACAATCCCAGTCCACTCGAGGATATCAACTGCAAAAGAATTCCTGAATCTCTCAGTATAACCCATTTTTATTTTTAATATTTTTTGTAGTGTGCTCTCACAGCTTATTCAATAAATAAAAATAGTTAAGAGTTCTCTGCAACGGGTTTGATATTTTGATATCAACTGCAAAATACTGTTACAAGTATTTGATTATCTTCTTATAACAAAGTATTTAGATATTAATAATTAATAAAAAAATAGAGAAGTATCCTAATGGACGCAGGCACCACGGATATATATATTAAAGTGCGTAGCTCAGGATGCTCCCTTAGTTAATTGTCATCACATCATATCATTTGTAATCGAACATCTCGTATGAAGCAACTTGGCGTCGATATCAAATCTTCGAAAGTTCCTCCGAAGCAGCTTAAATCGCCAAACGGGTTGCCGAGATCTACAGTCCGATCGCCGGAATAGGAAGTCGATATGTGTCATAGACTGCCCAGCGTGATGAGTCGTTATTACCACGGCTCTAGACCGACGATTGTTTGACATTAAGTCCGTGGGTACGCTCCGGTGGGCCCAAGGGTGTACGAGTTTTTATGAATGACTGCTTAGAAGAAAAACAGAAAAAAGGCCACCATCGCATTCTTTTTGATTTAAGTTACTTTCCTTAGTTGTTTGGCCATTCTGTTAATCGGGGGTTTGAGTCGCTTGAGTCCCTGAGTCCCTGAATCCCCGTTTTACTTAACTCCGAATGGAGTAATTGCACCGCTCAAAACCGCGGCTTTAACAGAGAAAGCAATTTGATTGCCACTCAGCCTTGCCACAGCGGCGCAAAAAAGCCCAAATCTGATTCGGAGGAAAATTGTTGTGTAAGTCCGATAACGTACGTAATAGAGTTCACAGCGGTTGAGGAAATATCGTATATGATACTGACAGAGCACGAGAAAACTCTCACTATTACTCTGTTGCAACCCCTGAAACCCGCATTCAGGGCTCGACGACAGGACAGCTATGTTGCACAGCCCACGCAATTATCCATCTTGGGTGCCTGAAACCGCGTTTTAAAGCCGATCAAGTTTGTTGAATCCCCATTGCAATTACTATAACAAGGAATATAGTTTTTAAATATTACTGTAAGGTGCAACAACAAAGTGCAACAGCGGCTCTATGCACTACTCTTGCGATGCGTTAAGACCCTGTGCTAAACGCCGTTCAGCCACTCTGCATGGGGTCGAGAACCCTTCTTAGCTTCCCCTCCATTATATTGATTTAACCTCTTCAATAAGCATTTCCGTCTTAGAAATGTAGCACAGCAATCTACGCCGCTGCTCTCTCGCAGCAGTCTCTTGCAGTGTTTGTAAACCGCCATATATACTGCGGCATATGTTGCGCCGCGAGCGGCGTGTGACCCCAACCCTCGCTAATCTCCCTACGTGTTAATTTCAACGCGCGACGACCGACTTTTACAAAATCTCATCTCACTGCTTAAACTCCTAAAGCAAAAAAAAAACAACAAGAATTACAATGCGAATTGCACCCACCTGGCTCGGCGCTGCTTTTCTTTCGGGCCTAGCGGCGGCATTCCCTCTGACCATTCGCGTCGCTGCAAATGATGTCGAATGCTACTATGGAGAAGTGCAATCTATCGGTTCCAAAGTCGGATTCTCGTTCGCTGTCCAAGCCGGAGGGCAGTTCGATATCGATCTCGTCATAAAGGGACCCGACGGTCAGGTAATCTACAATCAACCCAAGGAGAACCAGGGAGAGTTTGCATTTGCGGCCAGTCAAGTCGGAGAGTACCAGTTTTGCTTCTCCAACGACATGTCGACATTCTCGGATAAAGTCGTGGAGTTTGATCTGAACATTGATTCCGATGTGCGAGCGCAACTTCCTGCCTCTGTAGGACAGGGTGACACAGATGCTTTAGAAAGCTCAATAGAAGTGATGGAACGACGCACCTCGGAGCTGCATCGGTCCATGGCTTACTACCGGACGCGAAATAAGAGAAATGAGTCTACTGTGAAATCCACCGAGTCCCGTATCTTCTACTTTAGCGTGTTCGAAGTTTTACTGATGGTTGGCATGGGGCTTTTACAAGTCACCATTGTACAGTTGTTCTTTGCTGGATCGCGAAAGCAATTGGTTTAAATATATTTAACAATTTTTATGGGTAGTTTCGTCTCCAGCGGCCCCTCCCGGGGAGGGGTGGTTCTGCTTCGCAGAAACGACATGGTGTGTACAACCAAAGAAGCTTGAAGGCTTGGATTTACGACAAGTGCAAAATAAAAAAGGGTAGCCCATACTTATTGTAAACTGGGTTAAGTAACTACCAGGTAGTTTGTACTCAACAATCTGCTGTATCTAATATGAGCATAAAACACAGCACGTACATTAGGTCTAGTAACAGGGTCATAAAGATGGTGTTTGTAGTCTCGTCTTTTTGCTAGGATCGCGTACTAATTCTGCTTGAATAAACCTGAGACTCGCGCCCATTTTTGACGATTTAGAAGAGCCTGAGACCCTAATATGGAAGGGATCTCCCATTCTACTTTTATCGCCAAATATCAAAAAAATTTCCTAATATTTCAAGCCACCGAGTGCAATAACCTGAAATTGCCTGCTCTCGCAGAAAGCTATAGGCTTACTGAGGGGTTTGTCAGACTGTGTTTCACGCAATAATGACGTCAACTCTGCCTGACCACATCCTGGATCTGCCCAGACTGTACAGTCGTCCAGATGTTCATGCCCTCCAAACAGTGCTAGACGCATTTTCAGTGAAGCCCACCAAAAACTTCCAGGTCCCTGCCACACAAGACGTTCCGGGCATCTTCGAGTGGCTCACAGGTCTAGTAGGATCACCGCTACAATGGCTCACAGAACCTGATCGTGAATTGATATGGGATCTGGCGAGTCTTCGATTGGCGGAGAGATGTGGTCGAACTGCTCTCCCGACTCAAACGAGAGAGTTTGAGTTCACAACTAGTCCTGAAAACAATATTAGTACTTCAACAAACCAAACCATACACGTCCATATCGTAGAACCAGCATTGACCAGTGACAATCTGGGATTGAAGACGTGGGGTTCAGCATTCGTTTTGGCTAAACGGTTTGCAATGCATCACAAGACTATATTTCGCAAACCATCGTCAACCATCCTTGAGCTCGGATCCGGCACGGGCCTCGCAGGTATCGTCTTGGCCAAACTTGGCTACCCTGTCCATCTCACTGATTTACCAGAAATTGTAGACAACCTCAGAGTCAACGTGGGCACCAATCAGGTCTCTGATCTGGCCGATGTATCTGTGCTGGATTGGTCGGATCCGGACAGCTTTGCTACCGAAACTCTGAAAAACACCACTACTACGTTCAACTGCCTTGTAGTAGCAGATCCTATCTATTCTCCTGCTCATCCTGCAATGGTCTGTACAGTAATTGGCAGGTACCTCGCCAAAACACCAAATGCTAGGCTGTGTGTGCAGCTTCCACTGAGACAAAAGTACGAAGCTGAGAGGGACAGCTTCTATTGTATGCTAACCGACCTAGGACTGCATCGAGTCCAGTACGAAGAGCAGACTGACGATGACGATTTCGGTCCTTCAGCTTTTGCTTGGTCCCTGTGGGAGTGGGTTGGCTAGGTATTCTGCAAAATAGAGCTGGCCTCCAGCCTGCCGGAAGAGGCATGGGTAGACACTCTTCCGGACTTTCAATCGCCGGATTCCGGTCCTCCATCAACCAGACCTGCTAGCCATTCTTGGCCAGTCAGTTTGCGGAGTCCTTCGGCCGTGTATCTGAAGACGTTAGGTTCCACAGCAACATCCAGCCCCTGTATACTCTGGATCAGACCTTTGTCGACTGTGACAGTCACTTGTGCGTCTGTCTCAGGATTGCTGAGGGTGTGAACAAACTTGGGAGTCTGTCCAAACGTCCAGTCCCACGTCTGCATTTGCCGGGCCTCTTCGCGGACCTCGTCGGGCACCATTTCGTCAGTGATGGTGGTCGGGCCATCTTGGACATTGTATAGGGTTTTAAATGCATCAATGACCGTAGATATAAATACATTTTTGTCGCATCCGATATTAGCAACTGGAGACTTGACACTGCTGACCCCTCGGCCCTCAATTGTACCTAGATGCCAACTTCGATGTAGAAGGGCTTTCAAGACGTCGAGCTTCGAGTTGAGTAGCATTGTGCCATGGTGATATGCTTTTTGCCGTTCTATTTTGTACGCCGAGCCCGACACTTTTTTGTCGTCAGTAGTTACAATGTCGTAGCGGTCGTTAAGTTTGAGCTTGACCTGGGGGCCCTGTCGTTCGGTAAGAAGCGTCGATAACGATGAGGGCTGGCCGGGTGTCACCATATCAAAGGGAGTTAGTTGTGGATAGCTTGCTAAGAAGTTCCCATTAACATTAACATCACCTCCGTCATTATGATCTAGGGACTCACTTGCGCGTATGCCTTGTGTGTTAAGAGGCACAAGCACCTTTTCGCCCAATTGATTCAGAGCATCGACAATCATACGAGCGTGCTTGTCGCGGGTGAATTCTTCTTTGGGAGTCATGACTGAAAAATTGACATTACCCCAATCATGACACACAGTTCCTCCTCCGGATCTTCTTCTGACCAATGGGATGTTCATTGATCTAAGTAGCGGGACGTTGCACTCGCGCCAGGGATTCTGGTTTCGGCCCACAACTACACAGGGGTCATTGACATATAGTAAGAGACGTCGGCCCTGAACTTCAGGCATCGCCTTGAATATGTATGTTTCAAGGCTCAAGTTCAACCATGGGTTGGTTAGAGCTGATACAAATATCTGAGGAGCTGTAGATGAGAATTTCACCATCTGTAGACCACACCCGGGTGGCAATCGTCTTAATTAAACGAGAAGTCCTTCTAAAAAGAATGTGTAAAATGAGTGTGTAAATGATGCAGGGGGGATTTTCAAACGGAGAATAGAGAACAGAACAGAACAATACCGTTTACAGGGGGTACTACCACTACAGGACGACAGAACGGCAGAGCTGTGCAAAGTGGGAGTTTTTCAGAACAGAACCAACCCAGAAATACCCCACAACCAAGAGTTTTACAGAACTATCTAACAAAAAAAACCAGGCCCTTGGGAAGAAACTTTCTGTATCTGTGGAGAGGAACGTGAAAAATTTACTGCTTCCACACAACAAGAACTTCGCGATCTTTGGTTCCACACAACAAGATCTCTAAAACGGTCTCTGAATACATTTATCCTATTTATATTTATATTTATGCAGGAATATATATATACTTGTACTTCGTTTTAATCCCCCCGGATAATAAATGGAAGAACATTTGCTTCTCCAGTCTCATTCCGAGGAAAGAGTGAAAGAACTTCTGGAAACTCGCTATTCTCTAAGTGGAGGTCAGAAGCCTGTACTTCAGTTAGGAGGCACCCTTGGAATTCCCAGCAAACCGAAAAAGCCCAGAAAAGAAGCACCAAAGGAACGCAAAAAGCAGGCCCAAAATGCCCGAGCTGCTGTACGAGAGTTCGTTTCAAACGCTTTGAAGAACCAGAGACTATTGAAGAGCTCAAGCCAATCAAACCATCAGTCTGACAGCCGGCGGGCCGAAATAATCAATGAGATCCCCCAGTATGAGCACTACATGGCCATGAACGGACTATGGAATTCATACATTAAAGGTCTCCTGTTTGATTCCGTTGCACAAAGCGGTCCTAGTAACTCAAACCAATGGCCCGAAAATGTTAATCCCACTGCCCTCACCCAGAAACTTGCCAGCGCAGACTTCCACGGTGCATATCTAGCTGTCGTTTCGGCCAGAAACCCTAGCATGGTGGGTCTTCAAGGCATAGTAGTGTGGGAGAGTAAGAACAGCTTTGTAATTGTGGTCAAACAGGCTGAGTATCCGCCAGGCGGTCTTAGAGTGATTGAAAAGCGAGGAACTCTGTTTGAGTTCACTGTGTATCCTGGCGATGATCTCGAAGAAATTGAAGGTCATAAATTTCAGATTATCGGCAGTCGGTTTATGTATAGGACTGCGGATAGGTCTGGTCGCAAGTTTAAACCCCACAACGTGGATGATTTGTAGTTGTGTACGGCAGAGCTAGAAAGATTGTCATATGGATTTTTAATGAAGGATAACGGGAAAGGACATTTAGGCCGTTGCTTAGCTTACCAATGTTGAAAGCTGAACTCACCAACTCGAGTTCCAACATCGAATTGCCTCCGACGGCTTTTCCAGGGGAGGGTTAGTTCTGCTCACACAGTTTTGACGGAGACACATACGCTTCCAAAGTTCCAAGAATTGCTCTGATGCTTTTTCAAAGCTATCAGAACTTACCGTGAGAAAAACGGCCGCAAAAACGTGTACATATGAGAAGTACTACAGCTTTCACGGGACGCTCTGTTGGATATGAGCAGGTTGCAGAACGCGAAATGCCTCCCAGTGGTGTACGGTTTCTGCGAAGCCGAACCAACCTTCCCCGGGAGGGGCCGCCGGAGGCTCTGTGGTGTGCCTCTTGAACTGGACATGTCCATGAACGCTTTATTACTACATACCGTCAAGCATAAGAAACAGAAAAATAAATATGATGCAACGAGGCAAGCCAAGAAACTATAAACGTGAAATGAGAAGTGGAGAAGCAGAGAAACTGAAAAGAAGAGAACTTGAGAAACTGAGAAATCACGAAGCAGATACACTTGAAGTTGGGAATCAACTGCTCTCTCTTCCTCTTAACTGCTCAGCTTGACCAAATGGTTAACCTTGGTGGTCCTTGCCTTCCCTCCCGTGACTCGGAATACATACGCTCGGGGTTTGTTCATGGTCCCTTGCTTCATGAACTTGAGAGATTGAACCCGGTCTCCATATTCAAACTCACTGGTTACCTGAGCCCCGTGCCGTGGTCGGCGGACAGTGGTCTCTGTCTGTACACTCTCCACGCTGCTCTCCAAACTGTCCTCCTCGCTGTCGGGATACACAGCCTCAGCAGGAACGGTCAGTTTGTGAATCCGGGCATCCTCGGCTAATCTCATAGCAGCGACTTCTGCGTAAGTAAGAGGACGAAGCTGGACGTGCGAAAACCCGTCATCTTCGTGATCGTGGACAGCAATAACAGGAACGTTTGTACCAGGGTAGTACGCAGGATCGTGCTCGCGCTCACCGATATCCACGATGCTGTGATTTGAGACTGGAGATTCAGCAGTCTGGGGCACAGAGAAGCGTCTAAAGAGAGATGAGAGCATTGATTAGGTTGGAGTTAAGAGAAGTACAAAACAATAGTTGGTGAGGACACGCGAAAACAAGTGTTGAAACGCGTAAAAAATACCTATGTCCAGGCGGTTGGACTGTTTACTTTGGTTTTTATCTATTATAGTGATTATGGCGGGCGATTAGATAACTATATATTGGGGTTGTGCTTATCGCGGCCTGATTAGGAACCGCGCTATCTGCACGTGGATTGTATGGACGCCCATGACGTATGGGGAGTCACGGTATCGGGTCGGTATATTACGGGAACGTTAAACCCACAAGTCGCAAGCTTAAATAACCCAATAGGCAAATAACAGACATAAGTTACATTCCTAACGATAACCAGTGTATCCTTATTACGCGTGAAAAAATCATTAACAAAGCACATCTTCAGGCTGTGGTGTTGACTACCTTGGAGGACCTAAAGCTGCGCTTGATTAAGGTCTGCTTGCTATGTTGATTGTAGCCGCGCCAATGGGGCTGTTCTACGACATATACTTACGTAAACATTTGTTAACAGCCATACTTTTTAGTGAGCCAGCTTCTCCGTAACGCTGCTGGGGTCAGCCCCAGAACCCGTGGATCTGCTTCGCAGAGATACTGAAGTCCACGGCTCAGCTACATTCACAGAGACATCTTCATCTCTGCGAAGCAGAGCTACGGGGTCTGGGGCTGACCCCAGCAGAACCCCACCTATTGATGGCTCTCAGTCTGTGAATAGCACGTGATACATTAGTGAGGCATGAGAGGTTCGTGCGGCACTACACTATTTGCTCGTACAGTCAGACACGTAGCACACGCTGTGAATCGCCCATCCCATCACCAGCAAACGAGACTCTTACACCTACCTTCTCTCCCTCCCGACCGCTGTTCCTCGAAGCGGAACCAGCCTCCAGGCCCTGCGGAAGTGAGCTCGCCAACCGCACTCTCTGCGGCTCACCCCCCCAACCGCCAATAACGTAAGATGTAAATCATTTTATAACTAGAAACTATCGTCTATTTTTCTCTGCGATATATGCTTTAGAGAGCGACAAGAGTTGGACCCTGGTGACTGGTGTTAAACGAATAGAGTTGCCAGAAACAATGTCGGATGACAAGGAAGACAGTTCCAAGAAACTGGCTTGTGTAGAATGTCGTCAGCAAAAGGTAATGCCAAAGAAAATACTGATTTTGAGCCAAAAGTGATATTGGAAGCTCGCGCTGGAAGATGGCGGTTGAAGCGATACCCGGACGAAGAAGGAGTCTCTTGTTAAACTTAAAAGTCCCCTCGGTTGTGACTCGCATGATATTACGCTTTTGTTAAATATAAGAGGCATCTCGGTTGCGAGCATGATATTACATTTTGAAGAGATTTGCATCTTTCAGCAGTGTAAAAAACAAACAACAAATATCTAACAAGGTCCGGTGCGACGCACATATTCAGGCTCCAGATCCGTGCACAAGATGTATCAAGAAAAAGAAGGAATGCGTGGTTCAGCGAGATTTCAAACGCACTGCAAAACGACGACGTCTGCTCGAAATGGAACAGGAAGTATTGGCTTTGCGTAACAGTTTGGAAGCAGGTGACTCAGAGAACCGGCATCTTGTGAGCGGGTCCCTGCTAGATTTGGCCCAGACGCCCACGGCTAACGCATTGCCGACTCCAGAACTGCCCTCGCCTGTTTACGTGAATGCAGCCTCTGGATCTCCGCGTTCTCCAGCAATTAGCAATGGAGGAGCAGGGGCAAGTGGACAAGCACCGAAGGCCATACCGTCGTCAATGCGAAGGATGTACAATGTAAAAGACTTGAGTTGCAGAGCAAAGTCTATGGACGGGTTCACCTTGCAACCAGACACTATTAGAAACCTCTTCGTGGAATTTGTAGAGAACTACCACCCGTACCTGCCCGTGGTTGACGTGACTGCAGGACCCGAAAAGATCTATTCGGTTTGCCCTCCGCTGTTTTGGACCATCATGTCTGTGGCTTCACGCCGCTACTACAAGGATAGTGAGCTTATGCTGCAGCTAGCTCAGATTCTTAAAGCGTGTTTGGCAGACATTACTATCTCACCCGTTACTCGGTTTGCTGGTGGAGAAGCACCCAAACCCTTTTTCAACATGGCATCTGTGTACACAGTGCAGGCTTTCTTAATCAGCACGATGTGGCCACCTCTCACTTCGTCTATCAGCGCCGACTCGTCCTGGAACACTGCCGGAATAGCCATGGTCAGTGCTACGCGTGTCGGTCTGCATTGTCCCGGGTACTCTCGAGATTTTTCGCGAGTTAAAGCCGACAACCCTCTGCTCAACACCAAAATAAGCGAGCAGGTACGTACTTGGGCGTCGTGCAACGTGGCGTCGCAAACGCTGGCAGGGATGTATGGGTTCCCCTCGTACACGAATTTTGACTCGACGGTTATCATGGCATGCAGGCCGTCGTCAGGCCTCGAGCTGCCGAGCTGTATACGTCACATGACTGTGATTCAGCACTTGGAGAACGAGATAGAGCGGGCGCTAAACTCGAATTTAAAAGACCCTCTCGGACTGTCCGAGCTCTCAGAGAGATTATCTCTTATCCATATCATGGCAAACAAGCTAGACGAGCTCGAACTGAGCATCTCACACGAACTCGACGATTTCCGCAAGTTCATCTTGCTAGCATGCCGACTGCATTTGACCTCGTACTACTTCCTGGACAACAGCGGTTTCACGAGCTTGCAGTTGCAGAAGGGCCTTGTACAGGCATACAACAGTGCTCTGGCCCTTCAGGAACACACTGACATGGCCTGTAGGAGGGACAAAGGTTTCATGCGTTACATCCCTAATGTCTACGTGATGATACTCTGGCAGGCCACTGCCATTGTGAACAAAGTCTACCACTCGCGATTTTCCAAATACGTCGACACGAAAATAGGTAAGGAGCTTTACCAGGCGTCTATGAAACACATTTCGCGAGCTTCTATTCTCAAACACGACATGGCGTACCGAGCTGCCGAGGTGATGCAGCAGATGTGGCAACTGTTTGAGGAAAAAACTATGCAAAAAAAGCTGGCCGATGCTAAAGTAACTATCCGAACCCGTATGTCTGCCTCGGTTTTCTTTGACTGTCTGTGGTTGCTGCGTGAAGAGAGTGGGATTCGCAGTGCTGCTCCTCCGGTGCTCAACCAGCGTATTTCTGATGATGAGACCGATACCGACGGAACTCCGGCACCTTTTGGTAATGGCGGTGCTGGTGCAATATCGGACAAGCAGCATACTACAACAGGCTCGCGATTCACTACTGGTGCAACAACAACCCCTGCTGCTCCTGCTGCTCGTACCCTTCAGCCAATTTTACCCCAGGTTCCTACTCCAGACCGGCGCGGACCCAGCTTACCACCTCTGGCAAGCTTGCAGGTCCTTGGACAGCAGCAGCCAACCTCACCGTCCCAGTCATTGCAGAACTCGCACGTGGCAGGAGCAATGCCCAATTCACAAGTTCGTTCTCAACAACCTCCACCACCGGCTGTCTCAACTCCTCACCAACTCTACCCCTTGCCTGCCACAGGAGCACTTGAGTACACCGCCGGCGAACCGACCTTGGTAGCAACTCCTGCCGACTCCAACAGTAGTGGGCCCAACATTGACGCCGAGGGAGTGTTTGAGTGGGATGCTGACCATGTGTGGAGAGACGTGGATCTGATGATGAATGACTTTGGATTCCGAGCAGAGGAAGTTCTACCGTTTTGATGGAGAGCGTTCCCTTCCCTACAGATTACGATTGTACGTTATTTATTAGACTATTAGTTATTGTATTTATTCTTTTCGCTAAACGAACATGTCGATGTTACCTCTGGCGGGCCCTACCGGGGAGGTGTGGTTCTGCTTCGCAGAAATGGAAAAGCCGAACGTTTAAGTTTCTATATCTCCAACCAATCTTCCTTCTATCATCATCTCAGTTCGGTCAAGGTGTATCAAAAACACCTCATGCTCGAAAACTTGTCATCTGCCTCGCTGTTTTTAAACAAATCACAACTCAAGCTTGACCTTGTATTCTTTAATTTTCAAAACTTTATCGACATGCCACAGTGCCTATTTATAATATATGTTATCAAACTATACAAAAAATCCTCGCAATGTCAAAATGCCAAATCATATAACACAATCAGCCGTGTGAGGCTCTCTACAAAGCCGCGCTATGCGGCTATTGGAGGTCCTCTATCTAGCAGTACAACTCTACTCTGAACAAGACGTGTAGAGGAGACTCTGCGAAGCAGAACCACTCTCCCTGAGAGGGACTCCGCCAGAGACGAACTTGACACGGTTCTGTCACTAGCTAGTCCCTTTCAACAGTGCCTCCAGGCTCGGCGTACCTGCTTCTTGATGTGTTCAACCCGTACCACAATATACACTCCACGTAATTTGAGTACTATTAGTCACCTGAAAAAAAAGCCGTCAAAGTTGATATCTGAAAAAGAAGCACCGCTAAAAAAAGAGAAACTGCTTTTGCCTATTGATATTTTTGGGGATACACCAAAAAACGACCACTGTTATATCAATCCGTATCTCAGTGTGACATTCATAATGGCAGACTTGGAAGAACAGGTGCCGTCGATTGTTATCGATGGAAAATTCGACGACGAACCCGAACAGGAGTTTGACGAAGGAAGTGAAGGCGAAAACGAAAATGTGCCGGTGACAGCAGACGAAGAACAGAAGAAGTCAGTTTCTTTCGCTGGACTGGACGCAGACGGATTGACCGAGGAAGAACGACGGAAAAAGGAGTTTGAAGAGGGCGGAGGACTGCCCGAGCAGCCAGATCACATTGACGTCACGACCCTGACTGCTCTTTCGCCAGAAATCATCCAGCGACAGGCTACTATAAACATCGGTACCATTGGACACGTAGCGCACGGTAAATCTACCGTAGTTAAAGCCATCTCAGGAGTGCAGACTGTGCGATTCAAAAACGAGTTAGAGCGAAATATTACAATCCGACTGGGATACGCCAACGCCAAAATTTATAGATGCAACAACCCGGAATGCCCTCGGCCCACACGGTTCAAGTCGTTTGGTTCGGGCAAAGAAATCTCCCCTAAATGCGAACGGCCAGGTTGCAGCGGCCGATACGAGTTGCTGCGTCACGTGTCGTTTGTCGACTGCCCCGGTCACGATATTCTCATGAGCACTATGTTGTCAGGAGCCGCCGTTATGGACGCGGCACTGCTGCTTATTGCTGGTAACGAGTCGTGCCCGCAGCCACAGACGTCTGAGCATTTAGCTGCCATTGAAATCATGGCCCTCGAGCACGTTATAATCTTGCAAAACAAGGTGGACTTAATGAAGGAGGAGCCCGCGCTGGACCACCAGAAGAGCATCCTCAAGTTCGTTAAGGGTACTTCGGCAGACGGTGCACCCATCGTGCCCATTTCTGCACAGCTCAAGTACAATATCGACGCTGTCAACGAGTTCATCGTCGAGAAGATCCCCATGCCCATCAGAGACTTTACCGCCACCCCCAAGCTCATCGTCATCCGATCATTTGACGTCAACAAGCCCGGTTCCGAGGTCCACGAGTTGAAAGGCGGTGTGGCTGGAGGCAGTATTCTCAACGGTGTCTTGCGACTGGGAGACGAGATTGAGATCCGACCTGGTATCGTCCACAAGAAGGAAGGTTCTGCCGAGATCGAGTGCCGACCGATCCGATCGCGCATCGTGTCACTTTTCGCAGATGACAACGATCTGAAATTCGCGGTGCCCGGAGGTCTGATCGGTGTAGGAACCAAAGTGGACCCTACGTTGTGCCGAGCCGACCGACTGGTGGGCCACGTTTTGGGCCACGTTGGAAAACTGCCGGAGATTTACATCGAGCTGGAGATCAACTACTTTCTGCTTCGACGTCTGCTGGGAGTGAAAACCGAAGACAAGAAGATGGCTAAAATTCAAAAACTCGCAAAGGGCGAAGTCCTTATGGTCAACGTCGGATCCACCACCACGGGAGCCCGAGTCACCAACGTCAAAGCTGATATGGCCAAGCTGCAGCTGACCTCTCCGGCGTGCACCGAGATAGGAGAGAAGATTGCTTTGTCGCGACGAGTCGAGAAGCATTGGCGTCTGATCGGCTGGGGAAGCATCCAGTCTGGCAGCACGCTCACTCCTGTTTCTTAGAAACATAAAAAGACGTGTAGTATGAAAATGCATGTATTTAACTACAACTTCGGAGCCTTCCTGTTGGGAGCTGCTTCCGGCGATCCCTGTTGGGGAGGGATTTGGTTCTGTTGCGCAGAAGACCACAAAGGATGCATTTTGACAGTCTTCTTGGTGAGATAGTCAAACTGCAAAAAAAAGTGTGTAATATTTAATGTGTAAATCTACATTCTATTCTTTCTGCGAAGCAGAACCAAACCTTCTCAGAGGGGCCGCCGGAGGCATGCCCACTTGTTTACTTCGACCTTGTGTCCTCAAATATGACGGGAGATGGCGCTCGACTCACCAGTTGGTACTCACGGGAGCGAACAAACTTGGGCACTGAATCCTCAGACAGAAGTTTCCACACGATACGGCGAACCTGCGCAATAAGAGGAGTGGCAGTGTCAAGGATGGCGAGGGGTTCAGTTCTGTCAAGTGACACGCTGAGAATACCGACGAGCTTCTCTTTGATCACGGGCGCAATATTGAGCTCAAATGGCGCCTTGCGTGCCAGGTAACGATTGTAGATAGCGTAGAGCAGAATCATCACATCCTTGACCGCTTTGGAGTTGCGTCGGTCGAGAGAATTGTATCTGAGCAAAAACTGCTCCGTCTCGGTGTAAAACAGGAAGTTCTCCTGACACACATTTCGCTCAACGTGCTCCCGAAACAAAAGACGTAACCCAGCATCGCTCAAAATATGCTCCAGAGACACTTCCTGAGTTGGACTACCTGCGTGGCTATTTCTACTACTTGTGCGGAGTGGAGTCCGAAGCTCCTCCCAGTCAAAGGCATCTTTGGCGTCAAAGCGTCGACTCGAACGGTTCCACAAGCAGTAGGCCCCGCCCTTGCTAGACACCCGGTAGTACGCGTCTCGGGAAACAATAACGGAGCCGTAACTTCCAATTGACGGTGCATCCATGATAGGTTCGATCAGCCCGTATTCCAGGAAAAGGGTTGCCAGGTCAGCAGCTTCACCAGGGTAGACGATATCGGTGCAGTCCATAAACCACTGCCAGGCAGCCTTGCCAGTGAAAACAAAGTCGTGTTTGAGGACGTGGCTGGTCCTGGCCATTGAGGAAAATTGCTTGTTTTTGAACACGCGGACTCCTCTGTAAGACACGTAATATTGTGTCAGCGACGCAGAATCGGGATGGGTAAAATACCGGTGTGCATAGGGAGAAACCGTACTGGAGGACATTCCACGGCCATGGGAGTAGTTGAAGTCAACGTCGGGAGACTCGCCGTATATTGAGGCAGCAGTGTTTCGAGGAATGGGGTCAGGAGGGTTTGCAGGATCGTACACGTTTGGTTCGGGCCCCATAAACCGCTGAAACATCATTATAGTAAAGGAACCCGAGGTGAGAATGTCATCAGTTTGAGGTTCTCTTTCCAAAGCTATGCACCGCATGGAATTGTAAGACGATAGCAGCATCTTGGAGATATTGTCGTCCCTGATGCCATTTCTCCTACAATACCGATATACAAAGTACAGGCCCTTCGCTGTTGGCTGTATCAAATCAGACTTAGAGACTGAGTCGGCAGTTCTTGCGGCAGGACAATGTAAAATACGAGCTTGAATAAAACGGTGAAGGAATGCTACTACTTTGTCTTCAGGTACTCCGCACACAATTGTCGTCACTGTAGACCCTCTTTGAATAGTAACAGACATTGAGTGCATCGCGACCTGAGCGTCATTCACCGTGAAGCTGAAAGGATAACCTTTTGTCCACAGACCCGACTTTCTGGGGACTTCAGAAAGTCGAAGCGAGACGATGAGCATAGCATAGAAGCTCTCCAAGTCTCTCGCATACAGCTTTCCTGAGGGAGTTCGCTTGATTCTGGTCCGAGGCGAGGTGGGGCTGGACTGTTCCAAAGGCATTCTAGTAATGCTTATCCAGAGAGTGAGAGGGTCAATTGTAAGTTAGAGAGAGGAATGCTTTGAAAAAGACTAGTCGAATCTTTTCTGAAACGAGCCCCATTTTCAAAGTAACCATCTTTCAGGCCCTCTTTCTGTAACCGGCAGCATCTTATGTCGATCTTCTTAATCTCGTCAATCTCTACATTACATCTGCCGTATCGCATCCCACCGCAATGCCTCGAATCAGAAAAAGTAAACGAAGGGTGCAGAAACAGGAGGCAAGCACGTTCCCACATCCGGTGGTATTGCCTCCGGTGGCCCTTTCCGGGGAGGATTGTTCTGCGAAGCAGAAGTGTGGGGAACCCATGTCCCTGGAGTGGTTGTTCATTGATGAAACCTCAAGTTTCCCTGATATGCAGATGCCGCATATAGCTGCACAACAGGGGATTGTTAATGCATAGAGCAAATATAGAGGATATTCGAGGCTTCATAGGTGAGCCAATAGAAGACTGCGGTGCGTGCAATGAGTCAGAAGGTCCGGAGTTATAAGAGATGACCTGAAACAAACCGCACCGTGCTACCTCAACTAATCAACCCAACCCCTCAAATAACCAACCCATCCTCACCACATTGCTTCGCGCTTGGAGAGATGGAGAGAAGAGTAAGATCTCTCTATTGACTTTCTCTGTCGCCCGAAGTACGAGCAGTTTTGATAAGAGGCGTAAAAACACGATAATCTCAAACTGAACCACTCTCGTTTGGACGCGTAGAATGTTAGAGGAAATGGGAGAAAGGAGATGAATAATCCCATCTAGGGCGAGTAACACGTAATGCTCATTAAATACGGGTCCACCTATGCAGAGGATGCCCCCGTCCAATCATCCTACCGATTTCCAGCAGGCCAGCGTCCACTTTGATCAGTTTCAGCTCGTCTCGAACATTTGATTCGCTTCCTCTTGATCCAGAGTGCTGGTTGAGATTGAGAATCAGGTCAACCGCTTCTAATCTCTCCCAAGCAGCCCTTGCCACCTCTTTGCTCCATATGCGGTAGCCTGCCATGCCAGTAGTGGAAGTACCTATACCTGAAAGGGCCGTGGACCGTTCTTTGCGCAGCTCGTTTGCGACTTCGAGGTACTCGTCGTAAACCAGGTTGAAGTTGAGGTTGTCACTTTCAAGCTTGACTTCTGCGCGTGCAGCGCAGATTAGGAGCGCGAGTTCGAGTTCCGAGAGTCCTTCGATGAAGCCCTGGGTATCAGATATGGACTGCTCGGGGAGAAATTGGATGAAAGATTCAGGCGAGGGCAGAGTTTGGCAGGTAGACACGGAATAGAGCATCTGGTTGTTGAATTGTCGGACATCTTTGGTAGTGTAGAAGACCTGCTCGACGATTGAGTATAATGCAGATTTTTTTTCAAATAGATTCTTGTTAGTTGACGTAAGAGCGGGAGTATAAGGTGCCGAAGCTGAGCTTTATCAAAGAAGAAGAAGCAGAACTTTATCTGTTGTTTTAACATACATCAATATGGTCATTCCACTGTTGAGCAAAAGTGCAATTGAGTTCTCCTTTAAGCATAACATCGTCAACCGTCAAATTCGTTCGGCACACCTGCCAAAAGTCCTGCAACGAAGACGGACGCCGAATCTGGCATATCCTCTGACTGAACCGAGATCTCACTCTCTTCTCAAGCATCTCTCGCGTGTTCATGCGAGCTGTGACTCCCACCACTGCAACACCAACAGGAGAGGTCTGGCTGATGTCCAGGATGTTATACAGCAGTGTCTGCCGTGTGTAGAGCGCAAACCGGTCAAGCTCGTCAAGCACAATAATCACAGCTACCCGGTCCTTATTATCATTGTCACCAGACAATACCCGTAGCAGAGATTCCAGAGTTTCACTCATGGACTTTTTTTCGAGTCCCTCGTACTCGGCAATTGTGCCCTTAAACAGCACTGCGTCCAATTGCCTCGTCATCTCACGCAGAGCCATCTTGTCGTCGCTCTGGGCAAACCCGGACAATTTCACGACAATAAACCCGTCAGGGTACTTTTCACGCAGATTATTCAGCGTAGTATCAACCAGCGTAGTCTTCCCCGTGCTCCTGGGCCCCATTATGAGGCACGAGTTGCCTTCGTGGTTGGCAACCGTGTTTTCCAGCAGGTCTTCGATTTCTCTCTGCTGTTTGTCCAAATTGACGAGCACCGGCGTTCTTCGCTGGTTCAATTTAGCCAAAACATGTCTCTTGACAGCAGCCACGTGTTCGTTAGGCAGCGTTTCATCTTGAACGGTCATTGGCGTTTGTACAGCAGAACTCACAACTTAACTGATCTAAATTATGTTTCTGAATAGTTAAGTCAGTTCTCACATTTCAAGAACTTAAAAGGACGCACGGCTGTGCAGATCGACAGCACTCAGACCTGTCACATCTGGACCCATACGCCAGGTAGGCCTACTCGAGGCATTGCTTGCCTCCGGCGGGCCTTTCCAGGCAAGGGCGGTTCTGCTTCATGAAATATAGGATGACTCGGGTCGTCCAACTTGTCTAATCTGTCTAACTTATCTAACCCGTCTTACTTTTCGTTCATCTGGCTGTTTTCTCATGCCTCGCGCGTCATACCAGCTGGGCTAGGGCTGCGGGGCTGGATCGATCGCCAATCGTGCAGCCTTCGTGATTATATTACTGATTGATAATACAGCAATATATTTAGCAATCGCTCAAATAGTATTGATTTGTAACGATGGAAAAACTACCAGAAAGCGTGCTGAACCTTCTTCAGTCCAACTCTTATGTGAGTACGGATTATCCTTAAATTAAACAAATGAGTTACCATTACCTGGTGCTGAAACTAACCAGCTTCACTTGGGCACCTGCAAAGACAATGTGCCTCATGTGTCGCTTATGAATTATACTTACATACCGCGAGGAGAGGCAGAGCCCCACGAGTCAGAGCCCGTAGTGGTGCTTGCGACCGGTGAGGATACTCAAAAGTACCGTAACATCGAATCGAACAAGCATGTGTCGCTGTTAGTGCACGACTGGGTGTCTGCACGGTCTCGACGAGGCTCGGTACAATCGGGCGAGCAAAACACAGGGCTAAGTCAGCTGCTGCACAATCTGAACCAGTCCGAGATGTCCAATCTGAGTGTCACTATCAGTGGAGAGGCTGCCATTGTCAGTGGTGACGTTGCTGAGTTTTTCCGAGCCAAGCTAGTAGAGTCAAGTCCACCTGAGGCAAAGTGTTTTGTGGACAGTGCCAAGGTGGTGATTGTGAAGCTAGTCGCAGCCACTGTGGCCGACGTTCACAACCGGGTATCGACTTACCACTAGGTTGCATTACATTTCCGAGTTTGTATTTCCCCTTAACATGGTTTTCCTCCAACACGAATATCCCAGTTGCATCCGGCTGCCCTTCCCGCGGAGGGTTGGTTCTGTGAAGCAAGAAGTGTAAGCTCGAAAAAGGATGAGTCCACTGGTTTCTGTGGAGCGGAACCAACGCAGGCGACCTATTGAATTGTCATGATCGTTCTTGGCATATTCATTTGAACCAAAAAATTTGTAGTCTCAGAACCGAGAACCTCCAAAGACGGCTGAAATGTAAAACATCAATAGCAGTTCTTGCTGGCTGCTTCTAACCTTTTAAAGCTCTTATTCAGCTTGAGACACAGTGACTCATATACCCTGGAAAAGAATTATAGATCTCTTTGTCAATGTCATTGTTAAGAGAAACAGTCTCAAATATCAATTGGATGAGTCGCCATATCACCGTATTATTCATAGTGATACAAGGCAGGAGAAACAGTACGATCGTAGTCGAGCCCTCTTTGTGAGTCAATCCTTTAGCCTTAAAACGAGCTTTAAAACGATCAACTTGTTGTGCGAAGCAGAATACTCTCACCGGGAAGTGAAGCGATGTGGAGGTCATACGCGCATCACAGATAGTCCGCCTCATCGTCGTCTTCACCCTCTTCCATTTCCACCGGCTCCTGGGTGAGGTTTCGCATTCGCCGCAGCTGGTCCATCACTGTTCCGACAAAAGGTCGGATCTCGTTTATCTCCATTGCGCCGAGGTTGTCCATCTGGACGTGCGACTCGTTCAGCTCGGCCAAACCGGCGCGCGCTTTTGCCTGCCTTGCTTCACGGATGTCCTTGAGCAGGCTGCGGATAATAGAGGGGGGGCTCGGGATGTCGTCGCTCGCAGTAGCTAGCAGAGCCTGACCAATTTCCATCCAATGCCATGGCATTTCACAGAACCGATCCGTGTGCTTCGCCTCCTCAGACGCTATCCTCTTCAGATCTTCTTCATTGAGCCACTCGGGAGGCACCACATTGCAACGGCCCTGCTTTTTCAACAGCAGGGCTACCCACAGAGGAACCGTAGCTTTGCGCATAGCCGTAAGCTGAGGTACTTTCACGCCAATCAAGTCAATTGATTTCAGCGACTGTCGAGGAACAATCTCAACCGGAGAGTCTTCGGCCAGAAAGAATATCTCAGAAGGCACAAATGTCTGTTGCAGCTTAATAGGGAGGGCCATTACTGTGGTTGCACGCGTCGCGTAAGTTTCATCGCATCTCAATTTTCAATCGTGTTTTTCTAATTAAACTTGCATCTGGTGGGTGAACCCTGGTTCGATTCCGGCGGTTGCTTGAAATTTTAAAAGAAAAAGGAAATACCTGCGAAGCGGAATAATCCTCGACGGAATCGCCCGGCCAGCGGCCAGCTGGAGATAGTACGGTATCAATCTGGCCTCCGGCCGGACACTCCCATGGTGGTTGGTTCCACTTCGCGGAAAAGAGTTTAGCGGTGTGGTCGAGGGGGTAGAGGTATCAGCCACACCGAAAATTAATGTCTCATCGAGGACGATCTAAACTAATTATTGACTCTTCACAATCTGTAGTACCAGAGGATATAAATGCCGACTTGGTCAATTCCTCGACTGAGTACAACGGTGTTATGTCCAAGTAGGGTTCCCGCTATTGTCCGTGCCTCGGGTTATCGGAATTTTGCTCAAACTAAAGCTGAGAAGCCTCCAAGGCCCTTGCACTCTCAGGAACATGCAGAGTCAAAGGAATTGATTCTCTCGGTGCTTAGATCCACAGCCACCAAACGAGAAGCAAGGCAGTATATCTCCAAATACAAACCATTCCAGGACAAAAGCGGATCTGTGTTTGAGGAGGACGAACCCTTGCCTGATGTCCTGCGAGTGGCCATTCTCAAAGTCCGCGACCTCAAGTCGATTGCTCCTGAGGTTATCGCCGGTATCGGCCGAACCATCACCAAGCTTTCGAGGCTGGGGATTAGGCCCATTGTGTTCGTGGACGCTGGAAGAGAACGAAACGACTTTCTGATGCTAGATAATCGCCCATTCAGACACTATCGGCAGACCATTGCTGCCAAAGTCAACACCTTGGCTTCTGCCATTGAGTCATCTCGCACTGTGAGAGCTCGACCTCTTGGCACGGTGTTTGAATTCAATGAGAACGGAAGTCTGAAGTTGACAACAAAAGATATCGTATTAGAGCCGGCTATCAACGGTAAAGTGCCAGTGATACCGCCTATAGCCTATGATCCCAGCACAGGCAACGAGACGCTTGTTATGGCTGACGAAGCCATCTACCATCTCGTGGCACAACTTGCGAAAAAATCACACATCCAGCCTATCGGAGTGGAGAAAATCATATTTATAGACCCTCTGGGTGGCACTCCTTCCGTGGAACGGGGCAATGGTGCTGCCCACGTATACGTTAATCTCGAACAGGAGCTGTCTGAGATAACTGCTGAATTGCACATTGGATTTATCGATCCCACTAGTCGAGAGATCCACCTAGAAAACCTTCGTTCCATGAACAAGATTCTGGGTCTTTTGCCTGTGTCTGCCACCGGTCTCATCACCACACCGAGGGTGGCAGCAGAGTCGTCCAGCAGAAACCCTATTATCTACAATATTCTGACTGACCGCCCTGTTATTTCGCCGTCGCTCCCTGTAGACATGAAAAGGACTCCTATTCTTGAGACAACCATTCTCCGCAAGGGCATGCCTGTCACAATCTTAGTCTCAGACACTGGCATTGATCTCCGAGCTGAATCAGCCAAGGGGAAATTGGATCTCGACCGTCTGCACGACCTCATCAATGACTCTTTCGGCAAGCAGCTTGATCTCGAACACTATCTTAATCGTATTAATGGCAAAGTGGCGGCAGTCATTATTGCTGGCGATTACCAGGGTGCTGCTGTGATAACATGGGAGTCACCCCCTCCTGACCTCAAGGTCAGAAGTTTTGCCGACCACCTCGCGTCCGAAACTGCGCAGGGCCAGCGGGTTGCGTATCTCGATAAATTTGCGGTCAGGAGGGCTGCTCAAGGTGCAGCTGGCGTCGCCGACATTGTGTTCAAAACCATGGCTATGAAGTTATTCCCCAGAGAGATCTTGTGGCGGTCACGAAACAGTAACCCCGTAAACAAGTGGTACTTTGAGCGATCTAAAGGAACTATGCGGGTTCCTGGTGGTCCTTGGGTTATGTTTTGGTCTGGTTCTGCCACACGAGAGAGAACCAGCCTGGGAGATTATTTGGAAATCTGTTCAACAATTGAGCCTTCATTCTTGTGATACGCGTAGTTCTCGCGTTCGGTTCGCCTCCGGCGAGGCGCCTCCCGGGGAGGAGGGTGGTTTCTGCTCCGCAGAGAAAAAGCCGAAGTGTTTATTCGGAAAGGAATCGACTACTCAGAACAAAGTTTGGCCGTCTGTAAAGCTCGCTTTGTCGTTAAAAGCTTCACTCGGAAAGGGGAAACCGACTACGATCTTGCTTGGTACTCTGGAAAACTACCAGCATGTTACTTGTGTTTTTTTTCATACGACTATATAGTTTACAATGCATCCACGTTATCATCAGTTTCTGCGGGGTCGCCCCGAGGCGTCTAGTTACCTTCTTGCCCAAAGTCTTCTGTGAACTCAGTGTGCTTGGCTATGTCAGAGGCATTCACAGTCGGCCGGGTGCTTTTCACCGCTTTTATGAAATCTTTGATCGTAAGAGGAGGTTCCTCGAGTTCGTCTGTTTCAATCTGCATCCACGTCATCTCCTCAGCGTTAGGGTCACCGGGAGAGCATGGCGTCAATTTTCGTTGGCCGCTTTCTGTCAGCAACTCTTTGAAGTGAGTGGCCGTCTGGATCTTACGGATCGGCTCCATGAGAGCGTCTCGCACCGACACTGCCACATCGTGTCCAGAGTACCCGTCAGTCATCTCTCCCAGTGTTCTATAGTCCTGCTGGGTAAGCGTGCAGGGCTGGTTACCCACATTGAGTTTGAACATCTCCGTGCGTGCCTCGGCGTCAGGCAGCGATATGTATATACGCTTCTCGAATCGTCTTCTTATCGCGGCATCCAGCTGCCAAGGGATGTTGGTAGCCCCCAGAACTAGCACTCCAGCAGAATCATTGCCCACACCGTTCATCTGAACCAGCAGTTCCGTCTTGATTCTCCGCGAGGCTTCAGACTCGCCCTCGCCTCGAGGCCCACACAGCGCATCGACTTCGTCTATAAATATGATGGAGGGCTTGTTCTCCCGTGCCAAGTTAAACAGCTGCTTAACAAGACGCTCACTCTCACCCATCCACTTGGAGACCAAGTCCGACGAAGACACAGAGAAAAAGGTCGAGTTAGCCTCGGTAGCCACTGCTTTGGCCAAAAACGACTTTCCCGTTCCAGGCGGTCCATACAGCAGGATGCCAGACGTCGGTTTGCGCATGCCTGTGAAAAGGTGTGGGAACTTCACTGGCAGAATCACAGCCTCTTTCAGAGCCTCTTTCGCTCCCTCCAACCCTGCTATATCTTCCCACCGTACATTGGGTTTCTCCGACAGAATAGCACCTTGCAGAGCCCCGCGTAGCTTCTTTGTGTCACTGTCGTCCTCGTCGTCTCCGCCTCCGCCATTTCCCTTCTTCGCCTTAGTGCTTCCACCGCCTGTAGAAGCCTCCCCTGTGGATCCTTTCTTCGTTTCATCTTTCTCCAAGTGATCTTTAAGCTGTTCGGCTCGGGCAAGGTATTCCGTCAGTTTAGACCGAATCAGCTCCTTACTCTTGGGATTCTTTTCGTCTTTTTTGGTTAGTTTTCATATCTTTAGATCGCTAAATCGGCTTTCTTCAACAACACTGCTTACATTTTATCGCCATCATAAAGTAGTCCAAGCCATTGAAATACTGTTTATAAGCCTCGTCATATCGTCCAGCGGTATCTGCTTCTATAGCCTTCTGAACGATGTCTATGGCCTTCTGTAGAAAGTCCGCAGTAGCCATAGTGATGTAAATACAGAGATGGAGAACTGTAGAACTGCTTGGCGTGGAGATGAGCTTTATCAATGCAAAAATGGGGATTTGTTACGCTGTTACGGTTTTGTTCGATAGGTGGACCCCAGACCGGCCGGTCACGTGTGTGGGGGCTGTCGTCGCTACGAAGTTGGAGAGAAACCTTTCTTCTAGTGCTAACTTGGGAGGGTATGGTTTCAAAAGTTATTGATTGTTGCACCACCTAGTTACAAAGAGGAACAACGTGGGGTTGCCTCCGGTGGCCCCTGCCGGAGGAGGTGGCTCTGGTTCTGCTTCGCAGAAACACTTACCATTCCACGACCAGAATAAACAGTTAAGTAAATTAAATGCAGCTATATTATAAATGTCATAGATGAATAGCGTAGACTCAAGATGACTCGTGTTTGCCTTGCTCTTGCAGTTTATATGATAACAATATTAAGGTGGATCGATCCAGTAAGAGGATGAAAATATCAGAGCTTGGCCGTGTAAAATGAGATATTAGAGCTTGAGATGAGTAAGATGACATATCAGAGGCGTGTAAAAATGAAACATCAATGCTCGAATCGTGTGACATGAGATATCAAAACTTGATCGTGTGAAACGAGTTGTCAAAAACCCCAACAAAGAGACTACGCCAGAAACTTTGGAGCGATGTTTTCCTTATTGTCGTCCAGTGTAAGGCCCGGTCGGGTCTCGGAATATATGCAAATGGGTGAAAGCGTTGTCTTTTCCAGTGGCAAGTCTGCCTCAAACAGTTCCGAAAGCTGGCTCACCACTGCCTGGGCTACTCGCTTTCTGAGGGGAGTCACGAAGGCTGGGGTCTGCGTATAAGTCGCAGCTCGAAACCTCTTGTCGCGACTGGCATTGTGACTCCACACAGTTTTCAGCTGCTGTCGCGTTCCTTGATGGAAACTGACGTAGCCCGGCTTCTCTTGCCACGATAGCTCTCTTAATGCAGGTCTCTTCTTGCTGCTGTTGCTGCTGCCAGCAGTTCCATTTTTGCCTTTCGTTGTACTACTGGAAAGACCGGTTGTGACGGGAGCGACGTTTTCTTTGTCAGGTCCACTGGTCATAGTAATCGCAGCAGCACTTGCTTCTAAAGGGTCTACAAAGATGCTGAACTCGTTATCTGGCGTGCTACTAGACTTTCGTTTTGGCGACAAACTCATTCTGGCATTTGGGTCTACTTCTCTTAGAGGTTGGGACCCGAGTCTGGTCGCGACATGAGGAGCTAGTTAGCGTGATGTTTATTGACTGGGTAGAATAGTATGCTGTGTAACAATTGCATATGTTCACATATGTTTGCATTTTGTTCAACATTCGCGTCCCGGATCATTTTCGCACTTTGGTTACACTCACCTCGACTCGACATTTTCTAGACTAGAAAGTTTGGGGTTGCTAATATGTTAAATGCAAAAATAAATAACGTGTTTGCGTGTAGGTAGGCTGGGGTGAGCTTTGTGAAATAAAAAAAACGAGCGTGATAAAATTGTGATGAAAAGACAGCACGAGAGAGAGTCGCGAATATTTAAATACCACTCGCTATTAATTTTTGCATGAGACGCGTTAAAAGCAAGCACTCAATTGCCATAGCTTTCGCTTGGCAAATATGCAGGAGCCGCAGAATATACTTCCAGATTGGGATGAGTATGGTCGCGCGAGCCGACCTTTGAGTGGTCGATTTTTCACTTTCCAATAGCGCCAATCGCCTGCAGGCATTGTTTGTTACAGATATAGGGCGTCATAGGCGTGTAATAGGAGCAACAATATCGCCGAGAACATTGCGGGATTGTCCAAACGATTGCCCGTGATCCTTGACGCGAATGGCACACCACCTCCTGCTGTAACAGTCTTAAGAATGTCGGCGGTAGTACCAGGGATGATTCTGAGAGAGAGGAAGAGGTTCGTCAGGGGGGACTTAATTCTTGCATTTAAAGATCCGTTGGCTGAGTTGCACGTCTCGAATACTGTAATGTCTCGAACTTGTCAGGCAACGAGAGTGCTTAGTATTAGTATGTTGCGGAAGAGAGAGGTTGATGAACTGTCATTTCTGTATTATCCGTCGGCTCGTCTTTTAATAATTAAGCGACTTTATAAAGTCCCATCGATTTGCTTTTACCCCTTCATCCTTCTTTCTCAAGTCTTCCGTTAATATAGGGCAGACACCCACCTCATAGACATTCCATTTATGAGAGGTATTTAGGATGAATAATTGGAAAATGTGAGTCTCGAACTAAAATGGCCAAACAAGGCATATACTGCTAAAACTCAATATTAAAAGATCTACCAATGTCATGCAAATACGCCACAATAAATATAACCAAACTATTCAGCCCACAAAGAGAGTTCTGCCACTTGAAGCTCATATACAACTGGGACATTAAAAACCCAAAGAGGATAATCTCGGCTTATCAGTCCGCATGATCATCAGGAACCTTGCACATCATCAAGTCGATCATTTGAATACCGATTTACGGCCAGGTTGTTATAAGAGATCAAAAAAATTATACTATTACTTTTATATCCTTTTATATGTATTTATGATTCATCATCGCCAAGATACAGTAAAGGTTCCATAGGCCCCTCGTCAACTTCAATGTCTACATAAACATCCTCCTTCTCGTAAGGATCCTGAATCGTCTCTGGAATGTAATCCGTGGGAACGTCATCAATAGCACCCATCTCCTCTGCAGAAGGCAACTCTCTACCGCCAGAACGTTCTCCACCAAGAATCTGATCGACATACCCTGCCACACCGCCAAGTCGAGATCGAGATCGCGATTCATCGTTACCTTCAGTCGCCGCCGTGTCAATCTCAATTTCAGAATCTTCATTGGCCCGGTAAACACCCTCATCTCCCCTGAAAGGCGAATCAAAATAGCTCTCATCAACCTGATCAAAAACGCTCAGGGTCCTATCCAATGTAATGTTGGAGGCATCATCATCGTCATCCTCTTCCTCATCCGTATCACGACTTTTGGCAAATATCGAAGTCAACCCGGAATCCATGTACTCAAAATCATCTTCCCCTGAATCATCATCTTCCCAATCCCAATCTTCTTCCCGTGCGACAAGCGTTGTGACATCATCGCTCTCATCCTCATCCACATCTAATACCTCCACATCAAAGGTTCGAATATCAGAACTTCCAGGTCCAACCCGGGCCGTCACTCCAGGGTTGAGCCAAGTCAACCAGTTTGCAGGCCCATTGCCACCACCACCGTTATTGTTAAAACCATTGGGACCACCATTCATTCCGCCATTGAAACCGGGATTCATCATGTTGTTTGGGAAACCACCAGGAGGAGGAGGGGGACCATTATATCCAGGGGCATAGCCAGTAGGACCGCCAAAACCACCATTATTGACACTATTGATTAGTCTAGCGCGTCGTTGCCTCTCCATCTCCATCCTTTCTTCCTCCATCATCCGTCTCCTAGCGTCAACTCGTCTAGCCCGTTGATAGGGAGGAGGAGGGCCACGACGATCACCAAAATCATCATAAAACGGATGATAAGGAGGTCCGTCAATGGTGGTCTCATAATAATCGTAGTAGTCATAATAAGGATCGTACACTTCATTGCTGTAATACCCAGGACCATAGTACGCATCTCCACGAGCAGCAGCCTCAACGTCAAGATCGACGTCAAGATTAACATCATCTTCAGAGTATTCCTCGGAGCCTCCTTCCAAATCATCGTCTCTCTTCTCCAACGGTGCGTAATCAGATCCATAGTAGTAATCATCGTCGCTGCTGTAGTCGTCGCCATAATTTTCATTACTGAGATCATCACCATCAGAACTTTCATAATTGCCCTCGCCAAATTCTTCGCCAGAATCTTCTTCAATGGATGCCAAGTTCACCCGCGGGTCACGCTGCATACGTGGCGGCATTCGATCAGGGAACTGGCGATAACCGTAGCCTTGGTGTTGTGGAGGACCAGGAGGCGGAAGAGGAGGTCCCTGACCAGGGGAAGGAGGAAGAGGAGGGGGGCCATTATTACCTGGTCGTGGTCGTCTCATACCATAACCCCCAGTTGGACGACGTTGCTGCTGCATTGATCGTTCTCTCTCTCTTCCACGCTCTCGTTCTTCCATACGATGTCTCCAGAACAACTCCTCCTCGCGTTCGCGCTCTTCCATCATCCATCGACGTCGCGCGTCGCGCTCGCGTTCGGCCATCATTCGCTCGCGTTGCAGCTGAGATTCGGAGGGCTCAGGAAGCCTTCGGTGACGATAAGGTTCCTCCGCTTGCTTAGCAGGTCGATAAGACGAAGGCTGCTGGCGGGAATGGGCCGGAATTGAGGAGGAATTGGAAGGCGAAGTAGATTCAAACAAGTCAAGCTTCTCCTCTCGCTTTGCCAATCCCGCCGCTGCGGATTTGGACTTCGACTGCCTTCGTGAACCAGAAATCGCACGCCCAGGTAGTGGAGAGTTAGGTACAGCATCAGAAGCAGTAAACGCAGAAGGACCACTAGTGCCGTAGCAAGTGTTGAGACATTGCTGGAGTAGCTGAACAGATTCAGTAGGAACGATATCTCTCAAGTCATCTAGATCATTACCGGTAAGCGGAAGGTCGCCAAGTCCTCCTATAATTGCCTGATTTTTGAGCTTCAAAAAGGTAGGCGCGACAACAGTCATACCGGGATCTGTACTGTCATAGACACTGATGAACGATGCAGGGTTGCAAGTGGGATTGATCTCATAATGAATAGATCCCTGGGGAAAGACCGTAGACTGGAGTTGAGCAAGTACGGTGGAAATTGACTGGTCACCGTTGTCACTGAGGAATTGCGTCTGAACTCGGCCACTAGTGACAATTATATCCTCAGATGCTCGAGCATTGAAACGAGGAGCAACCAAGGCACAAGGGCTAAGAGTGAATAGAGCCAGCGATAACTCTTTGTCAAACAACGCAGGAAAGGTCTTGGGCTCCGCCGTGACCATACTGCCACCGGGAGACAACTCATAGGCATTCGATGGAGGGTTCAGGAAGTCAAACACAAAGTTCCTAGTGCCGCCGTTTCTGCGCAGCACCTCGATCCTGTCATTGCTGGTCTCCGCTTGCTGCAATTTGTGCAAAAGCTCAGTGTAATTAGCCGTGTAATCAGCCGGGGTGGGTTCGATTGGAGGCACAAATGGTGGAGCAAATCCAGGAAGTGAGGAAGGAGGCTCTGGCCGGATCGGCGGACTCACGGGAGGCAAGTATGGATAGGGAGCAACACCTGGCTCAGTGGGGATCGGAGGATACTGATCCGATGGGCTAGGTTCAGGCTGAATACTGATGTATGGTGGATACACAGGAGGCAATTCAGACACGTATGGTGGAGCAGGTACGGTAGTTACAACAGGAGGAGGACTGTTGTAGGGCCCGCTGATAGGCTCGGAAGTCCTTGGTCTTGGTCTTCTTCTTGATCTTGGTCGCGATCCTCCCACGGGACTGGCACTAGGCACATATGATCCCGACACTATGATAGGAGGAAGGTTCGGGACCTGGGGAGAAGAAGCAGCAGGACTTGGCGGGAAAGCAGGAGGCCTAGTATAACTCCAAGGGTTCGTCAGAGTATAGATAGGCGTTGGCACCGGAAGTATTGTAATTTCTTCAGAAACCGTTTGAACAATGCTAGGCTGAGGAATGCTAGGTTGTGGAACACTAGGTTGTGGAACACTAGGTTGTGGAGCACTAGGTTGCGGAGCATTAGGTAGGGGGGCACCAGATTGAGGAACACTTGGCTGAGGAATAGTAGGCTGAGGGACACTAGCAACAGGCAGAGGAATGCTAGGCACAACACTAGTCTGAAGAACACTAGGTTCAGGAGTACTACTCACGATAAACGAAGGTGAAGGAGTAGCTGAACCGGAATCAACTCCTTGCGGATAGGTATACACACTCTCTGACGGAGCAGGGCCAACCGTAGGAACAGGGGTAGGCGCCGGACTGTTGGTAACACCTAAAGGTGGAGCAGACGGAGAGAGACCAACAGGAGAAGGCAGCGTACTATACAAAGTCGCATAGGGGACGCTAATGGCGTAAGCGTCTCCATTTGCAGTGGCAGCGCCACCTGCAGTGGCAAACCCGGTATCATAGAAAGGCTCGTAGACACTAGCGTCATTAACAAGACTACTACCGTCATTGCTGGGAGCAGGGGCAAGGACATCCAAGTCCGACGCAGGCTTGTCATCCAACGCTGGTGCGTCCCAGATGTTCAGTTTCTGACCAGGAACAGCAGCGTTATCCTGCATATCGTACTGAGAGTTGTAAAGAGCGTTTGATAGATCTCGCTCATTAGGCAGAAGAGCGACTGCATCGGCCACGGATCCAAGCAGCAGCAAGCCCACCACGGGGGCACCACGTTTCGCATGCATTGATTCTGTGGAGAGCTTTTTTTGCTAGCAGTGAGCGGGGCCGACTTTGATTTATATCAAAAATTGTCGGCTATAAGCTCACAAGTCTTCCAAAATGTCATCTAGCATCATCCTGGAGATTTATTCCAGTAGCTTTTGGCTGCTAACGAATGGAGTGGTGCAAACTCCACAAGCCTCTACCACCCCAACAACCTCAAGGTGGGAAGTTCTTGCTAACAAACCTTGCAAACCTTCCCCCTTCGCATCTTCAAGGCCATCCCCATCACTACTCCATGTCACAACCCTTCCTATCTGGCGTGGGCCTTTAACGCAAAATGGTGAATCACAATTAGAATTTCGCTTTTGAGATCCAATATCGATGTATACGGCAATTTGTTTTCAATTTATAGTTCGCATAAACTTGGCTGTTCGATACGTCAAAAAGTCGCCTACTATGATTTTGTCGACAGTTTGTGGAAACACGAGCTTGCTCTGTCTTAAGACTTTCTTCATTCAGACACTCTCCCAAGTTCGACTAAGTCTGCAAACAAACACCCAGTTCCAAAGACAGCGAAAGGAGGGAAGAGGCTGACGCGGATCGCTTTGCGCTGAGATAGGAGGCCGCTCAAAGGGCACTTTCCACTCCCAGTGACTTTCTGGAGCAGCAGGTCACCAGCTTGAAGTTGAATTCTAGATTAAGCCTAGGTTTTCATTATTCTACAGTTTACGGATCTGTATACACTTTTGTGGGGCTCGCCCGAATCGTCACACAAAACCCGTTCTGTAGTTTTAACGAACCCTGTCCTGCAGTTATAACAACCCGTTCTGTAGTTAAAACTGACCCGTTCTGCAGCAACTACTGTTCCGTTCTGTAGTCACAACGGCTCCGTTCAAGGATGATTCCTTTAACTTGCACACCGTGGGGTAACTACGCTCGCCTTCTCTTGCCCGTTATGTCCCAAGTACGGCACCACATTGGTCAAAATGTGGGCAGAAAAGTAGACTGTTTAACTAATTTCATCAAAACTATATGCTTCGTAAACCAAAAGCCAAGGTTATCATCACTCACGAGGACGAAGATGGAGAGGAAACGGGTGGATCGAGCACAAAGGGTATGTTTGTTTTCATTGTATATTTTGGGTCAACGAGACACTAACAAGTGGAATTCAAAAAGAGATCAGTTTTGAAAGGGTCAAAGAAAATCATCGGCACAAACAGTGCACGGAGCTCTGTGAAAAGCAGTCTTGAAGAGGTGGGTGAAAAAGTTTTTCAAACAAACAGAAAGTTAGATAGAACAGTGTGTTTTGTGACTAACCAGGAAGAAGAAGAAACTGGGTTTGAGATCAAACGATCTAGTCTAAGAAAGAAGAACCTTAGCTCAGGATCGGTGACCCCTTCGGCGAGTGAGTATAGCTATGACTATTTAAAAGAGCTTCAGTCGACGAACCGACGACAGCCGGAAGATGCGACAAATGATATAAAGAGTTCACTTTCTGGGCAGAGAGTGGTGCGAGAGATCGTGGACGAGGATGTCAACGTAGCCTCGAGCCATACCCCTCCGGAGAACGTCGACGATGATGATGATGATGACGACGACGATGAAGATAGCCGAGATAATGGTAGTGAAGGATTTCCTGCTTCTGGAGACTTCATTCCTCTTGCCCTGGATGAAAGAGACCTGCTAGAGCGAGACCACGACGGAGTCGAGCTAGATGAAGAGGAACTTACCAACGAGCTCGATATAGACGAGGGACGTGGCTTTGAAGACGAACGCTTGCCCATTGGAGCCGCCAATGTGAGAGATTTTGATCTACAGCGACGTGAAGAAATGCGACAGGCTATACAGGATATCTCGGACTCTGAGTCAGACGACTGGACGAGAGAGCAGACAAAGATGGGCGGCGTTTCGTTGCAAAAGCCCCAGCGGGCGAGAACGCCCGAAATAACGCCCCTTCCGGATCTAGCTGCTGTTCTGTATGGTCTGAAAGAAGTTTACGACAAGAAAATGAGCCAGAAAACACAGCTATTGGACCAACTGGAAGCAATACGCAAGGATATCGAATCTATAGATATCCGCATGGACGAGGTACAAAACGGACTGAACGAAGCCTCGAAGAAGTACGAGCAAGCCGAGAGCAGAGTCTCGCAAAAACCAGGAGGAGTTACTCGACCCGAAGCGAGTTGAGTTAGAAGCGCACAGTGTATTTTACAAACAGAGAATGGGCTCATTGGTTCGAATAGCACTCCGATCATCATCGCCCAGCCGCAGGACTAAGAAGGATCGGCAGAACAACGATACATTTTTTGATTTCATGATGCAAAAAAAATTGTAAAAGAAAGAGTCACTCTTAAAACTATAAAATAACTTGTGGTGATTCCGCATCTGAACAATCCACAGAAGCGTTTAAAAATCTATCTATTTTTCTGTTGAAAGCCACTGAAACCATGCAGGCCTCAAAACAACTGCTCAACGCACCCCGACACTTTACCAGTATCAAGGACCTAACGTCTAGCGAATTGGCAAACTTGGTAAACCGAGCAATCCTGCATAAACAAAATATCAAGGCTGGGAACTACACCCCTGCTAGTCCTCTTGCTGGCCAAGTCGTATCACTGTTGTTTTCCAAGCGAAGCACTCGAACTCGTGTGTCTACTGAAGGCGCAGTAAAGTACCTCGGAGGACACCCAATGTTTTTGGGACGAGATGACATCCAGCTGGGAGTCAACGAGACTCTGCAGGACAGTGCTCGAGTGATCTCGTCTATGACATCGTGTATCGTGGCTCGGGTCGGCCCGCACTCGGATATTCAGGGATTGGCCAAGTATTCGCAGGTCCCAGTGATCAATGCTCTGTGTGACACCTACCACCCCTTGCAAGCGATTGCCGACATCACTACCATAAAGGAGTCTTTTGGTGAACTTAAGGGTCTGAAGGTTGCCTGGGTCGGAGATGCGAACAATGTGCTCCACGATCTTGCTTTGGCGTGCGCCAAGAGCGGAATAAATATCGCAGCTGCTACCCCCAAGGAGTATCCTGTCAACGAAGATATTGTGGAAGCTGTCCGAGAGGCTGGAAAAGAGTTTGGAACAGCCTTTGAGCTGACTACCGATCCACTAGTTGCTGTTAAGGATGCCAACATTCTGGTAACAGATACCTGGATCTCAATGGGCCAGGAGGCTGAGAAGCAGGTTCGTCTCAATCAGTTTGCTGGGTACCAGATCACAAACCAGATGGCGACAGATGGCGGTGCCAGCAAGGACTGGAAGTTCATGCACTGCTTGCCGCGAAAGCAGGAAGAAGTCGACGACGAAGTGTTTTACTCTGACCGCTCCCTTGTTTTCCAAGAAGCCGAGAACCGACTTTATGCTGCGATTGCTGCTCTAGAAGGGTTTGTAGTAAATAAGGGAAAGCTTTTGTAAGCGTGTTAGCGTGTAAGCGCATTTTGTGCGCATGTATATATAATACACAAAAACAAACATTAATATTCGTTTATTTCCGTGAGTTAACTATGCAAAATATGCAGAAAATTTCATTCCCTTGAGGACCTTGGGCTCAATATTCCACTCGTGCTTGATGCACTCGGGGGAGAGCAGCATGGGTCCACTAGCAATAGCCTGGATCCCAGTCTTGGTACCTACGGTTATGTGAGGTAATGATACAGTATTGAATTCTGGATTCAGAATTTCAATTTTTAAAGCGAGAGCGCGACGGTCATGGCAAATGGCGTCGATGCGCACGTCTGACGATAAGTTTGTGCTGAGCATGCCAAACTTATTTTCACTGTTCTTTTGATGTGAGTCAAACAGCTTTTTGTATGCGTTGAATTGGTTTATTTTGGGCTTGTCGTTTCTGTGAGCCAACGTTATGTGGAACGAAGACTGCACCCGATCTTCTGCTTTTATTTCCTTCCAAAACGTCGAATCTGCGTCTGGGTTCAAAGCGTAAAAATTGTCAACATACTCCACTATAGGGTTCTGGACATCAAGGCAATAGTAGGATGCTTTGGCAGTCTGAACTTTCTTGATTAGAGTGGGCTCGTAACGCAAAGCGACATCCATGGCTGAGTCAAGTGCCTGACTACTCCATTTTTGTGGAACCAACTCAGGATATCGGTTATTCAGATGATTGATTACCGTTTCTAAGTTATACCGAGTGCCTTTTTCGATATCCAGATCTATCACGTAGTCGAAGAACTCATCTGGCTCGCAGGATACGTCGACAGGCTCAAACCGATTGATGAAGCCTTTCATGATCATATCAATCTTGTGGTCATCCATGTTCCTGATAGTTTGGTGCTTGTTGCCCCTCTTGGCTACTCTTTCACGGGTAACTGACCACAAGCTTCTATTGGCCGCGGGTCCACCGGGCAAGAAGTTGAGGCAAATGTATTTGACGTTGGAGCCCAACCTCTGAGAGAGGTCTCCCAGCAGCTGCTTGCGCTCGATGAATTTATGATTATTGCGGTCAGCTATGACAGCCGGGCAAACATCTAGAAGCTCAAGGACTCCAGCCACAAATTTCTTGGGGCCACCATTCACGTTATCGTTCTGGATGTGACCCCAACCAGTGAGATGCTCAAGAGCTACAGCTAGAGTTGTTTTCCCACAACCCAGCGTGGCAACAGTAACTAGGACAAAGGCACCATCGTTGTCAGTAGAACCATCTTTTGCTACCAACTGCATTCCGGTTTTTCCAATGTGATGGAGGAACTGCTCTCTGAGACTGATGATTCCATGGTTTTTCAGATACTGCTCCCTGAGGGCTGGGTCTTTTTCCAAAATGGGTAAAACAAAATCCAGGTACTTTTTGGTAGCCCTACTGAAGTTTCGCCTGCCTCCTGTTTCCGTCAGGGCCTGCTTGGTAGCTTCTCGCCATTCCCGATACATGAGATAGGGCTGTTCGAATTTGTACTTGAAGAAAAAATCGTCGATAAAAACATCACCACTGTTGTTGCTGTTACTGACCTTACATCGTATCACAAAGCCCTCTACTTCTTTGTCGTTCCAGGAACCAGTCTCTGCACAAGTCTCGAGAAACTCCCGCAAGGCTTGGATATCTCTGTACACTGTGTAATGGGTCTTTAGGAAACCGTACTTCTCGGCCAAGATATCGACAGACTCAAACGGATGGGTTATAAACTGGGGGCAATTGACATTGAGCCCATGAATATATATTCCCGCACGACTGCCGGTGTATGCCAGAACGTGCTCTTCAAAACTGTCGTCGCACAACTCTCCTACAAGTGTCGCATTAAGTTCGTACAGCTCTTTGGCTAGTTCGCTTTTGGTGCGACCGGTGGCAGCAAGGGACCGTTCAATTCGTGTGGTTGCGATGTACGAGTGATTTACATCATTTGGTGCATCTGCCCGAGGGCCTGTCGAATTTTTAGATGTTACTATCAGCGTGCCATCCTCCAAGCCTGACATAAATACAATGCATCCATTTTCCTTCAAAGTCACGTAATACGGACCCAGGGTGTTTTCCTCAAGCCACGGCCATTTTGTCGTAGATGTTTCATTGATATTAAAAAATTTGTCGTATCCTCGGACCACGATCTTGCTATCTAAAGTAAAAAGTCCTCGGGCATCTGAAGGAAGCAGAATTTTTGATCTTCCATAGTCGTATTCATTAAACTTCCAGCCTGTTAGTTTAAGATCCGGTCTATCCCACACTGGAAATTGGGATTTCCGTGCTCTTCCCTGCCTTGCTGGCCTTGATGTGGATGTTTCGAGTTCGGCAATGAGATCAGAGTCGCTTCTGCCATGGGTCCCTATTTTAGGAACGGTAGCCATGATATAATTGCAAGACTTTGTAAGCTACGACGATTACAATGCCTGTGTCTAAAATTTTCCAGCAATAGAATTCCGCTTTTAACGTTTGTCTCTAATTTTATATTTTGTTTTGCTTAACAAATAACAAAAAATCAATGGGTCACAAACTGATCCTTTTTTTATCACTTTACTACTTCATCTTTACCAAGCCTAAACTAACTTCCTCACAACACACCGCAGTGGGCATGAACCCGGCACGTGACTTTGGTACCCGTCAACCTACAGTACATATCAGCACGCAAAAACTCCCACCAATAGCACGGTGACACTAAGTAAAATACTCTCGCTCTTTCACCACTCGAAAGTACTAACTGTTTCAATCCATAAGAAGCCATGTCGTACGTTGCTAGACGAGGGCTCTCGACTCTGATCCCCCCTAAGGTTGCCTCTCCCAAGGTATGTATATAATGATGAACACTTGTGAACCCCTTCTGGCTTCGTGTTTTCTCGTTGTCAACCAATCTTTTTTGCTCAATCGCTAACCTTTCAGAACCTCGGAGCTGCGCCAAATGCTAAGCGAATGAACCGGGTGGTTGAATTCTACAAGTCGCTTCCCCAGGGACCTGCTGCGGAAAAGAAGGCCACTGGTCCCTTTAGCTGGTACCGAAAGAAGTACATTGATACTGGCTCGTCAAGGCCCATTCTGCATGTCATTGGAGGTATTTTCTTGCTGGGATACACCACCGAGTATATCAATCATCTGAGCCATGCTGAGCATTAGAAAAAAGGTGTAGAAAGCGTGTAGATAACACATGTGAGCGATTGTGACCAATTTGTGAAGTGATTGAGACGAGGGAAGCATCTCATGTTAAACGAAAGGGAGACCGTAAATGGTGTAAGAGTGAAATTAAAGAAAAGTCGCAAAACGACAAAAAGCGGACGAGAAAAAATTGCGATAAAGAATTGAGGACGTAGAACGATTTCTGGCGATGTAAGTATCCATTCTTCTTTTTTTTTTTTGACTTTACTCCACTTGTAACAATTCTCGGGAGGAAAACATTACTCTTCCTCCACGATTCGATTCCTAGAATACCACTCGTACCACTCGTATTGCTCAAACCACTTAAGCTACTTTAACTACTTTAACCATTACAACCACCACGATGTAACCATGAGAGACGAAAGCCGTAGCGTTGTAACCCCTGCTTGCCTCCTGGTCCACCTCGCGGGCACCTGCTTTTGTAGAGCGAATTTCAGTTGTCCTCGACGATTTCCGCGAAGCGGAACCACGAACGACAGTAACGATGGCATGCAAGGAACAAATATTTGCAATATTGCTTCTTATTTTTGGATAAGTATATGTATAGTATAATAAATATCAACGCGCTCGCAATTTATACCTTTTGACGAGTAGCACGTTTTTGTTTTTTTCGACTTCTGACTTCATATAAACAAGGCCCTGTCCAGAATGCTGATAACCCTCTTATCCTCGGCAAACACCTCGCTGCGAGTAGGAGGGTTGCTGCTCCCATTGGTCTGTGCAAATGGTGGCAGTGCTGGGATACCAGTCTTGGCGGAAATAATTCCTGCACTAGTAGCGGTGATAGTGGCCTTCGGTGGTGGTGGTGGTGGACCAACGCTGAGTCCAAAAGAACTGGTGCTCGAAGCAGTAGCCGAGGACAATGTGCTCAGAGACGGGCTGCGGTCCTTGAGATCGATTTGCTCCTGCGAAACTCCGGGAACTGCAGTAGCGCGCTCAATGATCCTTGGTGTCGAGCTCACACTCTCAATTTTGATCATTTGCTGATGAGGGGAATTCTGCAAACTACCAGCAGCAGTAGTCGTTGTAGTACCACCAATGAGGTCTGAAGAGCCATTGGCCGAGTTGCGATTTGCAACAATCAACGGTCGATGATGGTTCACAGTAGGTTCCAAAGGAATGCTGGTCAAGGCAGGTACCGTCATTCCACCTGGCGGAGCATCCGGATATAGATTAACAGGAATGACAATATTCTTGAGCTTTGCATCCATACAGGGCTGCATGAGCTTGCCAGCGTTCAAGTCGTCTTTGCTGTAGTAGCTAATCAAATGCAGTTTAAGATTGGTCGAAGTGGTAATAGAAAAGCTTTGCTTGTACAGCCCGTTTCGCTTGTATCGGTATCCCTCTTCAGTTTCCTCAATGTTGGGATCATCGCTGGCTGGGGCCTTCTTTCGTTTCCGGGACGGCGGAGAGCTAGGCGACGACGAAGGACCACTTCCAGGTGGCATGAATCTTTTCAGGTCCGATGTCGACGAGTTCGCCGAATCCTCTGCCTCGGGAGTTGGTCGACGAGTCGAGTCCATCTCTCTGTAGCTGAGAAAGGCTCCAGATACTCTCGATGCACTCCAGGACTTTCCGTCAGTCCACCTACGCATTCCAGCTTCTTGTTCGTCCCAAATGTAAATTTTACCCGAAGAAATTTGCATCCGCTCTCGTTCAGATAACCGACGTCGTATTCTGGGCAGTAGACCTAATCGGCAGGCCTCGAAAAGAATGATAGCATCGAGTTGAGACCTAACATGGCCATAGTAGCTGTGCATTTCAGCCATATTTTTTTCCCTTCAATCTTTCGTCTCGTCCGTTTCTCGAGATGCCTAGATTCTATGATGTGTTGCGACAACTAAACGAGCCAAGTGGTAATTTTAAGTATAATCTGGGTTCCGAGTGTGGCCGAACGTTGTTTGGTAATCAAAAGTACCCAGAAGAAAGATACTCAGAGATACTTCGAGATAATCAAAAGATAGCTCGAAGATACCCAAGATGCCTTCTTTCCAAAGATAACTCAGAAACACTTCAAGATAATCAAAGTATTTGCTAAGATGCTTTCCGAAGATTCCTGTACGAATATCTCAAATCTCCCCACTCGTCCTTCAACTTCTGCAACCTCACAAGTACAATTGTAGTTGTAACTTGTAGTTGCAGCTTATGAAAACAAAAGCTGAAAATTAAAAGACTTAAAAGAAGAGTTCGTGTTCGTCCAAAGCCGTCCTTTTCCAAATTGTTTGTAAGGCTGTCTGGACAGATTTAATAAGTTGCTTCTCCACCTTGCCTGACAAACTTTCAAAATTGCTCCCCTCGAATTAAGCTCTAATATAAACTCAATATGTATATGTATACAGGGGGCGGTGAGAAAAGAAGCCCGATGGTTCCTGGGTTCCTTGGCTCCACTAAACGCCCGCCGGAAAAACCAGTATCCAGTTGTAAAAGTGCGTATGAGAGACCGCACTAAAGGATGACTATACAGAATTTGGTTCGAAATGTATATGTTATTTTAGGTTACAAGTCAAAAAGGCAACCTTTACTAAACTAATAGACAAAAGATCTGGAGCGTTAACCTTCAACTGTAGCCTAAGAGATTTCTGAATGCTACTCTTTTACTCCCTGCCCACCGCGACTCAGATCAGCAACGTCAGACTCAAGTCACAAAAAAAAGGTGCAGCGCAATCTGTTCTTATAGTGGACCACCACGCAAGACTAAAACCCAGCCAAACGGGAGACGCGATAAGATGGAATGACAAACTAAGTAGGATTGTCAGAAGCCAAGTTTTTTAGGACTTAGGTCTGACTGCGCACATTTATTTTGTTTTTTGTTTTTTTCGTTTTCTTTGGGCGCATTGAAAGAAGAGGAGACGCCGAACCAAACAGAGCCACTCTTCAGAGGATGATTGGTCAGCTCCCGCCTTTCGGACTGCTTTACCATAAGAATTTTGGTTACAGAAAGCTGGAAAGGGCCTGCGGTAGGGCCGGGTTTATGGTGGGCAGTGTGAAACAGGATGACGTTGTAAGCGCAGGCTTACAAAAACACTACATAGCTCTACAATGCTCTTGCAATGGTAAATGCCAAGTTAAGCATCTGTTCTTTTCTTTCATTCTTCTATATTCTTTGATATTGGTCGTATTTACACCGTAGCAACTTATCTGAAACTAATTCTTCTGTCTATCCCCAAAATAACCATACGATTCCCGGGTTCTCCGATCGATTAGCAAAACACACTCTATTCGCTCTCTCCTGTCGTTCCACGTCATTCTCTACCCCATGCGTCATGCTACCTTATATTTGTGCCAAGATTGAGACAAATTACCCAGACAGGCAGCTGCCATCACTCGGGCGGCACAACCTTGTATGTCATTTAATATGTAAGCTTGGCAACGGCTGGGTGGCACAGTTTTTAACCATATATTACAGTTTTGGGTGTGCTTTGAGTGCTTTTACGAGCCTTAGAGCGATGGCAGAAAAAAATACGTAGCTTTTCTATTATACGACTTGTGCTTTACGATCTATATTACGACTCGTACGTAGTCGCCCCCCCTGCTTCGTAAGCCAAGCCGTTGGAAGGCTCCTTTGGTTTGCAGTCACAGCCCCAGTTTAGGTTAACTATGCTTGGCTCGAGGCCGGGTTATTCATCGAGCCAACGTGTAATGTATTTTTACAGTTTATTAGATTACTTACCATATTGGCCTTGTGCCGAGGGTAATAGAATAGATACACAAATTCCAGATGCCTCCGGCGGCCCCTACCGGGGAGGGTTGGCTCGCTTCGCGAGATTCGGCAGACCCCAACCAGGGGGGGGGCTTGAGACTTCCAAAAGACGATGGTCTGGTTCTCCGCTTCTAGCTGCTGACAACTAAACAGGAACTGCTCGGAATAAAGTTAAATTACGAGCTCTTCCTGCGTATTCTGGTTCAGTAGGAACCGCAGACCCACAGTTGGAATATCATGCGGCTCAACCCTAGCAAGTTTTTTTTTACGAGAGAGCCTCAGTTTTTACGAGCTGCAAACTTGCGACATCAGATTAATCAGCTTGAACTGAGGAGTTGGGAGTCTAGAAGCCTGACGACGCCTTTGTAGAACGTGGACCATGGCCATTTCCGCCAAGGTTTGGGGCGTGCCAAGCATAGCCTTTCACCGTAGATACCCAACGTAGATAAACGCTGATCGATATATGTAGATAACACAACGAACTACTGGCAGATGGACTTCTGTATGGATATACTCTGAACAACGTTGTATTTTAACTTCAAAATACGAACCAATTTTAACCTTTTGGTTGGTTGCATCAGATTTCTGCCGTTTGTCATCCACATCTCTCGGCTTCGTTTCCCAAATACATTCCCCACTAGCCCATTAAAACTACCAATTGGACTATATACGAACTCTTATTCTCGTAGCCGGCGGACACCCCGCGACGCATAAATAGTGGATGGTGCCGTATACAAGGCAGGCAGTTACTCAAGATCAAACTTGAAACTGGACGTATACGAATCTCACTGGCACGGTCTAAAAAGGGTGAGACCGTATACGTATGGGAGGCGTGTCGGGAGAATATACCAAGCACACTGACACTACAGAGTGTACACATTGGCACTCAGACCCTACACCAAGGTATCGAGATGTACACATAGATATTTTTACTCAATTATACTCTCAATTATACACTCAATTATACACTCAATTGTACACTCAATTACACACTCAATTACACTCTCAATTATATAACCATACACTTAATTGCTCACATCCAATTGTACACTTAATTACACACTCAATTACACACTGAACTATACACTCAATTGTAACATTCAATTATATACTCAACTATACACTCAATTGTACACATTCAATTATACACCCTATCACACACTCTATTATACAAGCAGTTACTCACACATTTATAGCACAAGATTATCATACAAACTTTCATAACAAACACACACAGACATACATATACCCACATACACACTCACTCACACACGAAAAAAGCTGAAGACTACACTGACCTCTACCTACTCAATATAGTAAACGCACATGGACCCTCTGTTCGAAAGACTCAACAGATCGTACAAAGATGGTCAGAAAGTCAAACAGTCGTCTGCTGAGGTCGAGGCACAGATTCAGCAGCAAAAACGCCAGCATGAGCGGATGATGGAATATTTCGGCGGCCTTTTAGCCCAAAATAAGTCCAGACATGTTCAGATCCAGGCCATCAAAGTATCCGGTGGAGGTGCTGCTACCACCAGACAGAGCTTTCTGGACGCACATCTACAGCCTCTAATGGCCTCGAACCACAATCTGGAGTCGCTTGTCAAAGCAATTGACGATGCACACTCGGATTTAATGTCCCTCGGGATATTCGAAAAGGTTCAGTTTACGCTGGACACTGCTCCTCCAATATTTTCGTCATCCAAGTCGTCTCTTGACATAAATGCTCTGCTACACATCACCAATGCCAAACGTTTTATTGCCAAGACAGGCACAGACTTGGGAAACGGTGAGGGGAATGGGTATGCCAACTTTACCGTGAAAAACGTTCTAGGAGGTGCTGAGATCTTGTCCCTCGATGCCACTATCGGTACTCGGACCAAATCGTCATATGTACTCAATTTCAGCTCTCCGGTTCTGAATTCGCCACGCTGGAGATCCGAGACAGTGGCTTACACCACTTCGCGAAGTATACCGTGGGCCTCGCACCACCAGGCTATCCGCGGGGTGTCAAGCAAAATCAAAAATGCGAACTACGAGGTGGGTGCTGATATGGTCTGGCGCTGCATTTCGATTCAGGACCATGCGAGTAGGTCTGTTCGTGCGCAAGCTGGTAATAGCATAAAGTCATCTGTGTTCCACTCGTGGGCTTCAGATAAACGGGATAATCCTCTTATGCCTACCAGAGGATGGTATCTCAAGGTCGGGCAAGAAATAGGTGGGTTTCTGTCTCACCGATACAATGAGAATCCTTTCATAAAGACTACCTTTGAGTCTCAAGTGGCTGGTGCTCTTGACTCCAATGACTACTTTAATTTTACTGCTTCGACGCGTGGTGGTCTCCTATACTCGAAACCTGGAGTGTCAACCCACATTATGGATCGCTTTTTCTTGGGAGGGCCCAATGATGTGAGAGGGTTCTATGTAAATGCTTTGGGACCTCGCGATAAAGGAGATTCGGTCGGAGGAGAGGCATTTTTCGCTGCAGGATTGGGGATTCTATCGCGTATACCACGTGTTTCAAGAGACACCCCGTTACGTTTCCAGGCATTTGTAAACACGGGTGCTCTTGCTCTGTTAGACCGCTCCAACATGACCAAAGCTTTTTCCCAGCTTATCACCCAGCCTTCGATTGCTGCCGGTGTTGGTCTTGTATACCAGCATCCGGTGGCTCGGTTTGAACTCAATTTCACTCTGCCCTTAGCTGCTCGGGAAAATGAAGGTGCCAGGAAGGGTATCCAGTTTGGAGTGGGGATGTCTTTCCTGTGACTGCCGTTACCGCAGGGATGTAACGATAAATGTTTCTAGCTATTGCCAGACTACTCCAGTGTATGTATAATAAGTAGCTTTGTGGCTTGTTGCTTATGCAACCAAACCCGATGTATATATATTTTTTATGAGTAATGCTTACCTATAAAAGTGACAGTATCGACATTTTGCAGAGCTGGAAGTTTTCATTCAACTCGCAGTCTTTTCGTGAATCCAAGAATTGTGCATATCTATGACGCGAGGTATTATGAGGGACTCGATCTCAGCTCCAGCAGCAGCCTGTTCAGATGACAGCGTGATGTTAGTGACAGAATCGGCCGTGACAAACAACACTTCTGACTTACGGGTTTGCAACAGATTACCGATTACCAATTGGTGCGAATATCTTTCCAGGGCCTGTCGAGCCTTGTCAACCAGGATAGACGAGTCTGTCTCCAGTTTAAATGACACAATCATGGCTCCAGGGGTCCATGTGTCTACCAGACGCTTGAGGAACTTCGGCACGGGATCTAAATCGACAATGAGTTTGCCTCCTCCTGCCTTGGACTGGATTTTGTGTTCAGATATCCGCGACATGGGCAAGAAAAAGTCCGACACAGCAGCGGCCAGATAAAAGAGAGTTGTCGAGTTGTGAACCTGGGGTTTACTCAGCTCGATAGAAACCATCCGCAGTGTGAACAAGTACTGGTTCACAGTAGTAAAGGGGACGAGCAGAAGCAGCTTCTTGGCCCGCGCCTCTTTGTACTTTTTCAGCACACTCGACATCTCTTTCTGATATTTGTCTCCCACCACTACTTGCCCGTTTGGCGACTCTTCCATGTAGTCGAGAAAGCAGTTAGTAGAGTGCGAGTAGTGTCTTGAGTATGGCAGCAGCGAAAACTGGCGATGTAGAAATATTACTGCGTATCCTTCCTCTAGCAGATACTCAGTGGAAGTAGCACCTCGAGTGCCGGCCGAGAAATTGTCAATAAACCTAACTGTGTTATTCTCCAATGGCACTGTGGTCCCTCCGGACGTCACTAGCGCAATCTTTCTCTTGCCCGAGTGAAACTGCACAAACTCGGCCACTTGGCTCTGCAATTCTTTAAGGTACGGCGGTTCAGCATTGTTCCGAAAGTAATTGTCTTCGTCCGAGTCCTCGGCTGGCTGAGGAGTTGGGATTGATCTGTCCAAGGCTGTCTCCAATGAAGGGCCACCGGTGTGTATCGAGTCCATTTTGTAAGATTCTTCGTGGGAGAAACGAGGGTTGCTGGTCTGGCCCCAATTGTAATGTGGTTTAAGAAAGGGTTCAAAACGAAAATGGTGCAGTTTAATTAGGTGAAATTCGGTGATGTCACTCCAGTTAAGCGGCGGGCTTTTTGCTTGGGCCCAGCATTCATTTCTGTGGGGTACTTTGAAATCGGGTTTCGGCGATACGCTGTAGTAGAAGAGTATCGACAGTGTTTGACTCCCAGACACATAGTTATCGTAATAGTAAATAATTCTATGATTGAAAATAGTGGTACGGGATTCTACTCTGTTTTGGGGGTGGCATTGCATTTTTTGTAAAAGGATATTCCTGTTTATGAGGAGTTTTTCTTGCTTCAACTTCGGTTAAGGTATGATAATTGAATTATCTACGATTAGCTACGATATTAGATGCAAACAGGTGGACTAACTAAACGGTAGACTAGAAATCTATATATTCAAGAAAAAAGTAGAACGTAAAATATCAAATAGGATTAAGTAAGAAAAAAAGATTTCGACACATTAGTATACCCCAGCCCATGTCGTTTAAATAAGCGTGTTATATGAGATGAGAATGAAAGCCATATCGGGTTGATTTAATCTGCTTCTGCACAGCCGCGCCATCAGCCGTCCCATCTGTCAAACTTCTGTCAATCCAAACGCTGAGACGAACATTGATATTTCTCAAATTCTTTCACACTCTTTGCTAAAACATTCAATCTAATATGAATCCAGTTGTGTTTTTTGACGTAGGTATACAGCGACCTTTTTCCTTTTTCTTTTTCTTTTCCTTTGAACTCTGAACTAACAAGGTTTCCTTTGGAAGTATGTATCCTACTAATCAACCGTCGACTCTTCTTATTTATCCTGTGAAGCAGACGATTCACATTACAGTAGAGCCAGTCTGACCAGATCAACCGTTGGGACGCATCAAAATAGAATTGTTCGCAGACGTTTTGCCCAAAACTGCTGAGAATTTTCGCCAATACTGTACAGGTGAATTCAAGCTGAATGGTATTCCTCAGGGATACAAAGGAGCAAAGTTTCATCGAGTTATCAAAGGATTTATGGTAGGTAATCCAATTACTTCTTCCAAATACAACATCATATCATCCGCTGACCAGATTCAAGGAGGAGACTTTCTCAAGAGCAACGGCACAGGAAGCCAGAGTATCTACGGCTCTTCTAAATTTGACGACGAAGGCTTTTTCTATAAACGTACGTGTGTAGAGCATCGACGGAGCGTTGTTCTGCTTTGCAGAAATGCCAGCAAAAAGAAAACTATGTCACTAACTAGACCAGAAGTACTCAGTGTCAATGGCTAACTCGGGCCCAAACACCAACGGTTGCCAGTTCTTCATTTGCTGCGACCGGCTCGACCATTTGGACACCAAGCATGTCGTGTTTGGAAAAGTAGTTGAGGGGCATGAACTGGTCGATAAGATAGAGCGTGTTCCTACTGATAAAAACGACCGCCCGAGTCCACACAGTGTTGTAATCTCCGATTGCGGTGAAATGTAAAGGAGTTTCACTGTCTTAATCGTTGCATCTCACGTTGTAGCGCAAACTCGAAAAAATGTCAGCTAGAGCCGACAAATCAACGTCAAAGTGAGCCTCGTCACTGGTCTGGGCATGTCTCAAATTCACAATCGCTACACCCAGATCATTCCTGCAAATCATAATATTTTTTGCGCAAAGCTTACCGTGAACAACCCCTAGACCATGAATCGAACGGACTGCCCTCTCAATGCCAGCTTTAATGTCGCCAATGATTTGGTCGTCTGTTCTGTACGAATCGGTAGGGATCCGTGGATTCTCCATCCATTCGTCCAGCGTGGAATAATTAGCCAGATATTCGACGAGGATTCCTGAACTCCGGTCATCATCCTCATTTGTCCTAAATGGGTCGGTTACAAACACCGTGTAAAAAAATGGCAGTACTGTTCCCTGTAACAAGCTCAACTTGTTAAAAATGTCAACCACGCGTCTGATTTTTGATCGGCTGTTGTACACTTGTTCCATCAGCAGATAGCTGACTTCGGTGAAATGCAGAACCCTGTGACCGTGCACTGTCTTCACTATTCTGCAGCTCACATCATCATTAAGAAAGTCCAGCACCGATGGCTGACTTCTTGCCTTGAAGAATTGGCCCAACTCTTTGTCTGGAGCTCTTCTGGAAGGCAGGCATTTTTCCTCGCCAAACAACTCGGCATAAGTGATTCTAGCGAATTGGTTATTGGCAATGGCCTCACCTCTAAGCACGAGTCGTATTGCTGTCATTGGCCCTTCTATGTCCAGCGTCAACGCTCCTGTTCTGCTTTCCCATACAAAGCTTGCCACACACTCACGAACGCTTGGGCTCGTGTCTCCAGCTCGCCTCCAGAAATAGTTACAAGTCAGCTTGTGAAGTTCACAGCCATTTCTGATATTGAAAAACCCCCAGTGGTAGTAATCAGATACGATTACATGCTGCACCTTATGCACGCGGCAGCTTTCTATCAGCTCTGCCGACAACTCTGCTCTCAGATCTGAGAACATTTCGCAAACGTGAAGTGCCGGTGACTTGTATAACTCGACAGCAAAGTGGACTAGCTTGTTGTCGGGGTCGTGAAAGCTGTACAAGTTTAAGTTTTTGAGTGTGGCACAACATAGAGATTCGTGCCAAAACCCGGCCATGGTGGCCAGGACCAGTCGAGTGACGTTGGCGTACCCAGCCAGATGGGCCTCAGTAGCTGTGCGCAGCGGAGTTTGTAGTTTCAAGACCGTTATGTCGATGCTCGGCTTTGGGGGATTTGATGGCCATGATTTCCAGAACTGCTCGACAACATTGCACAGGTCCTGAAAGGGCAGCTCTTTGAATTCCAACTTTGGATAATACTGCGAGCCCTTGCGATGTTTTCGAGGCGGGTCTGGCTCTTTGAAACTGTACGGAGGAGCTTCGGGCAGAGGTAGACTATTGATATGTTTCTCCCTTTTATTTTCATTTTCGCATTCATTTTCACTTTCACTTTTGCTTTCATTCTTAATTTCATATTCGTATTCGTTTTCATTTTCATAATTATTCATATGCGCTCTACGGAAAAATCAATATAACCAAAACAACGAACAATAACCAAAAGACTTAAGCCAAGTAAAACCATCATTAGCAACTAATGCTTTGAGCCATTTCAGTGCAATATGGAAACTTCATGAGAGCATGAAGCCCCTACTCAAGGCGGGAAAGAGATATGGACAAAAATATTGCCCGAGCATGGTCCTTGCACACATAATTGTAAAACCTCAAATTAGTCGCAGATGTGAAGAGGCAAGTATTAGCATGGACACACGTTCCAGTTTCAAAAAATATTTTTTTGCTGTCACGGGTAGTATTACTTGAGTTATCAGTATATTACTACTAAGCTGATCATCTGGTCAAGGTTCAAATTCTGCAAAGCAGAATCAAACCCACCCCGGGAGGGGCCGCCGGAGTCTTCTCGCATCTTATTTTTTGGTTGGACTCGACTTAGACACACCCTCCTCAGCATAGCTCGGTTCCAACCCTTCTTGGATAAAAAGATCCATCTTGGGCACAACAAATGTGCGACGTGCCCACACGAGCCAGTAGACTGCTAGCAGAATATAAATCCCTCCAACCACTACCACAACATAATTCATGGTGTTGGACGCAACGGGGATTACATAGGGGAAGAAACTGAGAATCGATGCAAAAGATCCATAAAGCACAGCGGCAATATTGATGGGATATCCCCACCTACCGAGATTAAAAGGACGGGGACCAAGGTTGTCTCTTCCAAATATCACCAGAAGTAACACTGGCGCAACATATGACCATGTGATAAATATGAGATTGGCTCCCAGAATACTGTTGAAGGCATATGACGAGCCAACATAAATCGCACCTATGGCGCTGACAAACATGATGCTGACCCAGATTGCTCTGACAGGTACCTTCAAAAGGTCGTTGACATTGTCAAAAAAATGCGGGAAGATAAATCCCCGATCTCGAGCGAGCGCATAAGTCATTCGCGAACAGGTCATGGTGTCAAGAGAGGTGGCCACGCCCAAACCAATGGCGATGAGCAAGGTCAGGATGATTCCTCCAGCAGTTCCAGCAGCGTCAGTTGCAATTTGTCCCAGAGCCATGTAGGCAGATGTCACACTGTCGACGTCTTTGATTTGAAAGAGCAGAGCGACAAGAAATAGGAATCCTGTGATACCCCCAATGACAGGTGTATAAATGATGGCAAATGGTGCAGCGACAGTCGGATTAGGTAGTTCTTCGACCATATGGACAATAGAATCGTAGCCTGTCAAGCACATTCCGGCGGTCTGTACGTAACCCATGAGCCATGCCATGCCGTCGGGCCAACCAACTTCATTGATAAATCCAGCAAACGTGAATTTGGCAGTTGCTCTCTGGGAGGGATCGTTGGTAGCGCACAGGACAATTATGAAAACCAGAAAGGCTCCAATGCTCCACCACAAATTGATCCTCGTGTACCAAGGCATGAGCTTGATGCAGAAAGTGTTCCACACACCAGCTATGAGCAAGAGTCCCACGTAGACCATCCACGTCTGATACCTCGCAGGCTCAAACGCGAAATTGGACAATATAATGGCGCACTCCATGATGCACTGGGAGGCAAGGATCGTGGCAGCTGCCATCATCATCCACCATGCGATCAGATTAGTCCAACCAATGGTCCAAACCACGAGTGGTCTGTACCATTTCTGCTGGGGAATGATCTGAGAGGCCCAGTGGTACGAACCACTAGAAGTCGGCCAAGAAGATGTCATTTCAGCCATGGAAACAGCGAGTAAGGTGTTACCAATGGTCGAGATCACAGTTCCCCACAAAATTGCGGAGGGTCCTCCAGAGGGCAGAGCCAAAGACAAAGTCGCACCCAAAGCTTGCCAAGTGTTCAAAACACAAAAACCCATCGCCAGCAGAGAGAGTCTGGAGAACCCTCTCTCCATTTTCTGCTCGTATCCGAGTCTTTGCTCGAGGATCTGATCATCATCTCCACCTGAAAATTGTGATTTTTCCATGAGTTTCTGATTTCAGTTTAGTATATGAACTAAACAGCTATTCTAGTTGACCGGCGGCATGATCTGTGATTTATATATGTTTTATCACTGGACAGTGAAATGAAGGGGATATTACCGATAGAGTAAAAGACTTTATCTCGCAGGTTTGCGGAGAACAAAATGGATTTCAGTTAGCATACCGGAATATTGGCTTGGGGTGGGAACTTTGCCTATTTGGGAAGTTCTCCATGATTGATGACTTATCGATAAGGCAAAACCGGGGCGGCGAAGGAAATCGGAGAGAGATTAGAAGAGGAGATAGTAAAAAAAAAACCGCTGGAGATAGCGTGGACATGCTTCCGGCGGCCCCTTCTGGGGAGGCCTGTCCTGCTTCCCGGGATGCGACTTGTGAATATTCTGTCAGAACTTTGATGGTTTGCTCCACAAGAATCGTAACAGTCATCTGTGGGCCTTGCGTTGGACTGTTTTTCAGTTCAGGATACTTTCTACGAAGCAGAACAAACCCTTCCCAGGGAGGGGCTGCCGGAGGCATTTCAACGACTGTTATTAATGCATAGCAAAAGCTGATTACGTCGCCTTCTATCTAATTAAAAAAAAACCCCTGGCGGCTCTTGCTAAGTCGCCTAACTGCACTAATTGGCATACTTGGATCTCCCTCGCAATTTGGGCCCCATACGGTTCAGAATAAACGGAATCAAAGTCATGGCCAATGATACAAATCCGAGCAGAGAGGATCCCCATGCAACAGGGAACCGAGGAGTTGAGAGGTTGTCGTACATGGCCTGTCCGAAGAGTGGGAACGCAACAGCAAAAGCAGATCGCATAAAGGCGTTACCCGCAAACACAGAAGCCAAGTATCGAGGATAATTCAGAGACAGGTAAGCAAATCCACTCTGGAAGATGTTAAATGCAGCAGCTGCGTAGATGACTTCAGAGATAATTGGGACTATCCAGTGGGTACCAGCTGCCCATCCAAAGAGGAACAGCGCAGCGGGGAGGAAAAAGCATACCCACATACTGAGTATCAGGAATGTCTCTGGGGTGAAACTACCATTCTTGAACCGAGGCACCACCTGAGTCATAAGGAAGGTGACGAAGATAACATATCCGACGAAACAGCCAACGGCAAAACCAATGTACGACAGACCCAGAAGAATAGGCCCGAAGTTATACAGCTTGGTGTACACGATAGGGAAAGCTTCAAAGAAGAGGTAGTAGCAGCCATAAGTCAGAGCGAGGTAAGAATCCCAAGCCAGGATACCAGGCTCAATGGCAATAAGAATGAAAGGACGCAGGAACAACTCCTTCAAATAAGGCTTCAACTCGATCTTTGAGTCAGCTAGCGCCTGCTTGGTGTAATACCGGTTGTCACCGGTCTCCTTTCTCACTCGCTGAGCTCGTCTGTACAGGACGTTCTGATGCTGAGTCTCAGGCAGGAAGAAGATCATAAAGAGCCATCCAAAGGCATCGATCCACATCAGCAGCCAGAAAATCCACCGCCAGTTCTTGGCGATGAGCATAGATGCTCCGAGGATAGGAGCCAGCGAAGGAGCCATGAAACCACCCACTGCCCACAAACCGATGAAAACAGGAAGGACATCCTGCGACACAAAGTCACCCAAACTAGCTCCTCCGGTGGAGATAGCAGGGGAGGAAAAGAACCCAGTGATGAAACGCAGGACCAGCAATCCAGCAAAAGTAGGAGTCGTAGCGATACCGACCTGAAACACAAAGAAGAAGAAGAGGGTCACCATGTAAATGCGATTTCGGCCAATGGTGGAAACCTCAGAGATTGGCGAAAAGATCATAGGACCCAAACTGTATCCCAGAATAAATAACGATAGGGTGAGCGTGGCAGGAACGTGTCCCACGTTGAATTGCTCCTGTATAGCAGGCTGACCTGGGGTATAGATGGAAGAACCCATGTAAGTTACGAAAGTATAAAACATGATCTGGATGCACACCAGGGCTTTCTTGCCTTTGGACCAGTTGTTAGGCTTCTCAGGGTCGTCGTCTCCATTCCAGTCGACGAGGAAAGGGTCGATTTCTTCCGGTGCTTCGTCGACAGGAGCATCACCTTCGGCGCTCGCAAGTTCGCTGGACTTCGACGCTTTCTCAATGTCTTCCTCGACTTTTTCCTCCTGGGAGGCTCGAGACGAGCCGGCTAACGCAGGGTCACCAACACTGGTATCATTACTACTGCTACTGCTTCGCCTAGCAGTTTGTGGCTGGAAATTTGAATCCAGCTTGACCCAGCCTGCCCATTCTAAGATATCGACTACCAGAGAGTTACGGAAAGACTCGGTGTACTTCATTGTTGATATTATGCTTCGAGTGCTTTGTGAATGAAGGCCTTAACAATACTGTAACCGTAATTTATAACGCGCCACGAATTGCTTTGCTACAAACCTGCCTAATACCAGAGCTTTGTATATACACAATCTATAAATGGCTAGAGCTTGTTATTTATATTCGGGGTATAACGCCGTCAGTCGCTTGTGGCCGACGGATGAGGATGAATGTATGTTCTTATCCGCATTAACTCCGAGGAGACAAAATCGATGGTCGCGATTTACAAGAAGATTGGTCAAAGATTGCCGGGGATTGACCAGCAGAATGACTCGTTCGCGGATGACAAACAACGTGTACGGTACCTGTTTGGAAGTCACCCTCTCCAGTGTAGTAGGAGTATTTGTGCGCCGAACCAATATGGCCATTGATGTGCCCGGTGTCATCGATGTACGTCGATCTTCCCATTTTCTGACGCGGCTGGACCTTGATTATCTCCGCTGTTGTAAGTGGGTGGCAAGCGGAAAGAAGGTCGAGGCAGTGAAGTGGTTGAGGGTGCGGGTTTAGAGAAGGGCAGGCAGTGTTGTAGGCTGGGATGAGGGGTCAATTAGGTTCAAGCAGCCAAGGTTCGATGTAGTCGACAATTTCCGCCATTCATTCAATATCGGACGGACTCAATCAACATGTTTTTTCGAAAGAACGAACCTCTAGTAATGCTCACGAAGTTTTTTAAGTCCGACGCACGTCGGTTCCTCCTTATCTCCACGGCTGGGAAAATAATCCGAAATTTCAAGCTTACTAAGTGGGCGACACACGGAAATAATATAAGCAGCAGTCTTAATACGATTTGTAATGCCCCCCGGCTCAATAGTCGGTCCCTGTGTCCGGAGAGAACGACGTAACTGTTGCTTATAACCGGAATATGCCCGATATTAAGGAAGTCGAGACTCATAAAGAGGAGCAATTTGAATAACTCGGGCGGGGGCCATCGCCGGAAAGCATCTCTGACGCCCATAAATATTCTTCTTCTCCCCTGCATATAATTACAGGGGACATCACAGTATAGTTAAGATGGTGCACGGCTGGCAAGGTACGGCTTGTTTAAAATTGATAATGAAAAAATGTTAAAAGCTCACAAAGAAACTTTGAACAAGTAGTTCGATTGCAGAGACAACTTTAATATCTGGCACAATGATGAACTAACAGCGACAGCGTTTAAGCTCTGCGTCACACACAAGACATAAAAAAAAAGATGCCACATTTTGTCGATTGTTGATTGAAGCGGCACATTGTTTTTCAGGGAGGGGGGCCTGAGCACCCTACAATTTGTATCTAGAAAAAGCGAACGTCTCGCAGTGACCATACCGACTCAACCGAGTTTGATCTAACTCCTGCCCTGAATAGCGTCTTGTTGCGGTTCAGCACTCAATGTTCAATTCGTTATATAAATGAACGAGTTCTCGTTCAGATTCCTGGCTAAATCAACGTATGAAAAATGTAATATTCATATGAATGGTGTCATACCGAAGCGACTCACCCTGCGCATCTAGAACGTCTATTTCCCTGGAACCTTCGGCTACGCTTTGTGCAGACGGCTATGTTGTGGGGAGATGCCTCTGGCGACCCCTATCACCCGACGGCCACTGCATTACTAGGCTGAATTAACACCGAATCCACTACTACCCATAGTTACGTGTGTTTACTTAAATTACCGAGTGATTCCAAACAAATTCTGCAAAACCAACCAGCGCCACATGTTCGCAGCTGATTCCCATTATTAAAAAATTACGAAGGCATTGGGAGCCTATCCAAAAACCACCTTCTGAAAAACAATAACTTGATTATACTCTTGCCTCGGCAGGAACTTCGTGCTCCTCAACATCAGCAGCAGGTTCGCCCACAGGCTTTCTCGTAGACATTGGAGGCACCTCAGGCTCAGAAGCCACGGCAGCAGCAGGACCTGGAGCATCCGAGGTACCCTCCGGCGCAGGGTGCGCATAAGGGTTCTCGACAGGCTTTTCTGAGATGCCAGCAGTCATTTCAGTGTCTGCGGGAGCAATTCCTCCGCCCGGTGCCGCTGACCTCGAACGCGAAGTACCTCGGATAAACTCGATGAACTCAACGACCACGAAATAGGTGGTGCCGCAAAACAGAACCCAGGCAATGGCACACATGGCAGCATTGGCCTTGCCAATATTGCAGAAATTAGGACTGATGCCAAAACAGTTTATGCCAGCATGGTCGGCAGCCAGGGCGATGAAGCACGAAAAGTAGAAAATGTTCATGATGACCTCCCATATCAGATAGATGTACGCATACACATTGACGGGAGTGAAAGAGGCCACCACTCTCAAAACAGCCAAAGGGACAGTTATCAGAGTGAAGAGGCCGAGAAACAGGGCATATGCGTCGACCGAGTAGTAGGCGCCATCGAAAAAGAATTTTGTCTCTCCGTTAATGGCAGCAGCGGCCAAGGACATTACGAGAATTCCGAAAAACAGCTGGCCGAACCGCAGGAACGTGACTGGGCCTTGGACTATTTCGAGGGCCATGGTGATTGATTGAAGATTAAGATTGATACGATATCACCCTGTTTGATAAGAAAAAAAAAGTACGCGGGGTTTTTTTAGACTTGGACGCGTTATTATTGAGCGCAATGCTAGTTTGGAAACTGTTGAGATTTGGTACGGGACCTTTGAGGTCGTTGCTGCTTGTTACGATTGGCCTTTGAGATGTGCAAGGTTAGAACAAACCAATTTGACCTGTAGCTGCGGGAAAAAACTGGAAAAGAAAGAAATAGTTCAAGCCCTCTCCCCCGTCCCTTTATATATATGTATATATATTGAGAGAGAGAGGGAGGCAAAGCTCTTTTGGCAACTCACAGCCTAACTTTTGTGTGAGTGCCAAGCACAGCAGATTTGCATTGGTTCAGCATATAGTATTTTAGGGCAAGTTAGTTTCTTCTGACGATCAGTGCATTGCCAGGATTCTGAGCTTTTCTGGTTTCACGTTTTGTGAATAATTGAGTTTCGCAGAATGTTAGATAATGTCATTCACTTCCTGGGGAGAAGAGTAGAGACCCACTGCTAAGTGCAGTGAGGGGTGAGAATAATAGAGGACGAAACAGGGATACAGTGCGATGCGCCCTTTTTGTTTGCCAGCAAACAATGACCTATCATTGCTAAACCCTGGGCAGGTAGGAGGGAGTCTAGAAGCTAACTAGGAACTAGGATATACACGACCTGTCTGTCTCCTGACGTGGGTACCTAGAATAAAATAGAATGCATAACAGACGTACAACAATACGCCCAAACCTAAAATGCGAGTCAAATTTCAGCCGTAGTTGGCCTGAGAGTGGAATTACAGGAATTAGACCTGGAGCACAAACAAGCCAAGACTGAGGGGGCGGAAGCCTTCAACGATTTAACCGATCGGTTGGATTACAGGAAACTAACACTCGATCAAGGCGACTACGACAATTAGACAGGTATACCAATTGATAGATTGATACATTGACAGAGCTGAATAATTAAATCACATACTAAGGTTGGGGTTTTCTCTTGTATTCTCTATCTTGGCCAGCGTATAGTTCAATTGTACGGAGATTTTTTTTAAGAGAAAAAAAATCACATAGCAGCTGATCTCTGATCTTTTCGTTAGTTGTAACCGAAAAAAAAACCCACTAGTTGGGAGTGTTCTCGTGATGAGTCAGTTAAGTAAGGTACAACATTGGGAATTTGAAACCCACGAATTGGAACGCGAGCCAAGAATTAATACTTGCCCATTTTCAGCACCCCGGTAGCTTAAATCTAAGTTAGGCAGTGATCTGAAAGGATCTGTAGTGCATTGTCCGTCGGAGATTTTTTGGAATCTGAATCAGGAGAAGTAACGTTATTAACGTTTTTATACGAACAGTGGAAGGTGTGAAAGGGTGAAAATATCTCACATCCAAGTTACAGGTTCGCGTCTTGCATGTGTTTGTGAGGAATGTACTCAGACACCTTATGTGCTGAAATCCAGCTCGCGCTAAAATGGCTCTGATTGTGAGAATTCCAAACCATACATGAATTAATTCAAACAGTTAATTCAAACAGTGCCAAATCCTGTGGACACCCACCCACGTTCACATCTTGTATTAATTGTGTAGAGCTGAGGTACATAATCTGTAAGGGCCGCAATTGTCCGACTGCGTTGGCTGGGCCCTTTCGGAGACCAAAGAAGGTATCTCTGTCAGCACAGATTTTGCACGAGGAAGGCTCCAATGAGGACGATCGTTGCGCGCGAAACCAGTATCCCCTGAATAATTCGGATCGCGCGTAACGAAACCGTATTTGGAAGTCCATGTCTATGCGATTAGAGTTAAAGCGGTCTCATGTGAAAGTCTCCACTGACCGAACGAGCATTGGACTCTCCTCGTTCCCGCGAAGCGGGACCAACCCCACCCCAGGGTAGGGGCCGCCGGAAGCATGCCCACGCTGCCTCCGGCGGCCCCTGCCCGGGGAGGGTTGGTTCTGCTTCGCACAAGGGCGTCATGACTCTATAGTTTCTGAGCTGGTGCCGTGTGAATCAATAGTGCCTACATCACTGGTAGGTTTTTGCGTCGTCCGCAGTATCAATGTCCATTGCGTTGGAATCCATTTGTTCCGGTTCGACAGTTCCATCTGCGTTTGCGGGTGAGATGAGAGACTCAGAGATCGGTTGTTTAGTCTCATGTCTGTCTGTTAGATCTGGCTTTTCATGCTCATTATACTGTGGAGTCTCCTCAGACTTCTCATTATGTTCTGGCACGTCCTCAGACTTTTCACTACTCTGTTGAATCCCCTCAGACTTCTCACTATGCTCCACAGTCCCATGCGACTTCCCCTCAGACTTCACTAACACTTTGTCAGTCCTGTCGGTCTTTTGTGCATCTGTGACGCGTCCGTGGACACGCTGCTCATTTGACCTCTGTCTCTCCTGCTCAGCTCTCAGCTTCTCAAGCCGTATATCTTCTAATCGGTCCACTATCTCGTAATCAACCTGATCAATAATATCATAGGTAATGTCGTCAGCAATTTGCTCGTGATAACGGTCACAGAGTGGGTTTATTGTTTTGTTTTCGAGGCCGCTGGCAACCTCTCCTGTTACGTGTTCAAAATCAGGACCAAAATTGATTTGAGCCATCCCTCCCATGAACACACTGATGGTAGGAAAGTAGCCCACGTCGCCGTCGTCTACATCGTTCACTCCCATGTTGGACTGAAATTTTGATTGCGGAGGCAGAAACTCGTTCAAATCCTCAAACGCCACGCCCATGTCTTTCCCATTCTTGAATACGCGGATGAACGAATTGGCGATTTTCTCGGGCACAAATTTCTGGACTGCTCGGTTCTTCTTAACAGGGTTGTTAGGTAGCAGCAGGTCATCCATCTGCTTTGTAGGCACGTAGCTAAGACACTCAAAGTACAACTGGCCCTTGTACCGAATTGGGATTCGGTCGCGGACCACGTTATCCGGCACCCAGCTTTTTTGGCTCGTGTCATCTCCCCTAGGAATGTGAATCCAGAACCCAATGATATCTCCCGTAGAAAAAGGTTCATTCATAAACGGTAAGGGTCGCGACAAGTGTACTTTCTCGCCTCCGACGTCTCGTAGGCCATAACCATACGCATCGTGGCCTACAGGTGCTTCTAAACTGGATTCTCGGCGAGTCCAACCCAGCCGAACATGTGCATCTGAGTTGTCGTCATTTCCTCGAAGAATTTTCACCTCATAGTACCAATCACCCTCGCGGACGCCCACATTTGCCCTGGCAGACCGAAACCCTGCATTTGTCGACACAATCGTGCAGTCCCTAGAGATGAAAACCTGAGGAGATCGATCCTCATATGAAAGTCGCGCACAATACGGTTCGATCTCTACCGTAGTATACAGAATGGACGACAGTGAAGGATTAGTCCGACACGGTAGATATCTGAACCCTTTTTTGTTCTGCGGATGGTCTTCTGTCGTATACAACTGCTGCTCTCCAGGTTCCAACATTATTGCCAAATCTTCTGCCACTTGCATCGGCGGCGGTCGACACACCATTGCCATATCCTGAGCCTGAATTGGCGGGGGACGTATCCTGGATACATTTACATAACCCTCGCCATCCTTTTTGCTCTTGGGAGGCTCCTTTCTGCGCCGTTTGGTCTGCGATTCTTCCTCCATCTGTCGTGTGTTCTATGGATCAAGTTGTCTTACGAGTTTGGTTAAATACAGTGTGGTAGATAACAACATGTCTCGCCCAAGCCTCATGCGGCGCTTGCCAGGGCAGGCTTGGTTCTGCTTCGCAGCAGCTCGGAACGGCACCGAAAGCAGATGGGATTGCTCCACGAGATTCCACTAACTTAATTTCCCAACTGACCTAAGAAAGTCCCTCGAATGAATACTAAGGCTTATTTAACAATCCTTAGTCACATACAATCTAATCTGAATCACATGCAGACGCCGCACGCGCCTCACAAGCCGCTCCAAGCTTAAGTCTCGAGCACTCGGCCCCAAACTAGCTCTTTTTAAAAAAATAAAACTTTAGATATACAGAGAGTATCTGTCTACTTATATGGGGGCGATAGGCCATTGGATAGCGTGTTGTAGAAAAATGAACTCCCGTTTGCGCAGGTCCCTAATGCTCGGACCTTTTGATTACGTGATACAAGCAAGCGAGCAAACCCTTAGCGCCTTGCTATTGCGGCTGAGGGTTATCAGATTAAGGAGCCTATCTAATAGTGTGACGATAACATAAGCCACCGTTGGCCACTGCGTGAAGGCGGAGAAGGTAAACTTAATCGTGAAAAAAAATGCAACAACACGTAACACGGAGTTAGGAGTAAGGTACAAGCGGAGTTAATTTGTTAGGTGCAAGCACGGGAAAGTTATGAGGATTAAAGAGATAGAGATGGAATTTATAGAGATGAAAGAGGTGAACACTGTGAAGTAATACAGATGAAAGATATTAAGAGAAGATAATGAGATTTATATAGATAGAGGTGAAAGTTATAAAGAGAATGAGTTGATCGTCACGACGAGTAAATTGAGAGCAAAAGACTCGTTCTGTTTACTCAATTGTCTCAAAGTAGCCTACACGGTCAAAAGGAATACACACTGACCATCTGTAGGCGTGTACTTGGCGGCGTTTGTTCAGGGGGGCTTGGTTAAATGCGCTCGGGGGCGTCTGAGTGTCACTCCTCACGTTGTGGGATCGATCTTGATCTCTGCGAAGCAGAGCTATGGGGTCTGGGGCTTGCCCCAGCAACTCCAGCTAGCTTGGTCCCGTTTCGCGGGAAGCAAAGTCCTCTCAATGAGTTTCCAGCGACTCTGGTTAGATTACGTTACGTGCTCCCTGAAGACTGAGTCAGACTGCGATGTGTTAATATACAGCAACTATAACAGTGTCTTTTACAGCAATGATCTGTTTGGACGCATCCTCTTTTTTGCGTTCTATTATAGTGTGTGGTTGCATCATGACGCTCTCTTACCTACTGTGTGCGACCCTAGATCCGGATAGAGTGCCTTGAATAAGCGAGACCCTGACGATCCCGGAAATCGCAAAGTTTTGTTTGAGCGGAAGAAGGAGAGTGTGAGAAAAGGTTCACTGGTGGCGGGCAAGGGACGTATAAGGTGATAAGTGTGACCATTCTGGACCCTTATGTACGACTATACGACTATAAGTGCCTTGACGTCTAAGAGGCTCTCTTTTCTTTCTTTCAATTCTTCTTGTGCGACTTCTTCAACCCCTACAAGCTCATCATCATCAAGTGTTCAGATGCAACCTTAAAAAAAAGCTTGAGATTTATGCGAGATCTCCCAAATGTCCTGGCATATGCATGGCGTTTTGTAACGTATTGGATGTGTGATTGTAGTCCTTTTCCGACAGGAGCGACCGGATCGTAAACGCATTCGCAGGAGTGTGCTTTGAGAAGAGCAAAGAAGTTGCTTTCAGTTGCTCGTTCTATCTTATCGGTGGAGATTGCGGCCGGAGATATCCGAATTTCTCGTCTGCAAGAAGTATAGCCCGATGTGGCTCAACAGGCAGAAAGGCAGGCAGTAGTAGAAGTCCATCATCCCAACTGACAATATGATTCCGTTAGGACCTTCCCCTTTTGATTTACCCAAATCATCCCGGGACTATTACATGATCTTCAGGACCCTAGCAGTAACTTGCTGGTTCTCAAGTTATGCCCAATTCCAAGAAAGTGGGGAGGGGGTCTTCTGGAAAGTTGGACGTCTCGAAATCTCAAACTGCCTCTCCGTATCGTGAACCTTACGAAATAAGCCCTGCTGGTTCAAACAAATCACGCCCCGGGCAAACACAAACCCCACTTGTTACTCGAAGAATGGTTCCCTGAAATGGCAGAGATAAAACATGGGCAAGTGGATTTTCGTTTGTGAACTTTAAAGTTTTCCACCACAAGGAAGACTCAGACTCAAAACCTGGCACATGTAGTTGTGTTTTAAACTATTCCCGAGGTACTTCAGAGCATGTCTCAAGCAAGAGGGGAGATGCAACAAAAATAAACGGGAGCATTGTTTGAGCTACAGAACTCGGTCTGTTTATTAAACTGAAAGCACGGTTTAGCGTGCTGTAGACTTTTGGTTTTGTGGTCCAGTTCCGAGGGTTGGCATAAGCGGATCTAGAATCCCACTGGCGAGAAAAGTTTTTTCCTCTCATGGAACACTCTCACTGCAGTGATGTTCGATTCCGGGAGTGTTCCACTCGTTCCACTTCTCCTTTCTATCCAATAAGGACGCAGGACCTGCCCTTTTTTCTTTTTTGTCTTTTTTTTGCATTACAACCGAATATGACGACAATCATGCCGCCAGAATATACCTTATTAGGACCGACGATCACCTATCGATCTCTTAACCGATATGCAAAGCTCAACGGCCGTCACTCACACTGCTCACAGTTGACTGTGAGAGAGAATGGCAGGAAGAGCGAGAGAGGAAAGTTGTTGGGGGGGTGCTTCTGAGTGCGTGAGGGAGTTCGTCCACGGTGTTTATACGCACCGTGATATCCGTCTTGGCACGGAAAAACGTCCAACTCGTACTTGACCAGGTCTCTTCATCTGGACATGGTTGTTATTTTGATTCTGGGAAGAGCCTCACTCGGACGTATAAGGGTGTACGGTTTAAGGTCGTCTTCTACCGTTGTATTAGAGTGCGGTAGCGCGCGGCAGTTTCTATGCAACAGCAGCATGAATGTGGTATCCTGGCGACTAAAGGAGGGCTTCACATGGCTTCACAGAGGCTCCACAGGGTCTTCACATGCTGATGAGACACACAATGTGTGCGTGTATCGCCAGTGGGCAGAGCAGGGCTTTTCGAAGATTCACACACATCGAAGAGGTTTTTGGTGCGATAACCGACCCGGCTCTTCCCCCCACCGATACGGTATGGGACGGGAAGGAACGGTTTCAAGCGCAGCCTATTCAGTGCAACTCCTAACTACACAGTGAAAGGAGAAATCAAAAGGTGATCAAAAAAAAGAAGCAAAGTGACAAATAACAGCCAACAGACACTCATACTCATACTCGCAAGTGCCTGAAGGCCGGAAAACCTTCGCCCTCTCCTCCCCGCCTCGACCTGTTCAGGTCGTCTGCCCGTCTTGGCTTGTACATTGTTAACGTTGAATTTTAGCTTTTTATTTTTTTATCTTCCTCTTTAACCGTTGCACCCGTTCTGCAGTGTGCATTTTGCTCACACAGCTGCAGGCTAAACCAATTTCACGACTGACGCCGATCGTGTGTAGATACCAGGGCGTTTAGGGTACTGTGGTAGCATCACCCGGCAGCCGCCCCATTAGTTGCGCAGCTTCAGAGTATTATCGGTATTGAATTTCAAGGTTGTGTCTGCACCACTATTTGTGCAATACAAAACCGTGCTAGGGTGGGGAATATACTATTTGAGAGAGTAAGGAAATTTCTTATGTCCTGTTGGTTGTAACCCGAGACGCTTTTTTTATTTTATTTTTGCTTTTGATTTTACTCTATTAGGTGTTTCTTTTTGACCAACGGTTTTCTCTGTGTTCCTTATATTACGTTTTGTATTTATATTCATACTCGCATTTTATATAGCGGAACGGATCACTGCCTCCTCATCGCTTTTTTGACGAGAGCTTTTTCTTGTCGAGTCAAACAAAACCTGCCTGAACGTTTCCAGTAGAGCTAGTTATCTGGCTTTCTCTTAGATCGCAATAGTTGAAGTCGCTAGAAGTTCAAAAAAGAGAACAGACGCTGCCGGGGCGAAGCCAAGCTTTTTTTTGTGTCTGCTACTTTGCAAACGAGAGACAGAGGGACCGACCTACTTCCGACACTGGTGTAGAAGAAAGTGAAAGAGACTACAACGACGAAGACGAAAACGAAGACGAAGACGAAGACGTCCTCCAGTGAAGAAGTGAAGCTTTGTATTATATTATATCTATAACGACATATATAGGGGATCGAGCAAAGAAGGAAGCAGACGTAATTTAGGCTGCACTACCGGAGGCACACACCATTTTTGGAGACCTTTTTTTATTTTGCTACTTCAGCTTTGCAAGCTCTTTATCTTGGGAGTCCCAGAAAGTCTTGAACTTGTTTAAATCTTGAAACAAACCGAGTGTGCGTGTGAGAAAGACGACACCCGATCCTTTTTTTCAGACTTCTGCACAGCTCTCCTCAACAAAAAAGTCCTCTTTAAATGACGACTACTCTGCCGGTGCCGCAGGGTGAAAACGGCACCTTGGGTTTGCTGTTGAACCCTCCACCGACTCAGCAGCACCAACAGCAGCAGCAAAAGAACGAAGAAGCTGCCCTGAACCCTAAAGTACCCCGGCCAGAAGAAGCGACATCTGCTTCGTCACCGCTGTCTTCAGCAGCAGGACGGCCGATGTTGGATCGGTCCGACTCTGCCAGATCTGATACTCCTGCTTCGGAAGTCGGTAGACCTAACTCCGCAGTCGAGGATGTCACCACTCAAAGCGACAAAGTCGAAAGAGACGATGGCGGTTTGGACGTTGACGACAGCACAACATCGAAGAAACCAAAACCTCAACGACAGTCGAGCACTTCAAAGGCCAGTGGTAGTGGTGCCAACGGTGGTGGATCATCGAAAGCCAGCCCGTCGGGCCTCAAGGTCAACCAGGCTGCATTCATACACAAATTGTACAGTATGCTGGAAGACAGCTCCATCAGTCATCTTATTAGCTGGACTCCCACAAACGACAGCTTTGTAATTTTACCCGGTGAGGAGTTTTCAAAAGTGCTTTCGCAGTATTTTAAACATACAAATGTCTCGTCCTTTGTGCGCCAGCTGAACATGTACGGATTCCACAAGGTAAACGATACTTTCCACGGCAGTTCAGGAACCGGTCTCACGAGCTCGGAAAGCACCCAGTGGGAGTTCAAGCATGGAGGAGATTCTTTCAAGCGTGGCGATGTGGAGTCGCTGCGTGCGATCAAGCGACGAACGTCGCGACAGTCTGTGGCTCATCGAGAAAGTGTGCCATTGAAAAGTGTATCTATTTCGGTGCCCTCTACTCCTCCTGGCAACGGTGCACCTCCGGGAGGAGGTCCTCCTGCTGATTATCTGACCAACTCTCAGGTGGTAGGCGGTCAAACAGCTGCACAGTCTCAGGGTACGACAGTAGTAGCAGCGATGCCTACCTCTGCTCCGAACTCGGGTCCACCTACGTCAGTCCCTATGGGTATGAATGGATCATCTGGTTCTGCCAGTAATAGTGGACGAACAGACTCGGATCTCCGCCTAGCCGCACTGGAATCTAGCATATACACTCTGCAAGAGTCAAACTACCGAATGCAGAGCAGAAACAATATCATTAGCGACATCTTGAGGCGGACACAGGCCGACATGGCGCAGATTATCGATGTGATTGCTAAGCAGGAGAATAGTCGTCAGGACTCTGCAAATGAAGGAGTAGCACCAGCAACAGCAAGTAAGGATTTGAAGACAGAGTCTGCAGTTTCGCCCTACTCTGGTTCGGGTCCGTTCAAAGTTGATCTGGAGAAGTTGCGGCAAGAAATCCTGAACAGGTCAGTCACTCTGGCTCAGCTAGATGACAACCAGTACCAGAACCAACTTGTCGTACAGCCCATGGTCTCACTGGCATCGCAACAGCAACAGCCTCAAGCCCTGTCGCAACCTCAGCCTATGCCCCAGGCCCCTCAGCATCCACATCAGCATCCACATCAGCAACAGCATCAGCCACAGCTACAGCCACAGCGACCACCACTGCACTCATTCTCTCACTTGTACCCTAAATCCGAGATCTCGTTTGGAATGACCAAAGAACGCGCTGCGTCTGTGTTTTATGATCCTTTACAGGCCATTCCTGGCACCACCACAACGAGTCCAGATGAAAAACCTGGTCCACCAGCTTCTTTGTCCTCTAAAGTTAGGCAGGCTGCTCCTGGTATCGCCATGTCTAACCACTCGTCATCTCCATCCTCCCCGACCCCAGGGGGTGTCCCGCCTGGCAGTGAGCAGTCGTACTATTTTCAGTCTTTTGCTCAGCAACATGGCGGCCAGCCTGCGCTCCAACATCAGCACCACCTGCATCAGCAACAGCAAGGGCAGCACCAGCAACCACAACCACAGCAAGCTCCCTACACGCCATTTCAGTACGAAGGGGCCCCAGGATTATCTGCCCCTCTCCCTCTTCCCCCTACCAGAGAGCAACGACCCGGATCGTTCCCGCTTGCAGCTCCCTACACCCAGCGCAAGTCTCATAGCCTGGCAGCCCCCTCTGTGATTCAGACTCTGCCAGCCATGACCAAGCAAGTTATCGACACACAACGAAGGCACACATCTGGTGACGTCAACTTTGGTGGTGCTGGCGCAAGTGGCCCCACAACATCCGCCGGTGCACCCGGCGGTTTTGCCAATACCTCACTGGCTGCTCTGGCAAGCATGTCGGATTTTCTCAAGTCCCGTCATAGCAGCAGTAGCAGTTCGTCCAACAGCTTGGTCTCTGCCAGCCCCGGGTACGCTCACTCGGCCAGTGCCACCAGCGGGTCTCCTCTGCAGACCAGTCCTCGACAAAAGCAGCGTCGTGAGCCGTCAACGGGGAGCGTTCAATCTCTGCTGAACCCGATGGGCCAAGAAGCCGACGACGACAACTCTGCCAAGCGTCGGCGGAAGGAGAACTGACCGACCAGCCGAGAGTTGGCTCTTTTATTTATCATGTAATGTAATAGAACGATGATACGATGTTATCACTAATTGCTTGTAGAGATGCCTCTGGCGGACCCTCTCGAAGAGGGTTGAATCCGCTTCGCGGAAATCGAGATAAACCTATTGGCTGACATGTCACCTACGCCTATCTTATAACTATCATGCATTCCTAAAAAAAACTGAAACTGAATGAGTTGAACGACTATGGTTTTCATCGACACGACTGGGGTCCAATCATACCAGACAAAGATAAGCATATTTATCATATATGTCGCCGGTGCCTATTCTTCTTATAACTATCATATATTCTGACGTCCTCATTTAAGTAGAGTCGAAGGAGTTGAACAACTAATATCTTCATCTAGCCGAAATATCGAACAAGATAGACTCTTCAACGTACCCGTCACCTACGCTTATTATTCTTATAACTATCGTACAAACTGGTTCCCCCAGTCTTTTTCCTGCCTACGCTAGACCTACCCAGCTCCTCTTCAGATTCATCATCAGATGGGTCATTCGAAGAAGTGTTTTCGTTCTGATTCTTCAAGTCTGCTGCAACCTTTTTTGGACTTTTGCCAACTTTTGCGCCCTGCACACTGGCCCTTAGGCTCTTGAGTGCTCTGAACGAGTTACCTTTTTCGTAGTCTCTAGCCTGCGCTGTGAATTTGGGTTTGCTGCCTAAACCCCCTTTGACAGATCCAATGGCTTCTAAGCCAGGCACTTCGTAGGCTTCTTCAGAGTCCTCAGGGTGCTCTTTCCCATCCGATCCGTTGTCAAGCCACGAGTCCACTAGCCTCGCTGCGTCACTAAGTGATAGAGCAAACTGCGCACTCACTTTGTCCACATTGTTTTTATTCATAAGAGATCAGATAATTCATCAAATATCAAACTAAAATATCAAACTAGTCGTTGATCGAACATCGCTACTTTAGTTACCCTGCTGTGAAATACACGTGACTGCACCTGAATGGCCAGTTGATAAAAGTAGTTGAAAATGTACAAGCAACTGCTTTCTGCGAAACAGAACTAACCCTCCCTGGAGTTCTTCCTGAGAGGGTTTCCCCGCGGAGCGGGATCGTGTAAACGGGTTCAAGTTAGTTTGGGTGAGGGGGGTCGGAGGCTCGGGGATTACGGATCTGCATACTCCATGGAAGATCCCAAGAGTAAGAGGCAGAACATATGCCAGTGTTTCAAGGGGTTATGGGAGGAAATGTGACTACAAAAATAGATACATTATGTAAGAAGATTTGTATGAAATAGAATGTCCTTCTTTTAACCGCAATAGTCAAACAAAAAGCTGCTTGTCGCCCATGCCCCTAAACTCGGGGACCTAGTGATCACGTGATACGCTACCGACCCCCGGAACCTCCCACGCCCCCAAAACCCAAACCTTAGTACCACCATCACCCTACCATCACTGTTGGCTCTGATTTGTCGGCCAAACAGAAATATTTAAGCCCGCTTCTCACAACACTGAGTTAATCGAGGTTTGACCTTTTACACGACGCAATTGACACGGTTGTTGCGTGCAAACACCCCAAAAGACTATTGAAAACTAGAAGCAGAAATGATTCGAAGCACTTTGCGAAACACTCTGCGAACTGCAAAGGTTAGTTAGTTGGAACAGAAGTAGATAAGAGGAGCCTAGGTTAAGATTAAGGCTTCATCAAAGGGTGAGGACGGGAAAGATCGGAAAAACCGAGGCAACTAGACAAAAAGTCCAACTGCACAGGAATGCGGAGTTTCAATCACTCCAACGTGTTAATTGTGGTTCCCAAATGCTACTCTCTCAATTGGAAGGGCAGACTCGTGCTGGAACTCGAGCAGAAAGACACAAAACTTGATCGATCTGGTCCTTCCATTCTCGTTTTGTGTGTGATATTATTTTGTCTAGTCTTCCGTGAAGCGGAACAAACCCTCCCCGAGAGGGGCCACCGGAGGCAGCAGCACGCTGTGTTTCAGTTTCTAGCATACTGTATCTCGGTTTGAAAGAGAGATGTCAAAAGTTTTTTTTTTCATTCCTCCTTCCGATTGCAAATATTTTTTAGTACATTTTTCTAACTAGCCCGCTACTCAGAAACGATTTCTGTCACTCCATGAGTTTCGGTCGGCCAACATCCTCAAATCCTACGGAATCGGAGTCCCTCCCGGAGATGCGTCTACTACGGCCGAAGGTGCCGAGAAGATTGCCAAACAGTTGGATAGCGAGGATATGGTAATCAAGGCTCAGGTGCTGGCAGGAGGACGAGGTAAAGGAACTTTTGACTCCGGGCTGAAGGGCGGAGTTAAGATGATCTCGTCTCCTTACGAGGCCAAAATGTATGCAGAGCAGATGCTGGGCCACAAACTGGTCACGAAACAGACCGGGCCACAGGGCAAAGAGGTGACCGCCGTTTACGTCGTGGAACGAGAGTTTGTGCGACGAGAAGCGTACCTGGCTATCCTCATGGACCGTCAGACCCAGGGTCCTGTGATTGTGGCTTCCTCGCAAGGTGGAATGGACATTGAGACTGTTGCCAAGGACACTCCCGAAGCCATCAAGACCTTCAAGATTGACATCCACAAGGGTGTTACTGACGAAACTGCTACCGAGGTTGCCCAGGCTCTTGGGTTTTCGGCCAAGGCGGTTCCCGAGGCCGCTGATACCATCAAGAAGCTCTACAAGGTCTTCTGTGAAAAAGACGCAACCCAGATTGAAATTAACCCTCTATCAGAGACCACTGAGCACAAGGTTCTGGCTATGGACGCTAAGCTCGGGTTTGACGACAACGCGTCTTTCCGACAGGACGAGGTATGGTCCTGGAGAGACCTGAGCCAGGAAGATCCGGAAGAAGTCGAGGCATCTAAGTCGAACCTCAACTTCATCAAGCTAGACGGTAACATTGGCTGTCTCGTCAATGGTGCTGGACTGGCTATGGCCACTATGGATATCATCAAGCTGTACGGCGGAGAGCCTGCCAACTTTTTGGACTGTGGTGGAGGAGCCACTGCTCAAGCCATTGAGAAGGCCTTCCAGCTCATCACCTCTGAGCCTGGTGTTACTGCCATCTTTGTCAACATCTTTGGTGGTATTGTGCGATGTGACAACATTGCCAAGGGTCTGATTGCTGTTACTCAGAACATGCAACTGAACATCCCCATTGTCGCACGTCTTCAGGGAACCAACCTCGAGGAGGCTCAGCGTCTGATCTCCGAGTCCGGTCTTAAGATCTTTTCTTTCACTGATCTTGACGAGGCTGCCCAGAAGGTTTGTCAGCTTTCCAAGGTTGTCCAGATGGCCCGGGAGATTGACGTCAACGTGTCGTTTGAGCTTCCTTTGTAAAGGAAGTGCAGAAACACTTCACATACATGTGAGTAGATGGAATTTTTACAATTTGTGGAAATGTAAATGACCGCGTAGATATACAAAGGAAAATCTTTTCATTTATAAAACCAGGACCGTAAAACTCATTTCATTATATCTGTACATTGTAAGACACACTGTAACGCCCGCCAACACTCGATGGTGCCTCTGGCGGCCCCTCCCCGGGAGGTTTGGTTACCGCTTCGCGTGAAGACAATTAATATACAAAAAGGGCCTTGTGCTGGAGACACCGGGATCCCAGCATTTCCCAATCTTTAGCAGTAATCCACACTTCGTTGACAATTTTGAGTTTTGCCAGCACGCCGCCTCCCTTCCAGGTGATAAGTTCGGGGTCCATCTCTCGTGGAGTGGCCATGATCGATATTTCGCCAGAGATGGGGTTCTCCGGGTCTGCATTGTCTCTCCACATGGATAGACGGTCGGCCAATAAGTTGTCAAAGCCGGCAAACCTGGCACCGCCACCAACGATCATTACACTCTCATAGAAGATCTGCTTGGTATTCAACTGAGATTTAGCCGCCGCCTGGGTGATGCTTTCAATGATTGCATGATCCAGACCTATAACGGGGACCTTGTGCATGTCTATAGTTTCCGCAGCCTGGGATTGAGCTGCTAATTGCGACTGCACCTGGGCGTTGTGAGCAGCAGCCTTTGCTTGCGCTGTCTGCGCTGTTTCAGGTGCAGGGGTACCTGGCATTGACGAACCAGGGGTTCCTTTGGCGGTAGGAGGTTTCGAGAAGGTGTCGACGTATGAGTTGCCCCAAACAGAAACAGACCCCAGAGACACATTAATCTGGGCGTCCGAAATAGGATCATTGGGTTTGCCATCGTACACATCCATGGACCGAGGGAATAATTTGTAGCGAGACTTGAGCTTGTCGGCCAGTTCAAACAGCGTAGGGTAGAAGTAACCTAGGGGTGCGAGCATTACCTCATCAAATGTCTTGAACTCGTATTTATGGGGCAGCCTCTGAGGAGACCGTTGGTAGAAGGAGAATAACTGAATAGTGACGTCAGCGTCGTTGGTGGTAGCGTACTTGGATTTGATTTCGTCGGCCAGTATCCAGTCATAAGTTCGATTGAGATCGATTTCATGGTATGGGAACTTTGAATCCAATAACAGCTTAATCAACGCGACTGTGACATCGTCACCCCCGACTTTCAGATGGACTCGACTATCCGATATACACATGCCGTCTTCTACGCACGTAATTGACGTCTTTTGCGCACCTATGTCCACAATGCACGCTGTAGATATTCCGGCACCAAAAGTGGCAGCCATGGCCTCTTGCATCACGCAAACGTTGGCAAACCCCATCTCCAGCAGAAGTTCAATCATGTGGGACACATAAGGCTTGTCGTAGAGGTCAGGGATTAGAAAAACCACCGAGTAGTTGAGGTATTCCTTGAAGCTAATCTCCAGCTCAGATTCAAGGGCAGTGATGAGAATCAGTGAGATATCGCCCAGAACTTGCTGCGCAGTCGCGTAATCGTCTTCGTTGAACAGTCCATTCTTCATTGGCCACCTCAAAAGGTACCTCGGGTTCGACTCATATGGAATGTTCAGAGCTTTGTGTCCAACAAGATAGCTTGGGGCATCACTAACATCGGTCCATTCTATGGCATTGGGATCGTTGTGTTCAGGAATCTCCTCGGGCTGTATCCGCGAGTTGAAATTAACCACCATCTCGTGCGAATTGGGAAGAATCCTCCTTTTGTAGTATTTCATCCTTTCTCTGAAATCTTTGTATACGGTTTCCCTCGCTTTATTGAAGCTTTCCACTCGGGCACCTTCTCGAGGAGGCTCCATATCCCTTTCCACGTCCATTTGATCTCCCATCACCCTGTGCGCAATAACATTGGGGACTGTCTTGGGATATGCGTGCGATGCCAGTCCAATTCGTAGGTTTCGCGATCCTGGATGAATAACTAGAATTTTGGACCCAGCGACCTCCTCCTCCTCTTCTTCATCTTCCTCCTTCAGGCCATCCTCGGTCTCTGTATCTTTCAACTTCTGCTCTTTTGCTAACTTCTGCCTTTTCAGCTCCTCCTGCTGTTGTCGATAGAAAAGCATCTGCTCATCGCGCTTCAGATACTCTGTATAGTAATTCTTTTGATTGATCGGAACCTGAGGTACAAACATGGTAGCCTTTAAATTATTGTCGACTTTGCCAATCCCGGACACTTTAAGGATTGGCTTGGACCCGCCTCGCCGCGGTTTTTTGGTCTCTTCAGTCATGTTTAACTATCTGCTGGTAGCAGTGTTTAACAGTCGGATGGAATATTTAGAGTGTCAATATTGCGCAACGCTGAAGAGAACCTAAGTCAAGAGAGCCGCGTGTCATGAGGTGTGCGGCGGACTACAAACTGCGTGAGTGTGCATTCTCATCGATACGACAGATCGTAGACATCGCAGTCAGTATAGCTGTACCTATAACGTGGGAAATTATACCCACCATTTATTGTACTTCTTCTATTATTGTGTGATGAGATCTCCATTTTGTTACAGTCATTTTTGCCCGACAAAACGCGGAGAGCCTGTTCTTACGCCGCACGCCTCATTACCAAAGGGCTCTAAAGGATTCATGCGCAGTGAGAAGTAGAATTGCAACTCTTCGTCAACGCTTTTGGTCAGGAGAACCTTGGAACGGAATGCTGGCAACAGGAACCAGGAGAGCTATACGGCCGAGATTGTTAGAATGTACATATAAGCAGACTCGGAGGAGTTTCCACGCTACTCCACGCCGGTGCGGGTCTGAATCACTCGTTGAAGAAGTGGAATATTATCAGAAGCGGAGAGCACCCGAGGAGGTTCGCTACCTGACCAAAGCATATCAAATTCCCTACTTCCCGGACAACTATAAGAATCAGCATAGACAGGCTACAAATTTCCAGGACGTCAAGATCGTTAAAGTCAAATCGGGCCGGGGTGGAAATGGCAAAGTGTCATTTTTGAGAGAAGCAGGAAGACCACTAGGTCCTCCGGATGGAGGGGACGGAGGTCGGGGTGGGTCTGTGTACCTGGAGGCAGTGGAAGGAATGACGTCTCTTTCTGGAGTCAAATCGCATTATCGAGCAGAGGATGGACAGAGTGGAGGATCAACTCAACTGAGTGGACGCAATGGCAATAATGTGGTTATTCAAGTGCCAGTTGGAACATTAGTCAAGTGGATACCAGAACCGAGTGTGGTGCGCCAGCTAAATGCTGAAAGAAGACGCAAATTAGAAGAAAACCCGGATCTCGTACCCTCGCAGGTACATCTCAATTATGATGTCGAAGCCGTCGAAGCTCTTTACGGAATACGTGGTTATAACATTAGGCTGCAAAGGAACTCTCACGGAGACGGGCAAGGGTGGATCTTCAAGAAACATGAAGAGGAAGTATTTCTGGAACGAGACTACTTCCAGGAACTGAATCAGAAAGTCAAGTTCTTTGATCTCATCACTCGTCGACGCGAAGAAGACGAAGACACCATCAGTATGGGTGGTATAGATATGGTGGAAGTCGGTAAACCCAAGCTTCTACTCAGAGGTGGTCATGGAGGAATGGGGAACATGCATTTTTTGACCCAGAATATCCGAAATCCACTGTTTGCCAAAGTTGGCAGAGGTTGCATAGAAAGCTGTTTCCTTCTCGAGCTTAAACTGCTGGCAGACCTTGGACTTGTTGGGATGCCTAATGCAGGCAAATCGACACTCCTGAGAGCCATCTCGCGGGCCCGGCCACAAGTTGGACATTGGGAGTTCACTACTCTGAACCCCAGTGTGGGTACTATTTCCCAAGGTATTTCCAAGCCGTCGTTCACAGTGGCCGACATCCCCGGAATCATCAAGGGGTCCAGCGAAGACAAGGGTATGGGCTTGCAGTTTCTTAGACACGTTGAAAGGTCTGGCGGACTTGTCTTTGTTATCGCTCTGGATGGGCCCGATCCTTGCCGTGACCTACATGTTCTTCTCGATGAGATGGGCCCAGAGCGCATGAAGGACAAAAAGGTACTGGTGGTGGCCACCAAGGCCGACCTTCCTGCTTCCCAAGAGGGATATCAAAAACTGCAACCTATGGTGGCTGCAAACAACTGGCACATTGTCCCTTGCAGTGCTTTGAATGGTGAGAACGTAGAACCTGTGATTGGACTCATGGGTAAGATCGCAGGGAAGGACAAGTTTTGACGAGGTGGTCGAACCTCTCGCGTGCTCGCCTCCGGCGAGGGTTGGTCCCGCTTCGCGGTATTTTTTTATAGCGATCATTTGAGCGGTAATGGCATCCCAACATTAGGCTCATTATAGCATTCATGTAATATAAGTGTAATATATAAAACTGTATATAGGAGCAATTTATTCCCAGGAATAACAAGCTACTGGTTAAAGAAACATTTTAGGAGAGATACGTACTGTGACGTAGAGGATTAGTCTTAGCAATGTTTCAGACCGTTTGGTTGTGTAGAACAAAAACATACACAGAGTATGAATACGAGATAATGCAAGATAGTGATGGATAAGAAGGCGCTGCAAGGATGCAGATCATCGGTCATATTAGGAATTATCGCGAATTCAAACCAAAGCCCATAATCAAATTCGCATAGTTAACTGGTTAGCACCAGTTTCTGCGAAGCAGACCCAACCCTCCCCGGGAGGGGCCGCCGGAGGCATGGTAGTCAGTAGGTTTAAGGCACAACTCGTAGCACATTAAAATAAATATCTAACTATATCTAAACTTGCAAACGACGATACCCGTCGTCGTCGTATATTATAGGCTGCGAATGATCCTTGGTCCAAAACCTGGACAAGATGCCACTAGAAGATTTACCGTGTTTCCGTGGAGATGCCATGTCGTAGTTGCTGCGTCGGTACGAGTAATCTGGCGACGGTGTCGACAAGGTAGGTGTCCACGAGTCTGACGACGAATCGTTGGTTAGAGATGCACTAGAGGAGGAATAGCTGAGACCAGGAGCCTGTGACAGCGACGAGTGGTGCTGGTGCTGATGCGAGGCAGGTAGAGCCATTTTCCGGTAAGGTGAAACTGGAGGTGACACATATGCAGATTGGGTGGTAATGGTAGTGGTCGGGTAGGAGGTGTATGAAGAAGGAGAAGATTCCCGGATGAGATCGTAGGACTTGCTTGTGTTGTGGGCAGGGCGGTGGTCGTAGATGTACGATGCTGCGTGCTGCTGTAGCTCCTGTTCTTGCTTCAGCTTGGTCTTGATGTCAACCAGGAAAGGAGCAAAATGGTCGTACAAGTCCTTGGTGTGGACTCGCAAATCCCAGTCCAGCAGGAAGAGCAGCTGCTTCTCCATGAGATTAACTTCAGCGATAGAGAAGAGTCCCAAAGTGTACTTGGCCCAGTATTTGTTTTTGGGCGACGAGTCGTTGAGGTTCTTGGCAGCCATAATGAGGCATGCCAGAAACACTCGGTGACAGGTACAAGCCATCCCCTTGGCCATGGCAGGCAGTCTCTGGCGCAGCCGAGAGAGGTAGACCAGCGTAGACATTAAAGTAGGGGTCTGCACGTTTGAGCGGGTCACCAAAGTGGAAATGAATGAATGCAAAGATGGTAGGGGCACTGGAGTAGTTGCACCTGAGGGGCTTGAGGGAGGCGAAGGATACTGACTCGCTGGGACAGATCCGGGATCGCATTTTATGACGGTGAGGGTTGTAGAGGCCAGGTAATTGATCATGGCCCCATTGACAGGGGTTGAAATGAAAACTTCTAGGGCTTGTTTGTCCGTCATTGTGTGGTGTATGTTTTGTGAGGTTGGTTTAGAAGGCTAGATAATAATGTATGCTGTATTAAAACAAGAAAAATGAAGCCAAGTCGGATAATGAGAAACAATTAGTTGGAGTTAGACCAGTATGAGATGTCTAATTTGGGGTGCTTCTGAAAGAAGAGAAATAAAAAGGACAGTCAGAGTAGTCGATATATATTGCAAACCTGCTGCAATATAATAAAACAAAAATGGTCGGTTTTGATGCTAAATAGGAAGACTTTTGCAAGAAAAAACAAGAGACTCAAAAAGAAGAGAGACAGTGATTACAAGCAGGGGGGCTCTAAAATGCTTCAAAGAGTAAAAAAGGAGAGTGAGTAAGGGACTGACGTTTTGTGCGAGAGCAGTGTGTGTCAGTCTGTCTGTCGACTATAGTTGGGACTTCTTGTTTTCTGTTTTTCTCCAGACTATATGTGAACCCAGAGGTGTACTTCGTCTCTTTATATATATAGATAGATAATATCCTTAAGAGAAACCCCAATCTTGGACGATAATTAAGAATTTACCTAGATCGAGATCAGTTGAGGTATATGAGTGAAGAAAAAATAAACCATAAAGAGATGAAAAAGTAATTTGACGAGGCAGGTGCGCGAAATGGCTGGCATCACCGACCCCAGGAGGCTGTTTTTATTTTATTTTTTGGTGTCAGTGTGCCCTCAAATAATCCCTGGACTTCGAAAAGAAATCTCTTCTTTCAGTTTAAACGAAGGGGGGGCAGGTTGGATGCAAGATCAGCGATTGTTGCAGCTTGCATAAAAAAAGATCCCGCCATCTCTTAAGGGGTGTGGCTAGGCGTGCTGGGTGGGTAGGGGTTAATGTCTAAGACAGAGATGCGCGTCAAGCCAGGAGAATAGGCAAGCAGACCGTGCGGTTGGTAGTAACTATAGAGAGAGAGAGGAGGCTGGGCACTTTGTATGAGATTTACCGAACGCATGGGCGAGACAAGGGGAGGGGAGGAGAGGACACGAGCTGAACCATTCAGGCTACTTTCGGGCAAGAGCGGATCGAGAGAGTATTTGGAGGATTATTTAACGAAATTAGTGGAGTTACTGTAGTGTACTATTGAGGTTTGTATAATCTTAGTTTTAACTTTTCAGTCCCGCCGTTGTTCTCCCACCATTCAGGTCTGCGGTTCCTCCCTCTATACCCTGGTCCCTTCGTGTGCGTTTTGCGTATTATTTTTTACTTACCACTATACACCAAGTAGAAGGTAACTTAGGCACCAGGCACACACATAAACGTTTGACTTGAGAGACACTTAAGACTTTGAAGTCAAGGCTTTTTACTTTGCCCAGTTCGTAATTTAACTTTTCTAGGATCAGAACGGTAGTAACCGTGTGTAAAAAGGAACTTTAATAGCCAGGGGTTAGAGTTAGTTGGGCACCACCAACCGCCGGAACCGCCCACATAAAGAGATTGACAGTTTTATGCCACACTATGATAAAAAAAAGTTGAAGAGAGTATTATTTATTATATTCGAGATGGCATAATGTATTATCGTTAAAAAATACTTCAAGTAGTAGCCCCAATACATGGTATCCTGTGTTAGCGCAGCAGCGGAAGAACCACACTCTTTCACTCTGGCTTTTTTCTGTGTGCAGCCACACGCTCTGTAGCTTAGCCTTTTCTCTTAAAATGTACTCTCTCAATGCCTGCCACCCATGTTGCAAAAACAACATCTCCACGCCATCACATTTACAGCTTTTCATGTGCCTGTGTCCGCGCATCCTGTAGCACCTTCTACTCTCTCTCTCAAAAGCCACCCGTGTACAGAACACCGGTATATTGACGAGGTGCAGAGCTAGCAACCTTGTCGCGGCACGATCTCGCATCTATCAGGCCTCCTCAGGATCACCACAAATTATTTCCATTATCCAGGGCATCGAACATCCCTGCCTAGCAAGGGGAAGCGGGGCTGAAAAAAATACGAACTGCCGGTATCAAGTTCGTACATGGTGACAGTAAATGGCAGGCCAGCTTTCTGCGAACAGAACCAACCGGGCTGCCGCAGACGGTGTTGACCTGGAGAGAGTACTGAGCTCCTTCACTCTCTGACAGGTCCGGACTTTTGCAGTCAAAAAACGTGCCTCATAGCCCGTCTCCTCCACCTCCTTGATTCGCATCCATTTTGAACATTAGTTCCTTTCGATCATTTCGATCTGAAGCAGTCGCGGGTTGGGCTGTACCTTGTACCTACGTCTGAGATCTCATCTAGCTTCAAAATGAGGATTTTGAGGTTTGATCTGCCTTTGCATCAGGCGAAACGAAACCTGCCACCATGCTTTCTGCGTTGTAACGTCGATTGAAACGACGTTCGTCGGTAGCCTAGGCTCTTGTGGTTGCTGTGCATTCTTTTCACCACTTCCTTTTTTTTTGGTATCGACAGCATCCGAAATATCCTGGTCGCATCATATTAGATGTTGGATCCGCCATTGTTATCCTGGTAAGAATAAATTCATTGTATGCCTGTAAATGCCTGTAGCTATCATCTAATCAAGCAGATCCAAGATCTTCAGGGCAGCCCTGTCCTAAGCAACTGAAATTTCAAAGAACGAACCCCGCGATTAAAACCATGATGAACCTTTAGGACCAGTTTAGTTTAGTCCGATTGCCCAGTTCCTCGATTGACTGTCTGATTTAGGGTGGTTTTTATCCAGCCACAGAGATAGCGAACGGGTCCGTGGTTACTCACTCTACTCTCTATGGTTTCTTGAAAATACTGACTTTCTAAGTTTCAGTTTCCTCAAAACCCCCCTGCCACTTAGCGATTAGCTATTAACAATTGCTATTGCATGGATATTTGGACCGGCATATCGTGGATCTCATTAGGATCTAGGAACACTACATGAACACTACATGGACCGGGATGTTGAGATTTCTGCAGGAACAATAAAAAATCACTCCGTACAATGCTATTATGGTTCCTGAACCAATACGCCGGTTTCGGTTCAGGCCCGGACCAGGTAAACGGGCCGTTTTGGTATACAATCAAAAAAAGGAGAGATAGTCATAGTTAGTTAGCTGATGTCGGGTATGTTGCAACTCAAATTGGCCAGAATAATTTGTGTACGTAGTTAGATGACGCCAAGGGAGGGAAATTAGGATGAGATAAAAAAAAAGAATTAGGTTACGCGCGACACCATCAGGTTTCGTCTAAGCTGAAATTACGCACTCAAATTATCAACTACAAGTCACTAGATACTGATAATTATACTCCTAATAACAATGTTGTTGAACACACACTGCCCACTGGTTAGCTATTTCTCACTCAACAAAAATCAGCTAATAGAGGAAGAAATCAAATGAACTTGAAGGGAGATCAGAAATTTGGGTATACTTTTAGACCACACGGCTGGGAGAGAACATTTTCCCATTCGGACTGGTGCACAGCATTTTTATCGTCATTTAAAAAAAATTCTCCTCATGTCATTGATTTTAATTCTTTTTTCCTCTAATGCTAGAACTTAATACTTACCTCTTGATAAAGTGTTAGGTGAAGAACTTTTTTAGGCTTGACTGAAATTTCACATTTATAGAGTCATTCTGACAGTTACGCTAGTTAGTCCTTGGTTTACGTTGGGACGCGAGCGGCCTCTCTGACATGAAAGATGCAGTTCATTACCTGCAAAAAAAAACAGGCGTAGCACGGCCAGGCGTAGCGCTGTCCCGGCTTAGGAACGAGCAACAGCCAGGAGCGGTAGCTTTATGTAACGCATACGCAAGGGACCAAATGGGTTTCTGGCCTGAGGAAACGTGAGGACGTGCCGCGACGCGTCGGTACTCCTTCATTCCAAAATACTCAGATCGCGTTTCAGCCTCAGAAGGCCCCCTGCGTTGCAGACACTGATCGAGTTCGGTAAAGTTTAGTGACGTGAGTTAGCGATGCATTGTTTGGTAGGTTTGATAGTCTATGCGCAGGCCCGAGGACTACTACTAGGCTTCCTAGGAGTGTCAATCTCTATCTCTTTTCTCACGACACTGATGGAGTGACCGGGCGTAGTTCAGTGATGTGAATTAATGAATAGATTATTTTGAGACTATATGCGCAGCCAGCCCTAGGAGTACTAATCTTCCTAGGTGTGTCTAGGTGTGTCAATCTCTATCTCTTCTGTCGCGACACTGATGGAGTGATCCGTTGTAGTTTTAGTGATGTGAATTAGTGATATATCGTTATATTGTTTTGTAAATCTATGCAGTCCTGGGAGTAACTAGTACATTCTACAATCTCTAAATCCTTTCTCGCGAAGCCAGAACCACCCTCCCTGGAAGGACCGCCGGGGGCACACGCAACCTAAGCTCTTACTTTTGGCTCGTCTTCGGCGACAGGCCTGTAGCTGAAACCAGATGGTTTCGAGTACAGATACGTAGCGAATATCACGACCAATGCACCAATGACAAAGTTTATCGAGGCTGCGAAATCAAACAGGTAGATGCTGGCCAATAAGGATATCAGAATAGAGATGGATGTAGCAAAGTTCTTGGCGATGTTATCGGCGAATTTGACGCACAGGGCGACAATGATCCCTCCGAATGCTTGACACAGCACGGTAGCCCACACTATCGGGTTGTAGCCCTGGAAGAATCCGTTCTGACGGATCTGCGCTCCATCTTTGAGCATTACCCCGAGAAAGAGAGCAGGGAAGATGGAAAAGAAGCTCAGCTGGATGTTGCGGGTCCACACCGAGGCCTTGGTGCCCTTGAGAACTTTTTCAAAATAGACTCCCGCGAGACCGCTCAGGACACATGCAATGAGGACAGCTGCAAACCCGACAGTTCCATTCATGGCCACGGTCCCCGCCTTGGCACTTTTAACTGCGTTGGCTGCTGCCGAGGAAAAGGCATCGGGTGGTAATTGGACCAATGCAATGCCCAGAGTAAGCAATAGCAGGGACAGCCATTGGTAACCGGTCAGCTGACGACGCAACATTGTCACCGCAAAGAACGCCGTGGTCAGGATTTTCAGCTGGTATGTGACCTGAAAGGTGGCCGCGTCTAGGTTGGAGACGGCTACATACTGCAAGGTGTTTTGCAGAGTGTAAAGGAAAGCTGGAATAGCCAGTTTCCAGCAGTCCGGCGAGAAAGTCTCGTCTATAGTGGCCTTGAACCCTTGCTGGTAGAGGGCCATGGTGGTACAGATGGCCAGCTTGATGAGTTCGTTGAGGAGGACTGCTGTAGATGCCAGATATCTAAGCTGTGTAGGACCTACGGGCATTTGCCTCGAATAAGACATGATTAAAATGAGAGATGAGTTCTGCACTGTCAAGGTGACTAGTGAGATATATTTGAGGGGGATTCCCCAGAGAGTTGGTGCATCCATTTTTGTGCAATATCCGAGGAGGGAGTTCCACAGGGTTTGGCGTTTGGAAAGTAACCAGATACTTCCTGTGATCCAAATAAATACCCAGTCGAGAGAGATTTATTTTTCACAGCTATCCCAAATAAAAAAGAGGCACTCGTGAGACAAAGAGGAGTCGCGCAGTCGTCAGAGGTATTCACAACTTCTCGGACGATTCTGCTTCTTACCTCGAGATGTGTTATCTGTGACTGGAATAAATACACAGTAGACGAAGAACCTTTTCCTTCAATGTCACGAGACAGATAGAAGCGAACTTCGAGCAGATAACCTGATTTCCTTATTTCGCGATTGCGTTTTGTAATATATGCCTGCTGTAAACACAGCTGCGTCAACTAGGAAGACAGACAAAAAATGAACGATAACGGGCCCAAAAAAAGTATCAAAAAGTGCCTAGGTCTCTCTCACACTCTTATGGAGGTCAGTCAACGGCAGACAAAAAGACAACAGGTAGAAAAGCTTACGAGACTACAAACTTTCTACGCCTTCCCTCGTTGCGTCCAAGTTAGCACAGATTAGGGTGAGCGATGTCTCAGACCTACAAACTGTGTTTCAATAGTTATATTTATATTTAATGGCCACGTGACCGCGTTTCCACTGGCGCGTTCCACTCACGATGTCGAGATGATAATAATTGCCAGGCAAGGAAACTATACAAAAGAGTCAAAAAGGGAAGTTAGGTTTTAAGTGTCTTTTTGGGGCTTTCGGATGGACTGGAGAGTTTAGCGCAGTCGGAGGTTCAATCTGCAGCACGTGTGGCGATCAGCGTTGGCATGAAATAAACAATACACTGCGACCACTACCACCCCGAGGAACTGATAACGAGGTCTACGGAATGCGACCTATTCTCCGATTGAGTCAATCACCCCCGGCTCCACCTTCTACGCCTCTTCCAACTGTCTTCGATCGGAAAAAGTCACAACTGTATGTTCTTAATGACAGTTAGCTTAAAATAGAATTGACAGCCACAGTGGAGATCTTTGGCTATATACGGGGCAGATCAACCTCGTTGTGCATCGCCGAAGCCGATGACATCTTCACAGCTTTCACAGCTTCACAGCTTCAGCGGATTGAAAAGAAACAAGTTTGAGGTCTGAAGCTCGCCTCCGGCGTGACCACTCCGTGGAGGGTAGTTCTGCTTTGCGGAATATCGTCTACTCAAGCTGAAATATCTGCTAAGATTTGAATGGAGGTTTAAGTAAACTTTTAGTGAACATTGAAGGAAATCTTGAGCCAACATTAAAGGCTTAGGTGAATATTTAAACAGAGACCTGAGTCAAGGTTAAAAGCGAGACTACATTGAACAATTAAAAGGAGTCCTGAATGAGACTTGAGTGAAGATTTAAAAAAAAAAATTTGAGTAAACATCTAAAGAACGATTTGAGTGAAAGATAGTTCTGTCTCGCTGAATATTGCGTCCAGCCAAAGCTCGAACTTCCTGCGAAGCAGGACCAGTCTCCAGGGAGTGGCCCCACCGGAGACGAGCACCCACAATCAGTACATATACCTAAACGACGGGTTCTCCTGGTCCGTGAGGTCGGCGAACGCGTACCTCAGACTGTCATCGGGACTCTGGCCCAAAGTGGGCCGTTCAGTGACGATTCCCTGCTGCTGGTCTCGCAGCTTGTTCTGGCGCGCGAGCCAGAAGCGGAGGAATACGAGGACACACAGTAAAAGAGCATAGCAGCCCATGTGGACGCCGAAGGCCGTGAAGTAGCGCGGGGCATCTTTGGCAAGGAACACCTGAGGTCCCACGACGTTGCCGACAGCCCATCCGACAAAGTTCAAGGCAATGGCAACGGCTTTTTTAGTCTGGCCGGCGACATTTCGTGACAGGAGGGATAGTCCAAGGGTTGAAGTACCCCAAAATGACAGAACCATGTAGTAGCAGAAAAGCAACGCTGCTCGGGTTCGCGTCGAACCGTCGTTCTGCACCGTCATCAGGACCACGGTGCCGGCGACAGAGGGTATCACGTAGGCGATCTGAAGAAGGACAATCTGATTGAACCTTTTGGAGATCCAAGCGGACGAAAGGAGGATCACAACGAGGTACGCACCTAGCACCATGGAAAGTAACTGTGTCTGTAACACCGAAAACCCGAAGCTGGTGATGACGATGTTGGCAAAGGCACCAAGACCACCTGTAGGGAGGGCGGTCAAGAGCTGGATGAGCGGGTAGCACCATACTTGGGGGTCTTTTATAGCGTCCTTGACGTGTTCCCACCTAAAAGTCCTGTTCTGCAGACCTGTCTGGTTTGCTCTCACTCGCTCCACCATCAGGTGCTTGTCCTCCTCAGAGAAGCACTTGGCGGCCATGGGCGAGTCAGGCATCCAGTAGATGATAAACGCGCCCCACACAAACGATATAGAACCATAAGTGAGGAACAGAATTTGCCAGTTTTTCAGCGCTGCGTTTTGGATGAGGGTGAAGCAGTAGGCGAGCAATCCGCCAATGATTTGCTGTGCGCCGTTCATCATGTACCAAAATGCGACGGTGGCGGCCTGTTCTTCTCGCTTGTACCACATGGCGGACAAAACCACGAAGATGGGCTGACAGCACGTCTCAAACGCTCCCAGCATGGTTCTTAGCGCCACGAGTTGGGTGAAGTTCTTTGCTGCAGCATGACACGCAAGTGAGATTGACCACAGCATCACGTTGATGCCCAGAAACTTTGCAATGGGAACTTTGGTGACCATCCAGTTGACCGGGAACTCCAAAATCAGTACGGCCAGATACGTGCAGGTGTTGAGCCAGTTGTACTGCTGGCCGACCAAGTGGTCTTCGTCCCTTATCCCCATGATGGAAGCAAACGACAGGGTGCCCTTGTCGAGGGACTGCAGCAGATATGTGAAGATCATAATGGGCAGAATTCGCTTATTTATCATCCAGAAGAGCCTCCTGTCGGTTTGCGGGTCCAGGTGATCTGCTTTGGCACTGGTGTACTTGAGAATCTCGTGGTCTATTCTCTGGACGGGGTCGTTTTCCTGGATCTCCATGATGTCGACATTCTTGTTGTCGTCCTGAGACGGCAGGTGGCTGTTTTCGAGCCTGGTTTCTTCAATCTTCGCTTCCATTGATAACACTGGGACTATCACAAGTACCACTAACGACCCGAGCAATGACCATCATTATATATGCGTCTACCACATCTTCGCTTTGAAAACTTCCCCTCCAAAAGAACCCCCCGCATCTACGTTTCTTGGCGTGTGGGGCTTCTTCCCCACCATTTCTGCGATAAGTCGTGGGATGATTACCGCGAGACGAGGAGAAGAAAGGTCAAGATCTACGTGCCAAGTGTCGCCTTTGAAGCTTTGTCGGGGCGTTAATCGACCGAAATTGAGGTTACCGTCAGACATCGCCTTCGGCGGGACTCCTCCCGGAGAGGGTTTGTTCCGCTTCGCGGAAAAAAAACCTACAGGCTCAAAGTGACGATTCTAAGTGAAGACTTCGCAGAACAACCCCCGCCGGAAGGCGAGCTTAACAGTGTACAATACTGCTTGTTACACATATATGTGTTACATAGGATACTCGAAGAAGGCAATTGCGATGATGATGTAGGTGCCAATAAGGAGGACTCCCTCGAGCCAGTTGGACTCGCCGTCCTGGACCAGGTAGTTGCAGATGAAGACTGCCACGAAAAGGACTGCCGTCTCAAAGGTATTGAAGTACAGACTCATGGGTTGACCCACGATCCAGCCGAGCACAACAAGGAAGGGAGTCAGGAACAGGGCAATCTGCATGGAGCTGCCCACCGCTACGCCAATAGCCAAGTCCATCTTGTCCTTCATGGCCACAATAATAGCAGTTACATGTTCAGCAGCGTTGCCAACAATAGGGATGAGAATCAGACCGATAAATGTCTTATTGAGCCCGGTCTGGGCCACGATGCTGTCAATTGAGTCTACCAGATAGTCGGCGCAGAAGGCCACGATCACAGTGACGGCTACCAATACCGATATGGACTCGGCAGTGTTAAGAGTCGCAGTCTGGTGTTCGGGACTGCCAGCAGCAGCTTCAGGCGCCTCTTCAAAGAAGCGTGCGTGGGTTTTCAGCTGGAAAAAAAGGTACAAAACGTAGATTATCAGCATGACAATGGCAGTTCCACGTGACAGGGCCAAAATCTGGTCCTCGTTCTTCAGGTCAGTGGTGGCCTTGAACGCAGCAGGGATGAGTAGAGCCGAGGTAGCGACCGCCATCAGCGATGACATGGTCTGGGCAGCAGTTTGATTGAAAGTCTGTTGGATCCGATTGTATCCGCCAGCAACAAAACAGCACCCGAGGACTAGAAGCAGGTTCGACAGGATGGAACCCAACATCGAGGCTTGAACAATGCTAATTTGACCCTTGTTGAGAGCCACGACGGCCACAATCAGCTCGACTGCGTTGCCGAACGTTGCATTGAGGAGTCCACCTAAAGTCTGGCCTACTTTGTCGGCGAGTTCTTCAGTTGCAAACGCCAGGAGACTCGCCAATGGGATGATGGCCAAAAAGTTTGTGACAAATACTGTCACTGCGCCAGCTCTGAGATACCCTGCCACGATTCCGATGGGCACGAAAATAAGGAGCACATTCACGTAGGAGCTGAAAGCGATTGCTCGAGCTTTGTCACTCAGAGTAGCAGTTCGTCTGCCGAGGAGAGGCTCGCTTGGGTTCATTTTTTTTTTTGCAAAGTACTTTCAGGGGTCAATTAGAGCACGGTGTATTCGGAAACCACAGTATGGTGTGTTTGGGGCCTTCGGACAAATCTCGCAAGAGGGGACCCAAAGATGAGACTCAAAAGAGGAGAGACCTAAACTTTTACAGTTATGGAAAGCGAATTATTTCAGCCTTAACGCTGCAAAAATAACAATTATGTGAGAAAGAAGCTCACGGGTGACTATTACTGAACGAAAACTTTGTTACGTTCAAAAAACGTAGTTCTGTTCTAGTTTAAATAAATGTTTCCTGCCTTTTAACAAGTCAACTTCAACTTTGGAGATCCACTTCTTCCGCACTTTTTTTGCTCCTCGATGACATGTTGCTCGCTCGTCTATTTTATAGGTAAATCTTGGGAGATCTAACTCCCAATTGAGCGAGCACAACCCGCATAGCGTGGCTAGCTTGAGGGGGACCAAAACGATCCAGAACACGAAAAATAGAGTTAGTCGACAGTATTAGACGCCACCATTGACACAGTAGGGGCAGTACCAATCATTAGGAACTTGGATCGTACCGATTGTCCCTCTTGTAGACCACATTTCACGTCTGTTGGACTCTCCAAACTTTGACAATAGGTTGCATCCCTTTATGTCTGTCTCCACACCTTAATGGAATGCCCTTGCCCTGCACAGCCTCCCTAAAAGGGCTTCTGGGTTCGGAAGAAGTTCTCTTACTATAACGTTAAAGCCTGTAGGAGACACATAATAAGACACTAGGAGATGCAATAGGACTCTGGCAGACAAACGACACCCTGAGATGGCAATTCTCTTTTTCCACGAAGCGGAATAACCCTCCCTGGAAGGGTCTCCGCCGGCAGGTGACCACGTTGCTCCCGGTGACAGTTAACATCGGGGCCAAGCGACCGACCGCCCTGGTATGGCTCATAGTGATCTGGTCATGCCACACCGGATATCGGAAGCTACTGATAAGAGATGAGATAAGACGTATAAATGTAGGATCCCGTTAGAGTATTTAAGATTATTACCGCCCGCGATATCACTTCTGAGTAGATATCAATAGATATAAGATTGAGATATCAGTAGAATAGACCTATCAACTTGGTTTTATCATGCTCGCTGACCTGTGCCGAGAGTACGGCTATGGTGCTGTTGCCTTGTGCCTAGCTATTTCAGTAGCGATTGGCTTTTTGGTTAAGCGGTTGTATTTGTCCCCGCTTTCAAAAGTCCCTGGACCTCCGATAACGGCAATAACGCGCGGTTGGATCTTGTACAAGACGTGGAGTGAGCAGCGCAACAGACTGGTGCACAGTTTGCACGAGAAATACGGTCCTGTTGTCAGACTCTCCCCCAATGAAATCTCAGTGAGCGACCCAAGCTACATCAAGACCATCTACAGCGGCAATTTTGACAAGTCGTCGTTCTACAATCAATTCACTGGTTATGGGGAACGCAACGCGTTTTCCTCGTGCCAAAAAGACCCTCATTTGAAAAGGAGACGTCTGCTGAACCAGATCTATTCCAAATCCACCATTTGTTCTCCCAGCGTCGAAGACATGACGCAGAAGCGAATTGCGGCCACAATGGAGTTTATCGCCCGCTACAACGACCACAAGTCCATCGATGTGTACAACCTTTTCCACGCCATGGCCATGGATACCGCGACGGGGTTCATTTTGGGGGACGAAAACGGCACGCACCTGGTCAAAGATGAAACCGATTGGGACATGCTGCAGATGTTTCGACAGCGAACTGCCATGTGGTTCTGGGTTACACTGATGCCAAGATTCTACTGGCTGGCACAAACAAAGACTACTGTTCAGGTGGCGGCCAGGATCGCTGACTGGATGAAGAACCTTGTGTTCCCCGTCCAGGACACTCTGGCCGACGAGAAGTCGATCAGCAACAGCGGCAGCGGCCACAGTGTGCTCGCACAGCTTTACAACAACAACATCAGAGGGTTCGCAGCCCTCTCTGAGATTGAAGACCACACCGTCGCTGGTCACGAGACAACGGGAGCCACTTTATCGTACCTAACATATCATCTTTCGCAAAACCCAGACATCCAAGCCAAACTACGCGAAGAACTTCACAGTGAGCTACAGAATGGCTCAACTCTGGACTATCGCACCGTTGACGCGCTACCGTACCTCAACGGGGTGCTCATGGAAACGCTGCGTCTGTACGGAGCAATTCCTGGTGCCGAACCGAGACTCGTACCAGAGTCAGGCATGCAGTGCGGGAAACATCGTATTCCGGCTGGCACCATAATCTCTGTTCAGCCGTGGACGCTTCATCGCAACGCTAGCGTGTACAAAGACCCGTTAGCGTTCAAGCCTGAGCGGTGGTACGAAAGCTCGCAACAGGAGCTTCGAGACATGAACCGCAGCTTTATGGCATTTGGAGCTGGCATACGAATGTGCATTGGCATGAACTTGGCCGTTCAAGAAATGAAATTGATTACTGCAAACATATACTCAACGTATACCACCTCAGTGTCACAGGGATGGGACCACCACAGGGACATGTATCTGGTGGATAAATACACTGTTCACCCTGCAGGCCATCGTTGTATGCTGGACTTTGATGTTGTCTAGGGGGTGTTGGCCTCCGGCGGCCACTCCGTGGAGGGTGGTTGCGCTTCGCGCAAATGTGAACGGGTGGACCAGGTCGTACGGTGAGGGGAAGAGAGGCGCTTCGTGCAACTCTGAACAGGTGACAAGGTGGTTGCACGAAGTACGACTTTTTACGTTGTCAGGCACGAAGCATGGGCAAAGCATGAATCTCTACACAGCTGTACAGCTGTGGATCTATGCTGTGTTTCAACGCTTTTTTTGACGACTGGGATTTGCACTTTTGTGCTTCGTATTTTGTGCTTTACATCCTGTGCTTCACATTTTGTACTTTGCATTTGTTTTGCATTTGCTATTGACTGCCGTATCACATTGAAATAACTCTTCAATGTGGGTTTCTTCCAGCTGACATCAGGACTTTTTGATATAACTGTTACACTGATAGAGCATACGTGTGAAGTAACACTGATAGAGTACTCGTGACCTTAAATAAACACACATGGACTGCACATGGACTGAGTACGCGTGTAAATTAGTACTGTTAAAGTACTCCTGTCAATCTCAGGGTGTGTTGAGAGCGGAACCAATAGCTTTTACATCATGTTGCACCAGAGTCAAAACTTCACATCATGCAAGGTTTGATGGCAATAATGTATGGCAATATTAGAGGTTAACTACTGAAGTACATAACTAATCCTCTGACATGGACAACTCTAAATTTGCTTCGGGCAACTGAGCGCGAGCAGGTTTTTTACGCGCAGTTAGGAGTAGTGTAATTGGCATTTTTGCGTACTACGGACTCTAACAGAGCAGGGATGCACTTTGGATGCACTTTGAGGCGAGGAGTGAATGTAACAGCGGCATACTAAGGCTGGCAGCAGAAACATGCAGTTTCATAAACAGGTGTAGAGAGACGTGAGAAACCCAAGTTCATAGCAAGGAGGGTAAAGTTTTTGAATAGTACGTAGACCGACAAACCGGATTCGAGCTGTTCCGAGTACCTTTTTTCTGCGAAGCAGAACCACACCTCCCCGTTAGGGGCCGCCGGAGGCAACGTTGACCTTTAGGTTTTTTTTTCTTGTTGCCTGTTGCTTGTTGGGTTCCTTCTTCTTTTTCACGCCATTTCAGGCAATGATCCAATAGCAAACGCGATCTTACTCTTTTTCCGTAATGCCGGTCTGTTATCTAAACTGTTACTTGTTTCATCGAAAGATCACCATATGCCCATAACATTTGATGGAACGATAAAGAAAAAGAAGATCAGATCTACTTCGGAAAGCTTCGTAGGACTGACTATCCATGGCTATCCAAAAGAGGCTTTGCGCGAAATTAGTTTATGGTGGGACCCTTTGAGTGTTTAGATGTTACATAGTTATGCCTTAGTATAAGCTAATTTAACTTTTGTGTTCACAGGAACTTCATTCTAAGGTAGGATAGCACACACTTAACAGGTGATGTTTGACAGCATTACAGCGGAACTTACTGACTGCTGCACGTTCGACTTGCAAGTTTAAATTCTGCCGCCAGACATGAGAGAGGGTTGCATGAGACGAAGATGTTGAGAGAAGGTTCTAGCAGCAAGTTACGGTATCGGGGAGGAAATTAAGAGAGTAAGAGTCAGAGACAAGGAGTATTCAGAAACAGCAAAAGACAAAAACAAATCACAGGTTTAAGAAAAAAGAGACAGCAACTTCATTCATGAGCGAATTTATTTATGCCCGCATACAAAGAAAACGATAAAAAAAAATGGCATCGTGTAGCCTGTTAGCGTAGTAAGCATGTTAGCCTGTAACCTCTAAGCTGTAGCACTCTAACTTGTATAGCTTTTTCTCAACCAAACATTATTCTTCTTGCCACTACGTTACTTCTACTAACTACTGTTACCCTCGCCACGTTTTCTGAGTCGGGCCCCGACAAAACACGCAAAACGTATGACATCACTACGCCCAATACGGCAGGGAGCTGCATTAAGCTTAGCGGATTAACTAATCAGCCTCTAATAAGTTGTTCCAGCAGCAACCACGATTACCTAAGACGTAACGTCACTCACGATGCCCAGAGCTGTTCTAATGGTTTAAGCTCGGCAATGACGCCCACGATGCATACGCTCATTTTGGAAACAGTTGTCTTTCAAAAACTATAAAAGAAGCGGATTCCCCTCGGTCTATAAACTTTCAAAGCCAAGAAAAGACGAAGAAACCAAAAAAAGGTCACGAAGCTTCTTAACTGTAACAAAACTATATTATCAGACATATCAAAGATGAGCACCCATAGCGACAAGCCTATTGTACCTCAGAGTCTCAACGACCTGAGTGTTCCAAAGCCTTCTGTACTCACCCCTTCTATTGCATCCCTACAACAGCTGAATAGGCCCATTGCTATTTTTTCAGGTAAGTAAATATGATAAGAGCCGGTTAGAAACCACTCAGCTATGTCAAACTCGTCAAACTCGTCAAACTTGTCAAACTTGTCGAAGCCCCTCTTAGAAAGCCAAAGAATCAGCCCTCGCCCAATCTGCTCCCCTGTTCCTTATCTTTTTTCCGATAACAGACTGTGGGAGCGCCGTCCAGACTGGGTTAGGCAGTGTGGTGATTTCCAGGCTATTTGCGGACACTGCAGCAAAATTACCCGCATGTGCTGTGTGCATATGCTGCGTGCATACTGGCCCCTTAATTTGCTGCGGTCACGGGACTTGGCGGTTTGGGGTGATATACGATTACGATTGGATTGCCATGACGTAGTTGCTATGCAACCAAATCTGTAGGAATAAATACTAACCAAGACTTCGACGGCACTATCTTCTTGCAGGACACAGGACACATCCTGTTCGACAATCACGGCTGTGGCCCCGAGAAGAGAGAGGAACTCGATGGATCGATTGGCAAGACTAGATCCTTCCGGGACGCATCGGAAGAGATGTGGGGCTCGCTCAATGTCACTCTGGAAGAAGGCATTGAGAGCCTGAAGAAGAACCTGGTCATGGACAAGGACTTTAAGTCGTTTTTCAAGTTCACCGAAGACCACAACATCCCCTTTACTGTGATTTCAGCTGGCCTGAAACCACTTCTTTCCGCTGCTCTGCATGAGTTTCTCGGGGACGAACGAGCCGCGAAAGTTGGCATTATTTCCAACGAAGGCGAGATCTCCGAAGATGGCTCCGAGTGGAAGGCTATCTGGAGACACCCGGACACTGAGCTGGGCCACGATAAGGCTCGGTCCGTCGATGAGTTCCGAAAGTCTGTCAAGGGAGTCCAACCTCTGGTTGTGTTTATTGGAGACGGTGTTTCAGATTTGGCAGCAGCCTCGCAGGCTGATGTGCTGTTTGCCCGACGAGGGCTGAAGTTGGAGGAATATTGCATCGAGCATCGAATCCCTTACATCCCTTACGACAGTTTCGCAGACATCCAGAAGGATGTTGAGATGCTTGTATCTGAAAACGTTTACCATGACCCCGAGGTTTCTGCCGAGGTGCCTTCGCTGACGTCGTCGAACTCGTCTTCTACCAACAGCATGGTCGCTTTCTACGACTCCATGCCCAAGACCACGACTCCCCTGGCCCCATTGCCCAGTTACTTCCCGGAAACCACAGCTCCTGCCAAAAAGGCTGCTGTCCGACCTGATCCCTATCGAACTATTTCTCAGATGAGCATTGGGACCGTCACTGCATTTAACTAAATTATTGCTGGAGATAAAAATACAGAACCAGCGTGGGTTGAAAAATAGAAAAAAAGCTTAAAAAAAATTTAAACATTTATGGGATTACGACAGGTTATGTAAAGTTTATAGCAACGGGTGCCTAGTGCACGCGTTTGTTAATAAAAACGATAGAGTCAAAAAAAAAATGTTCTCGTAGTTAGTAGTTTGTACACACATGTCGACTTTGCCTCCGGCAGCCCCTACCGGGGAGGTGTTGTTCTGCTTCGCAAAAAACATGGCACCAGAATTGTCAATCAAACTGATCAGAGTAATCAGAACTCTTTAGTTTGGTGGACTATTTCACGAAGCGGAACCAACTCCTCTTGAAGGGCCCGGCCGGAGGCCTGCTGGGACAAGATCAAAGTCACCTGATCTACTGCCGCACACTCTGCTCTTCATGCACGGTGAATAAATAAATTTAACTCTCAAGATCAATATATATATCAGTAGAACAACGTTATGAGAAACCTCATTGCTGCCCATCGCGGCCTGTTGCAGACGGTTTCCTTACAGGAACCTGATCTTCCGTTGGCAGGTGTCTCTATAGATACGGTAGGAGACACCATTGTATGTGCATTCGGGCCTGGAGAGGAATCAAAAACCGTCGAGGTTCAACGAATATCGGTAAGTAGAACTGTTGCTATTTTGCAACACTCATATTGTATTTTGCTTTCTGTCCGTTAGTTATTTACTAACAAAAGAAATCAAGCGTAGTCACTGACTTTGCGTCATGGCAGGTCCCCACAGAGACAGAGGAAGTTGGGCTGAAAATCGTAAATATCAAATACTTCGGCGACTCCGAGACGGCCGTGCTTGTTTTTTCAAATGGTGATTTATACCGGCTAAGTGGAGTCCAGGGTGACATTGAGCTGGCAGGCTCTTTCGAACAGAAGGTGTTCGACGCATCATGGAGCCCAGACGAAGAGATTCTGGCTATAGCTACTGCCAGTTCTATCATCTACCTGAGTCGAGGATTCGATCCCATTGCAGACACGCCGATAGACGGCAAAGATCTCTCGTTTTCGAAGCATGTTTCAGTCGGATGGGGCAAAGCCGAAACTCAGTTCCAAGGAAAGGGCGCCAAAGCTATGCGGGATCCAACAATGCCTGTCAAAGTTGATTCAGGAGTGATCAACGAGAACGACGACCGGTCTATGTCGCTGTCATGGCGGGGAGACGGCGAATATCTTTGCCTCTCTTCTGTCGACGATATTTCAGACTTTCTAGCGAAGCGGACTTTGCGAGTCTACAGCCGAAACGGAGCCTTGGTGAATGTCAGTGAACCAGTCGACAGCATGGAGGGCACAGTTTCTTGGAGGCCGTCGGGGAATGTTATTGCCAGTGTGCAGCGCAAATCGCCTAATAGTCCTGACGGTGGGCCCGATCTCATTTTTTTCGAACGCAACGGTCTACGGAGGTACGAGTTTTCACTCCGAATATCGGCCAGCGAGCCAGTCAACGAGCTGGCGTGGAATGCAGACTCGGACGTGCTGGCTATAAGGCTGCGAGATAGAATTCAGCTGTGGATGACCAAAAACTACCACTGGTATCTTAAACAGGAAATAGCCTCTCTGGTTTCTGGATCTACCCCCGAATGGATGCAATGGCATCCAGAGAAACCTTATACCCTCCTCATTGGGTACACCAGTGGAGGTGTTGAATCCAGAGTCGAGACTCACACCTTCCTGGCAAATGTCATATCTGGTCCTACACTGAGTCCTAACGATTTGGGAACTACGGTGTCAATCGATGGTGCCTGCATCAAGGTGACCCCTCTGGCAATCTCTAACATTCCGCCTCCTATGGCTTTCCGTGAGTTCGAGTTGCCTAGCAGTGCCATTCATGTGGCTGTTAACTCTTCGAACACAATGTTAGTCTGTCTAACGGCCACTTCTGTCTTCATTGCCGAGTGGGACCCGCTGCTGAAACCGGCGAAAGCACCAGTGGTCAAGGGAATAGTACCAATTGACACAATTTTTCCGGACGGGGCAGTACCCAAGCAAATAGCATGCTTGAAAGATGAAATAGCTGTCTCAGCAGATTCCAAGGGTGTTTCAATAGTGACAGTATTTTCGGTCGACACCACAGCTGGTGATGACATGGTCGTGCCAGATATTATAGCAACCTATGATGTCTCGCCGGACGTATTCTTGCTAAAAGCTGAGTTTGGCCAAGGTGCATTTGTCATAGAGGCAATCGATGGATCTGTTTATAGAATTTTGGGAGACGCACTCAGCCTGGTGGGCATCCTCCCCAAGCTTTGTGCCGATTTCCATGTAGTATCTCAGGAAGATGACTATACCCACATTTATGGACTTTCCGACGAGGGCAGGTTGTATGCCAACAATAGACAATTGACCAATTCGGTTACATCAATGCAGGTTACCAAGGACTACTGCTTGTTCACTACGGCTCAGCACTACCTGAAGTTTTGTCATTTACAAAGAGATGTGGAGAGTATGACGGTTCCCGCTGATGACTCGGTGCATGATGAACGGTGTCGGTCGATAGAACGAGGGTCTCTACTCGTGTCTATCATCCCCTCGCGAACTGCAGTAGTGTTGCAAGCACCGCGAGGTAATCTCGAGACTATTTACCCAAGAATACTTGTCCTGAGTGAAGTCAGGCGTCATATAATTGACAAACGGTACGATCTGGCATTTGGCCTATGCAGAGTTCACAGAATCGACTTGAACTTGCTTCATGACTACGCACCTGACCAGTTTTTTGAGAACTTGAGTTTGGTTGTCAAACAGCTGGACAGTGCAGAGTACGTTGATCTGTTTTTATCGGAATTGAAAGAAGAGAATGTTGCTCAAACGCTGTACAAGTCTACGTTGGAGCAGCGCGATAATAACACTGGTACGTCGAAGGAGAACAAGAAGAATGCCATTTGCGATGGCATTCTCACTGTTCTCGTCCAGGACACTCATAAAGAGAAATACCAGCAGAGCATCCTAACCGCATATGCTTGCAAGTCTCCACCTGACTTGGAAGCTGCTCTGTCCATAATAACACAATTTCTCAATGATCGACCAAAGGCAGAAACTGGCATCCAGCATCTTTGTTTTCTGCAAGATGTCGAACTTCTTTACAACACTGCATTGGGATTGTACGATTTAGACCTGACGCTATTGGTTGCTCAACACTCACAGAAAGATCCAAAGGAATATCTTCCGTTCTTAAGAGATCTGCAACAGCAGGAGATGTGGAGAAGACGATTTCTGATCGATGATCACTTGAAAAGATACGGCAAGGCTCTTTCTGCTCTCGATAAGCTCAGTGAGTCGTCTGATCCGTCTTCTGCTCTTTCCCCCGCATTTGTCGAGCTGCAAGACTATATGGTGCAGCATGGCCTGTATCAGAAGGCTCTGGGCATGTTCAAGTACTCGCCAGAGAAACAAGACCAAGTCCTGTCTCTTTATGCCGAATACCTCAGGCAACAAAATCAGTGTCTGGAATCGGGTTTGACTTACGAAAGTCTGGGCAAGTTTGCCCAGGCTTTGGAAAGCTATTTATTGGGTGTGCATTGGAAAGAGGCGATTTCCATTATCCAGAATGTAGACTACAGGAACTCCCCTGATTATCACGAAGGGCAAGACGAAGAATTGTTCACCCGCATGGCAAATCAAACATCGGAAAGCAGACAATACCAGGATGCTGCTATTATTTATTTGGAGTATCTAAAGGATGTCCCCGAAGCAGTTCGTTCTTATTGCAAAGGAAACCATTTTGCTGACGCCATTCGAGTGACTAATCAATTTGGATCTCAGGAGCTATTGACCTCTATCGTAGACCCTGGGTTGACTGAAGGGTTTGCGCACTTCTCGGAGCTATTGTCAGACTGCCGAAACCAGCTCAAGTCGCAGGTTAATCGTCTACGCGAGCTCCGTGAAAAGAAAGAGACAGATCCGACGGGGTTTTTTGGGGGGCCCGATGAGTCTGATGCTCCTGACAATGTGTCTCTTGCCCCTACTGAAACCTCGACCACTCCTTCGTTCTTCACTCAATATACCGGCAAGACCGCAGGTACTGCCAAGACTGGGGCATCTCGCAAGACTGCTAAGAACCGGCGTCGTGAAGAGCGGAAACGCGCACGTGGTAAAAAGGGGAGTATCTACGAAGAAGAGTACTTAGTGAACTCAATGGGGCGGCTGGTTGATCGGCTTGACCAAAGTGAACCTGAGGTTATTCGGCTTATCGGGGGCCTGATTCGCCGTAAGATGAGGAGTTACGCATTCCAAATTCAGCGAAGCTTTGTAGACGTTCGCACAGAACTCAAAGCTGTCGTGGAAGAAGTCTTTACTCTGACGGAAAAGGATAGGGAGCGATATGACGATGAAGGGAATATTTATTATTTGCCAGAACTGCCAGTACCCGATGTCAAAGACTTCGCCAAGTTTGCTATTTTGGATTTCGATCTAGATACCAATTAATAATCATAGACAGCATAGTAATGCAAATCAGCCACCGATGACTGGCTCAAATGTAATTCCACTGGTCAGGAGGCTCTACTCCAGATGTTTTTGGTATAACCAACTATACTGCCACTGAAGGCCAGCTGTGGATAAAACACTACCGAATAAGTTAACAGAACCTGGGATTGTACGTACAATCACAGATCGTTTAGATCTTCTGTTTCTTTTTGCTAGGACTCTGGCTTTTCATGATGTTGACAGCCGATGGAGGCAGTTCGGAGGGAGGATCCCGTTGTTGTTGACTCAGTCGAGAAGAAGCCCCATTTTGCTGTAATGGTTGAGACAAATGCTCTACTGGGGTACTTGCGCGTTTTACAGGAGCGGAACGGTGCTGAGGAACAGATCTTCTGGCAGCAGGACTGGCTGACGCTGGATCGTAGGGGACTTGTAATCGTAGTGGCGTGTTGGGCTTCATATCCTTCAGATCGCCAACTTTAAAAAATGATGCGGTGCTCGAGAACTCTGCACTGGGATCCTTGTTACTGGAATTGCCACTATTATTGCTCGTAACTCCGCTATTAGATTCCAGTTCCGATCCCTTTGAGTCTACTTCTTCTTTAAGAGCTGGCAGTCCGTCTATTTCGTCCCAGTCCACATCATCTGAGTCGTCGGTCAGGAAATCTTCGGAGCAGATCAACTTCTCAAACTTGACAGGGTCTTCTGGCAGTGGGTTTGTGATAGCCGTGCTCGTCGTGATGGGCACTGAGTGTCTGAGGGCAGGAGTATGCTGGCCCACAGAAGAGCTATTATTCCCAGGACCATTTGCACCCGGAGTGTGGCCAGAGGCAATCGTAGAGGTTACCTTTGATGGATCGAACTCGGGCCGTCTTTTCAAGTTATCCGGATTGAAAGCATAGTTGACGGATTTAACGCGCATCACGTTTCTTAAATAATTCGAGTCGTAAAGACAGTTGCCCACGACGTTGCCAAACAGCCTCAGCGCACGCTTCATGGCATCGGTAGTCGCCTCCTTTTTGCATTTGTCAAACGCCATGGATTTGTACTTTGCGTTCTCAATATGTCCATAGCCGATGTCTTCGTGGAAAGAGCCGCTTTTGAGGGTAACGCGTACCACTACGGACATACCGAGCGAAATCTTGCCACCTGATTCATCTAGGTAGTCGATAGTCTCCTTCATGACTTGGGAATTCCACCCATCGAACCCAAACACTTCGTTGGCCAAGTTGATGACTTTCCAGCCTTCCAAGTAAGGGACTTTCATGCCCCCACCTCCCTGTCTGTATGCTATGTATTCGGGGCCTAATTGCTGCGCAAGATGGTTGGAGATTTGCTCATGTTCCCTTGGGGTCCACGAATGAGCATTGGAGGGCGATTGTTGCGGGTAGTTGGGGTGGCTTGGGTGGTGGTACGGTGGCATTGCTGTTGTGTTGATGTGAAAAAAAGCGTGGCGCGTCTGTTTGGTGTTTTGTTCGTGATTTGCGCGGTGGGGTTAAGTTATCAATTTAAGCTGAAATAGGTGGGGAGTGATTGGTTATATAGTTTGACACCGTTACAAATTGACAAATTCACAAGTCTGAAGAAAAGCATTGCGTTTTTGTCCACATATCGCATTATTGTAGTACGTAGTCAATTACCCACAATTACGATGTATTCACTTTATATTTGTGTCGCTTCTGTATACATCTGCGCCATCGAGTAGAGCATTGCCCATTGGTACATTTTGAAGGATTTACGTTCTAAACAGCTGACTAAATATAAATTCAACCGTAAAAGCCTTCTTCCCCTCCCGGGTCTGCCATTCTATTCACTCTATTCACGCGTTAAGTAGCGATTTAGCTCTGTGTCCAATCCCGTTAGTAAATAACTTTGTAGAACAATTATGCTACCATTGTTACACTTTGGCGAGCCTGTCGCTGTGCCTTAAACATCATCCTTATATCTACTTAAGGCTGGTTTGAACCTGACATTTCCGTACCCTATCTTAACTCTCATAAACTTGGAGAGACACTTTACACTCGAACAGTCTCTTCTTCTATTTATTTCAATTCATATTACCGTTTATTGGCCATGAGGTATGAGACGGTGACATTACTGTTCTGTTTTTAACACCTGCTAACCAGTGTCGAAGTGCTTACGCACAAGGGTCCGTTCTGCTACGATGAATTCGAGCCAGGTCAGCCAGTGGTCGACTTTCTGCATAATTTCAAAATATTGTAGGTTAACATGGAAAAAGCGTCTTAAACGGACTGGTTTTCTTGGAAAATGGTCTAACAAGAGTCATTGGCGCAGGCGGACTAGGATGTGAAATACTGAAAAATCTCGCTCTGTCGGGATTCAAGAAGATCCACGTTATTGACATGGATACCATTGACATTTCAAACCTCAACCGCCAGTTTCTGTTTCGAGAAGCCGATATTGGCAAGCCCAAGGCAACGGTGGCTGCCGATTTCATAATGAGCAGAATAAAGGGAGTGGAAGTTGTGCCTTACTATGGAAAGATCCAGGACAAGGACGATGAGTACTACTCACAGTTTGGCCTGATTATTTGCGGCCTCGATAGCGTCGAAGCTCGAAGATGGATCAATGCTACAGTATATAATATGGTGGACCCAGCAAACCCAGAAACGATCAAACCTCTGATCGACGGCGGAACAGAAGGGCTAAAGGGACAGGCCAGGGTCATCCTACCTTCCATTACATCATGCTACGAGTGTTCATTAGATATGCTGGGCAAACAAACAACTTATCCTATATGCACTATCGCTAACACTCCTAGAATGCCAGAGCATTGCATAGAATGGGCGTCTGTTCTGGAGTGGCCTCGTCAGTTCCCAGACACAAAGCTAGATGGCGATGATCCCAAACACATCCAGTGGCTCTACGACGTAGCCAGCAATCGAGCAAAGGAGTTCAACATCACAGGAGTCACTTACTCTCTGACTCAGGGAACAGTGAAAAATATCATTCCGTCGGTCGCCTCGAGCAATGCAATTATCGCTGCTGCCTGTTGCAACGAGGCTTTTAAAATCGCTACCTCGTGCAACCCATATTTGGACAACTACATGATGTACACTGGGAACGATTCTGTATACACGTACACATTTGAGCACCAGAAGAAAGAGGGCTGTCCAGTGTGTGGGAACACTGCCCATCCAATTACCGTTGATGGCAACATTGAACTCCAGCAGTTTATAGACCTTTTGGCTGAAAGGCCAGAGACTCACAGTAAGACCCCGTCACTGTCAACGGCATCAAAAAGCCTCTATCTGAGATCCCCGCCTCAACTGGAAGAAATGACAAGGCCCAATCTAGAGGTCCCGCTTAAGCAGCTAATTGAGTCTGGGGACGAAGTTGTCATTACAGACCCAAGCCTTCCTTTCAGCTTGCGTTTGACTGTTCATTTTGGGTGAGAGCTAGGAAAGAAATAAAAATCCCAAGCATGCCTCCAGCGAGGCTCTTCCAGGGAGGGCGTAAGTGCTCACCAAAGGATAATATTAAATTAAACCACCAGTTCTTCTGCTGAACTCTCCACATTTCACACACCAAAGGCAGCGTCCATGATCTTCTCACCACTGATAATTCCACTAGTCGCAATGATAATGTTTGCAGTGGTCAATCTTGCAGCAATGAACCGCAGAGCAGCGATCTCGGCATAGGTAATGCCTCCCAAGTAATAGACTAATATTGTTGTCTTATCATGCCCGGGGGTATTTCGGATCAAAATCTTGCGTAGTTTGCCTTCTCTGACATAGGAATCACTTCGCTGCTGTTCGTCCACAGTTTTCCCAGGAATGTACTTTATGATATCCTCAGCATCTTTCCAGCCTGATGAGCCAGCGAGGCCACTGGAACTGGAAGCAGAAGTAGGTTGGAATCGCTTTGGTTTGATTATTGATGGCTTGTCGATAACGCACTGTACTAACCGTACACTGAGTGGAGCGTAGCCAGAAAATGCAAATGATATGTCGCGCGGATTCGATTCATCTTGCTGGTCAACCACTAGCGACAGAAGCTTGCGCAGAGTCGGGAAGTTATTCGGGATTGATGGAGACCTAGCGAATATTATACCAAGCTTCTCTAGCCTGTTAAAGGTAAGGATATGATTGAATCCGTAGCTCTGGTAGATCTCCTTTTTAAAGTATTGTAACTCTTTTTCTTTTATACCTCCCTGACATTGACACTCGATGGCAAGGAGGCGGAGGATCATGGACAGTGAAGAGCCACGGTCGACCAGTTCTTCAATCATGCGATGAATTACCGAAGAATCCAAAGAATCAGCTACGATATTCTGCTGGATCTCCAGCCATTTGTTGAATTCTTCCCCCTGGACTTTTGCCATAAGGTTTTCGGCCAAGTTCGTGTGGAAACGCAAACTTTGATGCAGTTGTTGGAGACTTCCCAGCTTGCTCACGAAATCCTTGATTTCTGAGACCGTTTTCGCTTCATGGCGTTTCTCGTAGTCCACCTGCAACTGACGGGCAACGCGATTCAAGATGGGCCCCACCACGGCAAAATTGGCGTTCTGGGTTTCCTCGAAGAGTAAATCAGTTGAAGGGTTCAAAGATGCTTTTTTCAGCTGACCACTGATAGCAGAGGTGCCAGTGGTGGGCGGTGGTGCTGGCTGCTGTGTAGTGGTTGCTTTCGTACCTTGTTGCTCATTTTCACCAGGAGCCACAATCGACGCAGGAAGCTCTACCTGCCCAGAGTCGGAAATCTTGTAGAATTCATTAATAAGCCCTTGGTATGTCAATTGGGTCAATAGCGGGGTCAGCAAGTCGGTGCTTCTGTCGACGATGACAAGCTGTTCGATGTGTGTCCCTACAAATATGTTAGAGTACTTGTAATCAAATGAGTTGGATGCAATCTGTTTTCTGATGTTATTAGTTTCAGTACTACCGCCACCATTGGTCCCAGTGGTTCCATTGAAAGCAGTATCGGCAGGAGTAGCATTCTCTTTATCTGCTACTTTCGTTGTCCGCTCCTCTCGCCCGTGCAATATCGTATCGGCAAGGCGCTTAGCGCTGTCTCCTTTGGCGGTTATTTTGCCTATCAGGCCAAATCGGAGCTGAAGGTCCTGGATGGCCCTTGCTGAGTAGTCTATTGCAGAGGGAATACCATCCAGATATGTTTCGCGGAATCCGGCCGAGGGGAGGTTCAGACTGAGCAAGTCTTTCTCTATAGGCAGAAAGTATACCGGCCACGAGTGTATGGCAACATCTCCCAACACCTGTTGCTCTTCCAGCATATCTGTGAATGCCAATCCGCGTTCAGGGGTGAGCACCACGTTGAAGTCTATGGCGGCACTTGAGGGGCCGGTGGCTGATGAGGACGTTACAGCCTTTACATGGTTGGACACTAACCGGGCATTTTGCGGTGTGGAAGTCGTAAGGTACACCAAAGAGGCTACCTTTGACCAGTCAGTGCTCGTAGCTAGATTCGCAGCCTGGAGCCAGAAGATGCGGTCAACGCCATGCTGTTGTAGTTCAGAGAAAGAGGCCACTAGTGAGACTGTGGTGGCCAATCCCCGGTCGAGAATGACCACTTTAGGGGAATTGAACTGGTTAGCTATACGAATGTACGGGTACATTTCGAGGGTATATCTCGGCTATGCATCTCGAATAAGTCTTCAAACCCATTCTACGTACCGAGTCCACTAGTTCGAGGAGTGTATTTAGTGCCCGTTCTTTGAACTCTTGCTGCTCAATCATCGTGACAGACTGTCTAAGGGGCGGATAGAAGATGTTGTTACAGGTGATGTTACAAGTGGACGGGGCAGTATATACACAGGTGGTCTGTGAGTCCCACGCCGGTAAACGATGGCAGTAAGTGAGTGTGCAAAGTGGGAGAGGAAGCCTAAGGCACAACACGTTGGTGACAAACCAGGTTATCTAAACACCCAATCTCTCGTATCAATCAGCACAAGCCCCAGTTAAAATCAACTAATTGATATTATTTGGTGATGCTAACATTTCAAAATTGATCTTCAAAAAATAACACAAAGCTCACCGAAGCCGTGAAATATATATACAGACAGACAGACACGCGAAGCAGAACCACCTGTCATTAATCCTACATCCCTACGAACACACTGAAACAGGCCAGTGAGTCTACGAGGCTTGAGACCCTTACGGCGAACTACGGAGGCCTAATTGCAGTTTTCTAACCTCTAATCTGCCGTTGAGTATATTCTTCTGCGAAAGCAGAACCAACCCTCCCCGGGAGGGGCCGCCGGAGGCGCTCTCTCAGATGTGCGTGCTCCAGCGCGTGCTCCAGCGCAACTAGTTGAGAAATATAATTTATTCGCTATCTACTCAGCGTCTTCTAAGCTTCGCTGTTTGGCGTATTCTGCGTACCATTGATCTCGATGGGCGACAGTCTTCTTGTGGAATCCATAGTAGTACCAGGATGCCAGGCCCGTTCCGACGACTTGTTAGAGATGACACGACCAGCATGCAGAGCACGAGGCTGTAGGATTTCGTGTTATAGCATACCAAGGGCTTGTTAGTGGTGGTTGACAATAAAAGTGGACTTATCCACGAGACGAGGCGCACAACAGTACTTACAGACACTGATATCGGTGATAATCTGCCTTTTGAGCATGCCAACAATTGGTTTAATAGCCATCCTTGCTTATGTTTGAGAGGTGCAAAAAAGACTGACTATTTGGTTGTAGAAAACTGAAAATAGGTGAAAAAGCCCGTCTGGTGATGTTACTCCCAGTCAGTAAAACCCCACGTCCAATCACGTTGTGGGATTTTCCTCGACGTAAATTTCAGCATCAATTGGACCATCACACCATTTCAATTTTCCAACCTTGGAACGTCTAACAACACAACACAAATACTTTCCCTATAAAACTATACACATACATCATGAACTCAATCGGACTGCGAGCTGCTCGAGCATCTAGACTCTCACAGGTTCGGGGATTCAGTTCTTCGACCATTGCCCGCTCTGGCCCTTCGGGTCCTTATACTAATCTTCCTTTCAAGGTCCACGGAAGAAAATATGTTCCTTACTGGGTGCTTCATTTTGGCTTTTTTGGTAAGTTTTTGCAGTACGCGTAGTGCTAGGCGCGTGAATCCTTCGAGGTTGGGCACATAGGTGTTAGCGCAAAGACTGGTAGATGCCTCCGGCGGCCCCTCCCGGGGAGGGTTGGTTCTGCTTCGCAGAATTTTCAGCTTCCAGTCTATCATATAGATGCCCCGATGTTGTTGCCAGCTCGCTTCAGAGATGCTTGCTATTGCAAGGAGGTTGGCCCTGCGGACCTGTCTTTGCTTTGCAAATGGCAGGTTGTAGTCTACGGTTTCACCGTCGTAGCAGAGAGAAGAATTATATGTGGAGACCATCACTAACCAGCTGTCGGACTGGGAACCCCCTTTGCCATTGCTTACTTCCAGTTGAAGAAATCGGGTTCTATATAATGCATCTTAAGTATTTAATGACGTAAATTTCAAAATCTACAGTATGTTAGAGAGACAGAGGCCAGGCTGTAGAGTCTTGAAGGCGTGGTGATTAGGCATTTTATATTGGACTTAGTAGGGCTGTAGAAGATCAGAGGGTAGCAGCGAACATTGTAAGGCATAGACTTGCACTCGCACTTGCACTTGCACTCTGTTGCCTTTTTAAAATTGTTGGATGTTAGTGTTCTACGTAACTTCTATAATTTCTGACCATGTCTCTACGACTGCTACATTGTATCCATATATGACAACCATAGAATGAACTCCTAACTTCCAACGATATGAAACAAAGTAAGGTGGAAAGAAAGAAGCAATAGGAACAATAAGAAACAATCAATGTGTTAAGCAGAAGGAATTTCTAACTTCCAACGGTAGCAGAACTCCTGAAGCAGGACCACTCTCCCCAGGGGCCGTCGGAGACAGCCACGGATAGATTGGTTCTATTAAACTAGACACTCGTAATTGCTGGTGTCTTTATCACTGCAATACACTTTACTGTAGCTAATTAGCTATTTATTCGCAAGCGATGTGTGTTAGTCCTCCGACATTGGAGTTAAGGTCTTCCACCCCACTTGGCCGACTTCGCGCCGATAATCGCCCGAACCCATACATATATATTGCTGTGGACTCACTTGACTCATCTCTATTCAAACCAAACAGGTCCGATTGTTCAGTTAGGGCTGATATATCTTAGATAACTATTCAATGTAAGTAATGAGTGTGGATAAGCTCGATGTGCTTGTAGATGCTAAATGGATGAACGTTTTCTGTGGAGTCTTTCACGAATTATATCCAGGTTGCTTTGCGAGACCAATGGATCGAAGGCTTCAGCTTGGAATTGAAAATGAATAAAAGAACCGAGTCACGCGATGATAATTGCATTACTTGGCAAAATCCTTTCTCAAAAAAATATCAAAGAAGAGAGGAGGAAGAAATCAAGATTTCAAAGTCGATCGCGAGAGAGCAAAGGACCGCTAAAAGATCAAAGCTCAGAGATCGAGAGAGATCAAGTCAATTGGATCTGAAATACATGAGATTGTTGTTTCAAGATCGAGCAAGAGTCTTTTTATACATCTAGCATCTCTTTTGTTTTATCTCAGACCGACCATTGTTACTGCGACTCTGCTACGGAGTCTGGAACTACCATTATAGCATCTAACTAGATGAAAGGAATCATCCGAGCATCCGGATTCGCCTCGTTCTCACGGCGGTATGCCAGCAGCTTCACTAAGCTCCAGGTGAAAAACCCTATTGTGGAGCTCGATGGAGATGAGATGACTCGTATTATTTGGAAGTCAATCAAGGATAAGCTTATTCATCCCTACTTGAACGTAGATCTCGAGTACTATGACCTAGGAATCCAGCACCGAGACGCTACCAATGACCAAGTCACAATTGACGCTGCTAATGCTATCAAGAAACACTCAGTAGGAGTCAAATGTGCAACAATCACTCCTGATGAAGAGCGAGTTAAGGAGTTTAACCTCAAGAAAATGTGGCTATCTCCAAACGGAACTATTCGAAACATTCTAGGAGGAACCGTATTCAGGGAGCCCATTGTTATCCCCAGGATTCCCCGACTAGTACCGGGATGGGAAAAGCCCATCGTCATTGGTCGACATGCCCACGGAGATCAATACAAGGCACAGGATTTGGTAGTACCTGGAGCCGGTAAGCTCGAACTGCTGTACACTCCCAAGGATGGCGGTGAGACCCAGCGGATTAAAGTGTTTGACTACAAGGATAGCGGCGTAGCTCTGGCTATGTACAACACTGATGAATCTATCAGAGGGTTTGCTCACTCTTCTTTTAAACTTGCTCTTGACAAAAAATTGAATCTGTTCATGTCTACCAAGAACACCATCTTGAAGAAGTATGACGGTCGGTTTAAGGATATTTTCCAGGAGCTGTACGAAAGCGAGTACAAGAAGGAATTCGAAGCTAAGGGAATTTGGTATGAACATCGATTGATTGACGACATGGTTGCTCAGATGATTAAATCCAAGGGTGGATTTATTATGGCCTTGAAGAACTACGACGGAGACGTGCAATCTGACATTGTTGCACAAGGATTTGGATCTCTGGGCCTCATGACTTCGGTTCTTATCACTCCCGATGGAAAGACGTTTGAATCTGAGGCTGCCCATGGGACTGTTACCAGGCATTTTAGACAGCACCAGCAAGGAAAGGAGACCTCCACCAATTCCATTGCCTCCATCTATGCATGGACCCGTGGCCTTATTCAGCGAGGAAAGCTGGACAATACTCCGGATATTGTAGAGTTTGCTCAGACCTTGGAAAAGGCTACGTTTGATACTGTCGAAGTTGACGGTATCATGACCAAGGATCTGGCATTGGCATGTGGAAAGACTGATCGATCCAGCTACGTATTGACCGAGGAGTTTTTAGATGCAGTTGCCAGTAGACTGAAGAAGACTCTGAATGCTTAATTTGATACGTTGGACAAGGTAAATGAAAAAAATGGATAAGGGGCCCGAAGGCTCAATATGTAAAATTGTTTCTGAAGGTGACCAGAAGTCACAGTTGGGGAGGGAAATCGGAAACTTGAATTTGAGCAAGGAAATTTGGAGCTTATATACTTTTAGCTGAGTGATATTCTTCAATTAGATAATTGAATCAAAATAAGAGAAAGGGACGTAAAAGTGAAATATCATGCTTTGGACTCAGCAAATTCTAGAGGGCGAGAGTCAGTTATCGAACAAGATCATTGAAATATAAATTGGCATTCAGCTATTAAAGAAGAATCCATACCCATACGTCGACCAGCACATTGCCAGTCTTATTTTCCCTAATAAAAACCTGATATGCATAATGGCCAATGCCACATATCTCATCCCATTGCTGGCTTGGGAAGATTCTATCTCACAGATACCCTTTGCATGCATTCTTTACCGTACTGTAATCTTGTGTGGGTACGGTTGCAGTAGTAGAACTTTAAGCATGAGATGTCCAGCTCGCCTCTGGCACGGCCACTCAGTGGAGGTTGGTCCCGCTTCACGGGGTTTGAACTTCTTCCGTTTGAATGCTGTCCCTCCACATTTGTCAAAGCTCAATTCTTCTCTAAGCAGAACAACTCTTCCAGGTCGCCGGAGGCGGTCTCCACAAGTTCATGACTTTTCAACGTCTGGGTTGTCAAACGCTACATCCGGTTTGGATACTGCCTGCGAGTCACTATCGAGCAATGCTAAGTCTATATACTTTAAGCCTTGAAAAGTTATGAGTGCGATAAATATAATTTTGGCCAATGGCCGTCCAAAGTCCGTATAAAATGTGATCTAATTAGCAACTTGACGATGGCAGGTAATGAGAAAAGAGACTTACGTGTTTGGAGGGAGGTTGCGAGGAAGATTTCTGAGAGTAAGAAGCAGCCAGAAGAGTCCGACGTGTGCAACTCTGTAGAACACTACGAGAGAGTCCCAAACTGCCAATCCTTCGTGATAGCATGAGTTCTGTCTGTGAAACTTCAGGATCAGTGCATTCCTTTTTTCGCAAAATGCTATAAAGCACGCACGGCTGAACCCCATATTTTCTTGAAAAATCCCATTTTGATGTCGAGCGATTGTGGAACATCGCCTCCGGCGGAGCCCTTCCAGGGCGGATTAGTTCTGCTTCGCAGAAATCGCAGAATTCATAAGCCACTACGTAGTTAATTCTGCGAAGCAGAACCAACCGCAACGGAGTAGCCCTGCCGGAGGCAATGCTCCCTAGTAATGTATATTACTCTAAAATCTATTTAAACCGATAAAGACTTATTGGGAGAAGCGATGACTGGGGTATCCAGGTCATCGAGCTCGTCGCCAAAGTCGAGGTCGTCAAGGACGTCGTCATCTCCATCGCCATTTGCAGAGTCAACCGATTGGTATCCTCCTGCTGGCCGCGTAGTGTCACTGACGTATATTTTCTTGAATGCCACGTATAGGGCACTGGATAGGATAATGGACCCTCCTATCCACGACCATAGGTCCGGGATGTTGTTGAATAGGATTCTCTCCCACAGCAGGGCCCATAGGATAGACATGTAGTTGAGCCCCGCTACAACAGCCGCCTTTTCTCGCTGAATTGCAGCCGTGGACATGAACTGAAACACGAATCCGCAGCAACCTAAGCTCAGCAGAAGCCCGGCCTGCATCCAGGTGGTTGGAAGCACAAAGCCTATTCCTGGCACTACCAAGATGCCTATAAAGGAGACGATGCAGCAGTAGAATCCAAAAATAGAGACCGACACTAGCGGGTGGGCTTTGTGGCCAACCTTGCGAATGGCTACGTACACTATTCCTGACGCAACCACACCCATCATCGACACCAGTACGGCACTAACCCGGTGTGCCGCGGATGCTTTAGTCTTTTCGTCAGCGTCTTCGTCTACTCCTCCTCCCAACAGGAAGGTCGGCCTGGCTATTATCACTACACCGATGAGAGATACGAGCCCACCTATGATCTCCGTCGCCGTGAACACTTCGCCCAGCATGAGCCAAGCCAGCAGACCCACCATAGTCGGGTTTAAGAAAGTCAGTACCGTAGCGTCAGAGAGGGTCAGGTACATGAGCGAGTAGTACATTCCAAACACGCCGAAAAACCCAGCAAAGCCTCTTAGCATCAGCCAGAACCGGTAGCCCTTGGGGCCCAGGATGTAGTCGGGAACTCCCGTATAGTGCATGTATGCTATACTTCCCGTCCAGGTAACTATCATTCGGCAGAAGAGGACCTGGAGAGGGTGGAAGGGGGGGTCGGTGGAGATTTCGAGCTTGCGAGTTAAGGCAGTCATCAGGCTGCCAAAAACCTGGGCAACGAGCATCAGCTTGATACCGGGCCGACTGAAAACAATAGTATGGAGCAGTGGGTGTCTGTCGATGAAGGCTATCAGACTGTCGTATCTTGTGATCTTTTTTATACTACTGCTCAGAGTCGCGGAGTCTTTTGACGACAGCAGGGTCATATCATCCAGATTTAGATCCAGGTCGGTGCTCCCGCTGCTTAGGCTGCTCCGGTACATGTTGTCGTTGAGTGTGTCGTCTGACTGTTGCCTGGCATGACCGACTGGTTTTTGCGCATAGTGGAACGGTTCTTTCAGAGACGAAGGAGAGGAAATAGCAGTGCGCGTCTCTACCACCGAAGAGTCATTTGCGATTCCGACTGGAAAATCTGGAGGCAATGGGATGGGGATTGCCTCGTCCTCTATGTGGTCAGTCGTCCTAGCAGACTGACTTGTGTTCATCTTGTATCATCTATGGAAGAGTACAAAGCAATAAAACAGAAAGCAAGATAAAAAAACCCCGAGTAAAGGGATATTGCAGAAACTAAAGAAGCTTTTCGGAGTACAACCATTTAGGCCTGCCCCCACAATGGCATAATTGCATGTTGCATTCGACATGAAGATGTGGGCGGGGACACATGTGAGATAAGCAGAAGAAGAGAAAGACCTAAAAGAGAAAGAATGTGGACAGGAAAACCGAGCAGTTCTGACTTGCAATATGGATCGTTAAGGGATTGGAGTCCTTTGATAATGTCATTCTAACTCTCATTTTTTTTTTTTGGAACGTTCCCGTACTCTCAACCTCCTACGGAACTTCGAAGTGGAAAAATTCTGTTCGGGGTCCGCGAGAATCTTTCACCTTAGTTGGTCATAACTAGCTGAAAGGAGAATCCAAACTAGCTTATCAGCATGAGGATTTTCAACGGGCGACGACTCCCCTTGATCCCCGCCCGCCAAAAGTCATGCTTCTGGGGGACGGGGGATTGTGGATTATGAGGTGGGGGATGGCGGGTAGGTTAAATCTGTGGAAATGATGCCTTCCTAGAATTAACATGGAGATATGAATTTAATATGTCGCCGATCATATTCAAAACGTTGTAAAGTGTCAAATACTCACCTTCTCATACTCAACGTTTTCGTAAAGGAGAACCAACCGTCACGGAATGGCCCGGATGGAGGCCAGCTTGTCACTACGGTATCTCCAGCTGGCCTCCGGCCGGGCCACTCCGTGGAGGTTGATTCCGCTTTGCGGAAACGTTGAGTGTGAGTGAGGCCATGCCATGAAATAATGAAGAATGCCCGAGGTAAAACAACATGGTGTACTTATAAAATCAGTGCAAAATACAGCTGAAACATCACAACAAATGCTGCTCTGCTAATTGTCCATCCTAGGCGATAATATAACTATTTATGCTAGTGGTAGTAGTAGTTAAGTAGTCAATGATATAACTATTTGCCAGTCGACCCTGGTATCAACCTCAATACCTCACCACCACCATTACCACCACACCACAAAACCTCTCAAGCAACACAGCCTTTGGCGCCCTAGCCCTCATCCCCCCTTGATGTTACCCGGTCTGAATTTGTTATGGTCCAAGTTTAAGCCAGCATATCGTCAAAACTATCGCAGCTTGCAACCTGAAACTACTCGATTTTAAAGTCTATTTCTGCGTGTAACAAAAAATGGTATGTACGGTGAAGACTGGCGATACTGCAAGCATCCAAAAAGTTCCTAGAACACAATGGGTGATTGCCTGTCGCCGATTGGATGTGATTGGTCCGGCAATGATGACATAACTAACAAGTCAAGATCTGGGTATGCAATTTTGACTGATATCAGAGCGGCAGAGTGTTTCTGCGGAGCAGAACCGACCCTCCCCGATAAGGGCTGCCGGAGGCAACGTAGATATCTCCTCCGGCGGGGGCCCTTCCAGGGCGAGTTGTCCTGCCCCGCGGGAATCTGGTTCTGATGTTTACTAATCTAACTAGTGTCGCCGTGAACGACGATTGTCTGAAAGCATTCAACGAGCTTAAGCTGGGCAAGACCCACAAATTCATTATCTATGGTATCAACGATGCTAAGACCGAGATCGTTGTCTTCAATACTTCCAAGGAGGCGAGCTACGATGACTTTATTGGCGAGCTGCCTGAGAACGATTGCCGATATGCCGTCTTCGATTTTGAATACGACACCCCATCTGGCGAGGGCAAGCGATCCAAGATGGTGTTCTACATCTGGTCTCCTGACACTGCTCCTATCAAGTCTAAGATGATTTACGCCTCGTCGAAGGATGCTCTGCGACGAGCATTGAGCGGTGTCGGCATTGAGGTTCAGGGAACTGACTTTTCCGAGGTTGCCTACGAGACTGTGTTGGAGAAGGTTTCGCGAAACGCTGGTTCTCATTAGAAAGGAAGTCTATATATGCGAATATGGCTACGTAGTAGCAGCATAGTCTGTTATATTGTTACATATATATATATATATACAAGACATATCTGTATGTTGACTTGGTTGGCTAGGTTAATAGCACTTTCTTATGTGCTTGGACCGAATGATTATTGATATTTCAATGTATTTGCGGTTAGCTAGTCGGGTTTATGCGTCTGATTCATTTGGCAGTAAACTAGATAATATATTGATATTCATATTGTACTACACTTAGCACTTTGATTAATGAGATCCAGCAGCGTCTGCGAAGCAGAACCAACCCTCGCCGTGAGAGGCCGCCGGAGGCATGGGGATAACAGGAATTTATTCTTTTGAGCAGGTTGATATTGATATAACAATGCTAACAATAACCCGGGTTGACTAATTGGCAGTAGTTCTTTTTTTTTGCGCGAACAGATTGATGTAGTTAGATATTTCAAGTATATTATGTCAAGCGGTTGGATCGATGTGTTTGCCGGTAGAAATGGCAGTTCTCTTTGAGAGAATATAATACATTGACACTCATATTTCAATTGAAATTATATTTAGTAGTTGGATTGATGTGTTCGAGATAACTTCGAGTAAGGTTGGGATACTATACGACACTCAGTATTAGGTACATTGAGCAAAGTGAAATTTTCACGACAAAATTATAATTACCTTCACAACCCTATAGCTTGCCTGTCATGTATGTTTATTGTCTGAGCTGGGCCAATGGTGTCTCAAATGGTTAATGTTTGAACGTATGTTAATGTTTCGGAAGTACCAATCGTGGATAAACTAATTTGAGCTGTCTAGCATTAACTGCAAGTATTCAAGACCCTGGCTCTTTTTCTCCCCACTCTCCCCGCTCTCCAGGTTTACTTGAGCCTCCTAACTTACGTGAGTCTCCTAAGAACTCCGCGAAACCCCTCCTAAAGTAACCCGGCCGCACCACCAAAATAGTCTAGTTTAGCAAACCAGCCCACCTGGTACCCCTGCCCTGTAGCTGCCCATGGCTGATCATTGCGTATCTTACAGTGTTAATACGAGCTTAACTGTGCACTACCTAAGATCATAAGATCAGGCAGATTGTGTCGCACAGGAGCATTATTTTTGTCTCATAACTTATATCTTCCAGGCGAACGAGACACGAAGTTTCGAAAAAAAAACGTATTGTGTTTTAACAAGAGGTACTAGCTGCCCTTACCATAAATGACTCTCAGGGACAATAATTGGTCCCTCGGATTTGTACTTATTATTTGACGCAAGAGGCAATTACTGGGACTAAGAGATACAAATCTCAAAACGCCTTTATATTGGTGAACCGTTTACGAAACGGAATTCTCCCTCCAAAAAGCAGGAAAGCAGGCTTCTAGTAGAGCAGCCCAGCTTCACCGCATACAGAAAGTCCGTTGAGAAATATATATAGCAACTGAGACTTTTATATATCTATCTATCGGACTCCATTAGACAGAAAAGAGAAGAGCGATGGATAACATCCCGACGACGGTGTTGCTTATTGCTAAGCGGGCGGCGTCGGCAACCGTCAGTGCCACACCGTCACCTACTCAAACAAGTTCAGGCGACAGCAAAGACAGCCAGACTCCGTTTTTGTACTTCATTGCGTTGGGTCTGGGTATTGTTTTCACAAACCTATGGGTCATCTTGGGGCTCAAGTATTGCTGCCGGCAGCGAAGAAGGCGTATGCTGGGAATAAACGACAGCGACAGTTTAGCGGCCCAGGACGAGCTGGCTTTCTACTTGAACCCTATGATAGCTCCTACGGATATTCACCGGCGGAGACGGAAGGAAAGGAAAGTTCTGAGTCTCGAAGACCTAAATTCCCGGTTCCCAGTTTGCAAGTATTCTGAGTGGGGCGAGCAGAGAGAGAAAGAGGGTCTATCGGCCACTGGAGGGATCTCCTCTACTATGGCAGAAGAAGTAGCTGCTACTCTGGCAGTGCCAGACCCAGGTGTCGACACAACTAAGTCTGCAGAGGAAGAGAACGGTGGATCCGTACCAGGAACCGAGGTAGAAGGTGGAGAAGCAAAGAAAACGATGACTGAAGCCGAAGAGCAAGAACTGAAACAAAGTGAAGAAAATAACAAAAATGACAACGGAGAGAGCGATATTAGTAACAAAACTGGCCAAGACAAGGATAGAGAGGAGATAGTATCTAGCTCTGATAGCGAAGGGCGTAAGGACCATGACTTGCATCATCAATCAGAAAGTGATCTACCTCCTACGTACGGTGAAGATATGGTCGCTACTACCAGTCTGGATAGAACAGGAGGAGACACAGAGTCTAGACACAGTTCTGTCCGTGGTGATAGCAGTCGGCGTAACTCTGAAGAGAGGGCATTTGGGGATGGTAGCCATAGCTCGAATCATGCGCATGATTTTGACCAAGATCTGAAGGATCACTCCATTATCATGACCACATTGGCAGGCTCAAATGAAAACCTGTCAGAAGAGGACCACCACCAACAACAACATAACCCTGACGACTCATATGATCCGGAACTCCAGCCATCCACCTCCGGAAATCATTCACACGATGACGACTCTGAAGACGAGTTTGGTGTGAGCCTGGTCCCGCTGAATGTCGATTCTCCAGGGGATATGTGTGCTGTGTGTCTCGACAATATCGAGCCAGATAGTGACATTAGGGGTCTGACTTGTGGCCACGTCTTCCACGACGAATGTATCACACCTTGGCTAACTACAAGACGAGCCTGCTGTCCCCTGTGTAAAAAAGACTACTTCATCAAGAAACCAAAAAGTTATCCAGTTGAGTTTCATTATACACGACCATCTCAGGCAGCTCCACAGGCCTCGTCGAATACTCAAGCAGGTAGTGACGGTGTGGCAGATGCAAGCGGTGATGGTCAGCAACAGACTGAATCTGGGGAACCGCAACAGCCGGAAGAAGCTCATGCCCACGGCCGACTGTGGCGCACCCGAAATGTGTTTTTGTACCATCTCAGGTACGGTCCAAACGTTGGTTTTGAGGGACACATAGATCCGACGGTGCCCCGGCCACGGTACAACTCTCGTGTTCCCTATGTGTAGCATGTTACCAAAGGGGATGAATTAAGTGTTTTTTTATTTTATTTTTTGGTTTTTTGTTTTGATTATTGCAAGCTATTTATGACCCCGCTATTATTTTTATTCCGGTATCTGAGATTCTCATTAGCCTTGGGTATGTACTTTAATCCACGATCCTTTGCACACTACATAACATCTTTGGCTGAAAGATAGCTTGGCTATCACCGGTTGTCCCGTCGTGGATATTCTGCGAAGCAGGACCCACCCAACGTGGAGGGCCGCCAGGGGCAAAACGTAGTCGTGGGCAGAACCAAATAAATATAACCATGTACATACAATATATAAAATACTAGATAGGCTTCTGTCAAGGATGAACAACGGAATCTCCTGGGATTATCGCCTTGTGGTCTTTTGGATTTGCAGCAGCTTCATACAGTGTGATCACTGGAGCAGAGCTCAGCTTGCCAGTTACCTGACCCCTGAAGCCAACGTAGAGAATCTTGGTAGTTTCTTCCCCCCAATTATCTTCAACGTAGATAGTCAGACTGGTGGTGTTTGAAAAGTGTGCCCTGTTCAATGCGTACTCTGCAATTCCTTCGTCATCAAGATCATTAGACGCCGACGCATCCCCGGGTTCCTCGCTGCTTCCGCCAACTCCTTGAGGGTGCGTGACTTTTTCTACTGGGGTCAATTCGGTTGCAATGCTAAAGTCGATGTCAGAGCGGTTCTTGAACAACTTGAGGGTCTTTGGAGCAAATTCGTCATTGGTGGTCCGGATCAACAACGAATGCAGACGAACTATACTCGTGAATGGGACGTGGATCAAAAGCTGTTCGTCGACGTCCGACTCGAGATGGGGCTGCACTTCAAGTCGGTGGTCCCAATTGCGAAACACAGCCTGGCCTGAGTCTGGTTCACTCTCGTTCAAGGTTTGAATATGGTCATGGTATATATGAGGGAATAGTGATTGCGAGGCGTTTGTCTCTGGAGGTGGTTCATGAGAATGGCCGTGGTTGTGGTCATGACCATGATTGTGATGCTCGTCTTGGCAACTCATCTTCTGTGTCAGAGTAAGCGCGTGAACAACAGGAAAAACCAGCAATACACTTAAAAAATTAATTGCTACTTCCAAAAGTTTTTGTGGGGTCCACCAAAATCAACTTCAGTGGTGTGTTAAGCAACTTCCTGAAAATTCCTATTCGGGATGCGATCCTCGACAATTTCCAACATATAACTAAGCTTTAATTTCACTTGATCTACTAACTGCTATTTAATCCAACCGGACGAAATATTGCTATTACATCAAAAGCAGGTCGCAAAGTGGACTTTACCAAGCATGCCGCAGTATCTGGACGAAAAGCCAACTCACATTTCCTCGGTCCTGGCCGGCGGATACAACCATCCCCTCAGCCGGTCATGGCAGGCTTCTAGACCGTTGGTCAAGGATATGTTCATTTATCCTCTGTTTATAACAGATGATCCAGACGCCGAGGTTGAGATTGCTTCTCTACCCAACCAGAAACGATGGGGGGTCAACAAATTAATACCTTTTGTAGACTCGCTGGTGAAAAAGGGCCTGAAATCCGTCATCCTTTTCGGAGTTCCTGTTAAAGACGGCGTCAAGGATGCCGAGGGCTCTGCAGCAGACGACCCAGAAGGACCGGTGATCTCAGCTATAAAAGTGCTCAGAAAAGAGTTCCCGGACTTGTTTATCATGTGCGACGTGTGTCTGTGTGAGTATACTTCTCACGGTCATTGCGGAGTCCTTCGTGAGGATGGATCTATTATCAGAGAGAAGTCGGTGCAGCGGCTCGCTGCAGTGGCTGTGAACTACGCAAAGGCTGGTGCACACGCCGTGGCACCTTCTGACATGATTGATGGCCGTATTCGCGAAATCAAGCAGGGTTTGATCGACCACGGTCTCGCGCATCGAACTATGTTGGTTTCTTACTCAGCCAAGTTCGCCGGTAACCTCTACGGCCCGTTCAGAGACGCTGCAGGCTCGGCTCCCTCTCAAGGAGATAGAAAGGCTTACCAGCTACCCCCTGTAGGTCGGGGCTTAGCACGACGGGCGCTCGAACGAGATATCGTAGAAGGAGCTGATGCTATTATTGTCAAACCGTCTACATTCTATTTGGATATTGTATCTGATGCTGCTGAAATATGTAAAAACTACCCCATTGCAACTTACCAGGTCAGTGGAGAGTTTGCTATGATCCACGCTGCTGCTGAGAAGGGGATTGTGGATTTGCAGACCATGGCATTTGAGGCTGCCCACGGCTCACTCCGAGCTGGAGCCAACATGTTGATATCATATTTTACGCCTGAGTTTCTCGACTGGCTGAACTAATCATGTAATGTCCGGTGGTGTCGAGTGATGTGTTTCAGTGCCACGCAGATGCCAGGGTACAAATATATAGTCGTAAAATCGTCAAATTCAGAACCCCTGGTTCTGATGATGAGTTAAGCATACTATTTAGGCCAACAAAGGTTGTGGTCGCTCTGTTCCCACTTTGGTCTCTTCCTCTTCCTCCTGCTCTTCGTCTTTCTGCTCTGTGTTTTGTACATCTGGTGCTCCAACAGGCACTTTGGGCAAATCGGCCAGCTTGGAAAGATCCCCACCAGCCTTTTCTCTCTCTTCTCTCTCCATAGCTTCCAATTCGTCCTGGATTTCTTCTTCTTCAGCATTGGTAATCCGTTCTGACAACATTTGAGAAACCTCCTGCTGATATGCGATTCCCTCTGCAGATTCATCTAGGATCTTTTCCACTCTTTCAATAGAAGTCTCCTTATTGATATCCTTGAGGACCTTGTTGCCCTGTTCGAGCCCGTAGATGACGTCTTTCTGGACAAGCGCAAACTCAATGTTTCGAGTCAGGTCTTCCAGTGTTTCCAGTTGAGAATCAGTCTTTACCAGCAGTTGCTCTTGGTACTTTCTCTTCCTCAAAGCCAGTAATGCCCTCTGCTTATCGCCTTTCATAAGGCATTCTTTGGCTATCTCCTTCTCTCGTTCTAATACATGTGAGATACTACGTTGGTATCTATGTAGCTTGTCCCGCTGCAATTTTAGATCCAGAATCGCTCTGTCCTGGTCTGTTACTTTGCTCCCACTGTTCCCCATTGTGGCTGGTATATATGTGTATCTTGGAGAAAGCAGACTGAGGGAAGAGAGAGATTCGCATAACCGCCGTTTCTACCCTCCGCCCTTATCGGAATCTGAGCCCCAACTATGCGGCGTAATTTTAGGAAGTGATCATACGTTCCTCTAGAGCGACTCACCAGAGGCGAGCAAACAACTGAAGCTGTCTCTCAGCAAGTGCTAGACGTAACTGCTATCGGACGAGGAAATTTTTACTAAGGAAAGCTGTCCTGAAAGGCTGCCCTGGTATGTGGGGTAAACACAAATGTCGAGCTAAGTGATTTGGTGAAAAAGTGAAATATGCGGCAGCCTGCATATAAGTGAGGCTTGAAAATATTTGTGGCTCACTACCATCTTCGCCCATTAGACGCAAGAGATTGAAGAAGCTTCTTCTTGGTGCTAGGGAGCTTGGATATTTTCAATATTGAACGTAGCTGGAAGAGAGCGCGTGTGGTTGTACCCCATGATGAAAAGCAAAAAAAATACTGACTCGCACATCGACCGCAAAGTCTATGACATCGTCAGGCATCAGTTGGAAGCGAGGGCTTTCGAGCTTGGAGAAGATGACTTGGAAGCGAACATCCTACTACAGATTCGTAAAATGCGGGTCCAGGAAGCAGTTGAAATTTGCCAACGGTCAGATCTACGGCTTCAGCGAGTCAAAAAAGCCATTATGACTGCATCAGTCGACAAGGCTATTAGTCAGATCCGAGACGAGGAAAAGGAAAAAGTGCAAGTGCTGAACGAGGCGAGCGGGATAGATAGCGACTTTGACGGCGTGGATCCGTCTACCTTGATGGATGTCAAAGATCAAAATGAGATGAACAAGAGCGTAGTGGACTTATGGAAGATCCCGGCTGCTAAAGTAGAGATTACCAGAGAAGAAGGTGTGAATACACCTGAGGCATCGGGAGTGGAGGGAGATGAAGTGAAACCAGCTGCTAGCCCGGCAAAGTCGACTACAGCGGCACAAAAGCGCAAATCTAAAAAGAAAGATAAAGTTGATCGGGGCTCTACTTCCTCTGTGACTCTAGCCGACTTGGGAGGTATAGACCCTATCATCGAGCAGATACTGGAAATGATCGCAATGCCGTTGTCCCATCCCGAGGTGTACATGCAAATAGGTTCTGACATACCACGTGGAGTGCTGCTTCACGGCCCTCCGGGGTGCGGAAAAACGATGCTGGCAAACGCAATTGCCAACGAGCTAGGGGTGCCTTTTATTAATGTATCTGCACCATCCGTGGTTAGCGGTATGTCTGGAGAGTCAGAGAAAAAGCTGCGGGAGATATTTGAGGAAGCAAAAAGTATGGCACCGTGCCTGGTATTTATAGATGAAATTGACGCCATAACTCCTAAGAGGGAAAGCGTTTCGAGAGAAATGGAACGACGAATTGTTGCCCAACTGTTAACCTGCTTGGACGATGTGTCTCTGGATAAAACTGGAGGGAAACCAGTCATGGTTATTGGAGCTACTAATAGGCCTGATTCTATCGATGCAGCTCTCCGACGAGGGGGGCGTTTCGACCGGGAAATTTGCATGAGTGTGCCTGATGTGGAGTCGAGAGAAAAGATTCTGCGTACTATCTCAAACAAACTGAAGCTAGCAGGGACCTTCGACTTTAAAAAGCTGGCAAAGATGACCCCTGGCTACGTGGGAGCTGATCTCAATGCGTTAGTGGCTGCAGCTGGTGTGTGTGCTATAAAGCGAATCTTTGGCGATTTGGGTCTCGGTGGTGAGGAGGTGGTGACGGAGAGTATTCTACCGCCGGCCAGTGAAGAAGAAATGGAGGTTGATGGAGCCGTCAACACGGGTCCATTTTCTTCCTCTGAGAAAGAAAACCTGATAAAACGTTTCCTGGCAAAAAACCCAGATCCTCTAAGTCCCGAACAACTCGCCCCTCTTTCTATTACATTTGACGATTTTGTGACCGCTATACCTACGATACAACCATCATCCAAGCGCGAAGGCTTTGCCACAGTGCCAGATGTTACCTGGGATGATGTTGGAGCGATGAATGCCATCCGAGAAGAGCTCGAGTATGCGATAGTAGAACCTATAAAGAACCCTGAACTGTATGGAGCGGTGGGAATTACCGCCCCGTCTGGAGTACTACTCTGGGGACCACCAGGGTGTGGTAAAACTCTTTTAGCCAAAGCCGTTGCCAACGAATCTCAGGCGAACTTCATTTCAGTGCGAGGTCCAGAGTTGCTGAACAAATACGTGGGTGAATCGGAAAGGGCAGTACGGCAAGTATTTGTGCGAGCCAGAGCTTCAGAACCATGTGTCATATTTTTTGATGAGTTGGATGCTCTGGTGCCTCGGAGAGATGACTCAAACTCTGAATCTTCCTCGAGAGTCGTAAACACATTACTGACCGAGTTGGATGGTGTTGGCGATAGGAAAGGGGTTTACGTTATAGCAGCTACGAACCGGCCTGATATGATAGACAACGCCATGCTGAGACCAGGTCGGCTGGACAAGCAGCTTTATGTTGAACTGCCTACTGCCGACGAACGAGTGGAGATTCTTCGTACTGTGACTCGGTCAACCCCAGTTGAAGCATTGGTTGACCTAACCGCTCTTGCACACGACGAGCGATGTCGAAACTTCAGTGGTGCTGATTTAGCGGCGTTAACACGGGAAGCGTCGGTTTTGGCTTTGAAGAAATTTGTGCAAACACAAAGGACAGCGGGAAAAACTACTGGGGTCCCTATTGCAGGCAGCTTAGTGGTTACGGCGCAGGACTTTGAAGACGCGTTTGGCAAAGTAAAACCGAGTGTTTCTGATAGCGAACGACTAAAATACAAGCGAATGCAAGAGCGATTGGGATATGAAAAGCAATCGTAATTGCCGCCGGAGGGAAACTGGATAGCTGGGACCAGCATCAGACCACGTAGCTCTGCTTCGCAGAGACGACTCTATCATGAGCAAGCCTCTAGAATTTTTAACCAGAAAGAAAGAAATCGTTCTGTTGAAAATTTTATTATATATATTACAAATATAATCAGGGGAATTTCCTGTGATCTTTATAATAATGCTAGCACCCACAGCGTAGTCAAAAAAAAAGTCTAAGATTATCAAGGATACACAGTCCAGTCGGTAGACTGTCAATATAAACTACAGTGTTTATGAAATTCGTTTTCTTACATTTCCTGACGCCCACGTCTTGAAATGTACTTTCGAGTGCGAGCTTCTCCCCGAGTATGTGAGAGATAAGGCTGCTTCGAGTATTTGATATTCGAATTCCATAGCTCCCAGAGCGGTAGCTGGAGGCGTCCTCGTAGAAGTACAATGCTCTGGTCTTTTTGAACACATTCATCGATCTGCGTGCCATCAATCGGAGTAACTAAACGAATGCATTTGTTTTCTTCATCAATAGATTGAACAACGGCGTAGCCTATACACTGTGAATGTCCCGGATCTATCACTGTCATAAGATCATCCGCAATCCAAGGAAGGCCCTCGGGAGTATCAACTGTGGGGACGGCCACCTCCTTATCGACCACTAGCACGGCAACAATGGCCCCGTTTATGCAAGTAATGCAGTCCTCCGGCAATATATCAGCATTGTCTAATAGTCCGATCCCAGCTATGGCCGCTGGGCTGCCATTTGAGTAGGGAACCTGATAAGGTATGATCTCAGTCAAATGATTGGTGAAGTTCTGCCTGTGAAGGTAGGACATCGTCTGCAGCATTCGGAGCTCCGACGCAGAGTGCTTAGTCGACGACATTCCAGGCAATATGGCTTGCCACTCTAGTGGATAAAATGGAGTTGAAGGTGGGAGTATTCGCTCTACCTCAAACCTGGACTCATCGGGGCCCAAATGGACCACCAAATGTGGCTGTGAGGCAGTGATTACTTCTTCGATAAGCTCGATGCCCATTCCGCGGGTCCATCCTGGTGTGTTGATGATCAGCGGAGTCCCTTCACGCGTGAGAGTAGCGTTGTAAGTTTTGACGAGATCTTTCATGTGGGATATGTACAGTGACGGCACTTCTTTCGGAGAGGTGTCGCCTATGCTATGGGCCCTGACAATATGGTCAAAGCTGCAATGAGTGAAAGATGGGCCAAAGCTAAGCCCTCCTTCAGACTTAAGTCTATGCAAAGATACCGTCCCCGGTGGGCAATATTCGGGCTGACCAGGGTCCAGCTCAAGATAGTGGACGGTGTCCGACGTACGCGTGAGCATGAAATTGGCCAGAAAGCGGGCGAAAGTTGATTTTCCAGTCGACTTGGCGCCCGTCAGTAGTATTATGGGTGAGTCGGAGCTGTTTGCCAGCAGAACCGAGCAGAAATCATGCCACGAATTGAATGCAGTGTGGATGAGAGTCGACTCTGGTGCTTCGTTGATGAGTTCATGCCACTGCGGTGGGAAAGCCCACAGCCCACTACAGGATGGTGCTAACTGAGAAATAGTCTCAACTCCCGAGCTGAAAGAATCTATGCGCACAATCGCCCTGAATTGCGAGTGCATATGTTGGATTTCTGCAGGACTTTCAGTCTCTCGTAACGAGCTTGAATCCTGCACATTTACACACTCAACAACGGGTAGAGCATGGCTTTGTGGTGCAAAAACTGTATACTGTGTAGGCCCTGAGTGTAGAACAGCACCTAAGAGCGACACGGCACCTTTTAATACTGTCAATTTGTACTTCCCTTTAAACACCAAAGTTTGGCCAATCATGAGCCCGTAGAACGATTGCTGGCCGCCATCGACCCTCAGAGTAATCAAATTCTCATCAGATACATTAAACCGCGACACTGTCCTATTGGTCTCTTGCAGAACTCCTTCGGACCTAGACCTTGCGTTCACGCGAGGAGACTGCGAGTCTTCGAAGCCGTCCTCCGACAGTGGTGAATCCAACCCGGGACTAGCGGGGGTCGAGTCATTCTTTTTAGAAGCAAAAGCACTTATAGCTGGTTAGCAAGGTAATAAAAAAAAGACACTGTGCCCAAGCAAGCCAACGTACCCTTTGGACTCATCTAAACTGCGTAGTCGTTAAGTCTTCGAAAGTTCCTCTCTTCTTCGATATTATATTTTTGAGCCGTGCATAGACTGCGGCGGCTCCTTCTTTTGTATGAGGATGGGAGAGCCGCGTTGAGCCGCACCAGCTACAGCGTACATCTCAGCATCCAATCACAAGAAGCCGAAGTAACAGTCAAAATCGTACGAGGTGCTTCACACAATCCATCCATCTCTAATATTTAGAACATCGAACATTCATCATGAGTGAGAGCGAGTCTTCCAGCAGTCCTTTGCATACCGGTGAGTGATAATAAGCGCAGTTATAGATAAATTAGTAGAGCAAATCTAACAAGCCCAAGCGGATCCTCGGTGAGTGAAGCGTAAAGAGCTTTTGGTAAAAGAAGCTTGTGTTTTTGAAGAACAGCAACAAGATCGAAAGGAACGACGTTATTGGAAGTTGTTCCTCAGAGTATATTTGCTGGGGGAACAGAAAAAAAAAGCTTCTTTTACTATGCGACTGGGGTGCAATTGGCCAAAAGAGTTCGGCAAAGCTAACTAGATATCCCCAGATGAACCAGACTAAACACTGCTGGCAGTCTTACGTGGATTACCACAAGTGTATTAAGGCCAAGGGTGAGGACTTCGCCCCTTGCCAGGTGTTTTTCAAGACCTACAGCTCTTTGTGCCCGTTATTTATGGTGGAAAAATGGGATGACCAGCGTGAGGCAGGCAACTTTGCTGTGAAGTTTTAGGATAATATTTTTGTTCGTAGTAAAAATTGAACGGCATTTTCACTCTGGATTGAGCACATATCCCATGAAGAGAACGACCTACCTACAGAACCTCGCAGAGCTATCCTGTCCGGGAGTGGCCAGCCGTAGTTTCCAGCTGGCCTCCAGCCGGGCCACTCCGTGCAGGTTGGTTCCGCTTCGCGGAAAGGTCGTGAGTAGCAAAGCTCCTACGTTGTATATCCGACCTACCAATAGAGCCTCGCAGAGCCACCCTCCCCAGAAGAGGCTCCGCCGGAGGCGCCTGACACCCGTATCAATGCTCCACCCAATTGTCATGATTTCATTTCGTGAGTCCAGCTAGTTTCTCTCTTTGGCTAGAGAGCGGCATCTACATAAAATCGTCCTCCCAGTCATCGGGTCTATGCTGATTACTTGTATGTCTAACGTTCTCCTCCGCGAACAAGTCATCGTAAGCATGGTCTTTTTCGTAGGCCAGTTTTTTCCTTTCTCGAGCTAATTCTAGTTCCTTTTTAGCCCGGGCCTGCCTTCGGGATTGCTCCAGTCTCTTGTTCTCTTTATCATAATCGATCCTTTCCTGCTGCAAATCGGGGTAACTTTCCTGCTTGGTCTTATTGAGGCGATTTATAATAGCATTGATTCGCGTGTCTACAAACACCTTTTTGACATCTTTTTCCCTTTTGAACCCGACCTGGCCGGCTTCCATGCCTTTCGTCTTATGGAGGTTCTTCCATGGTGTGTATATCACTGTTACATTGTCCTGCTTATTTCCCTGGATAGAGTTGGCTTTAGTCAACTGAGCACAGTCTCGTAGAATTTCTTCCGGAATGTTGTCCCAAGTCCAGTCTTCTGGTAGTCTTAGATAGACGTGAGCCGAGCTGAGGTTGTCAACATGAAACCTGGTTAGGTTGGGCAGCCCAGAGAACCATTAAGTAAAATCAAAAAAGGCTACGCACCATACATCATTGTCATGTCCCCATTTAATGAGTTCTTCGTCTTGTCAGAACAGAGTTCAAGTATACAAAAACTTCAAGGGCAGGCAACTCTACTAAAACCTATAAAACTGTATAAATGCAACCAGTAAGAGGTGCTAAAGAGTTGTCTCTCAGAACATACTTTCTTCCTTGTGCTTTCCCATATAAAGAAATACTGGAGGATCCACTGCGCCGGACACTCCGGTAGACTGGAAGTAGTATACCATGTTTTTCACCCTAGTCGTGTTACAGAATTGTATTCTTGCAGTGGATCAAAAATGTAAGTTGCATATCCAGTGTGTTGAATAATACTCAACTCCAGCGGGGCCATTCCAGGATTGGTTGGTTCCGCGAAGCGGAAAGCATAGACTTTGGTAAAAGATCAAACGATTATATAAGTCCTAAAATCCCGCGCAGCGGAACCAACCCCCCTTGGAAGGCCCCCGCCGGAGGCGAGCCAGCGACCGCCGAACTGCCGTTTTTCTGATCTACGATATGAGCCAGCACATACAGTCACACTATATAACACATTTAAACACACTGTTATTAACGCTTAAGAACGGTTATGCAATTAATTAACGGTCAACGCGTCTTGAGGAATACGGTGGAAAGCAACAATGACTCAGGAACTGCCCGAATACCACGACTTGGATCCGTACAAAGAACTAGGACTGACAGCGGATCCGTCTTCGATCACTGCTGATGATATCAAGAAGGCCTATAGAAGAACTGCCCTTAAATGTCATCCGGACAAGGCAACCAGCGACGAAGAACGCGAAAAGTTTCATTCGCAGTTTCAGACCGTCGCGTTCGCCTACAGTGTGTTGAGTGACGCGAAACGAAGGGCTCGATATGACCGTACTGGAAGTATGGAAGAGGTTGTGGCTGACGACGAGGCGTCAATTGCGGATCTGTTCTCTGATCTGTGCCGGGGCCAGGTAACCAAAGAGATGGTCGAGCAGGATAAAAAAGAGTATCGGGAGAGCGGAGAGGAGCGGCACGATGTGCTGAAGTTCTACAAGGAAAGTAAAGGCGACCTTGACATTGTTTTTGAAAATGTTTTGCACAGTGAACTTATGGCAGACGAAGAGAGATACCGTGCGATTATCCAGGAGGCCATAGATAATAAGGAAGTGCCTAGTTACAAGAAGTTCACCAAGGAGAGCGAAAAGGATAAGAAGAAAAGGCGCAAAGCAGCCAAAGACGAGGCAGCCGAGGCTGAAGAGCTGGCTGGCGAGCTGGGGCTGGACAAAATCAAAGGTGGAGGGGAAGACTCGCTTGCGTTGCTCATAAAGCAGCGAGGCGAGAAGAGGTTTGGATCTCTGATAGAGAATCTGGAAGAAAAGTATGGCAAGGGAAAGGAGAAGGAGAAGGAGAAGAAGCACAAGAAAGCCAAGAGGTCCGCAGGACCGAGCGAAGAGGAGTTCGAGGCCATTCAGAAGAAGTTGTTGGGCAAAAAGAGATAAACTAACTTCCATCTGCCTCCGGCGGCCCCTCCTGTGGATAGTTGGTTCTGCTTCGTAGACACCAGTTAGCTGACACACAGGCGTTAACGGAAAAATGTTCTAATAGACGGATACATTACAAGTGTTCTCATCTGTTCAAAGCCATCTCTGCGAAGCAGAGCTACGGGGTCTGGGGCTGGCCCCAGCAGCTACCCGTAAAAGACATGCAAACTTCTGCGAAGCAGAGCCTACGGAGCGTATTTTCATCACCTGTATAGAATAAATTTTACTTAGTACCAAAACGAAAGGGCTGTTGGTCATCTTAGTCATCCAGCGCAGCCGTCACCACTACAATCTAGCCTTGTTGACTCGTACACACTCTCCTCGAGTCTCTGTCGCAGTAACGACTACTGCGAGTTCCTATGGGGACAGCTCCTTCAGAGTCTCCTCCAGAGCAGTCAACGCTCGGTCGACATGGCCAAGCTCAGGCTTGGTTACTGAAACCCCCATGTGTCCGATTCGGAAATACTTGGTAGCAATCGCCTTGTGGATGCCGCCGCTGAAAGTGATGTCTTTCTTCAGCAGGCTGGGCAACAGCTGGGTGTTCTCGAGCCCCTCGGGCAGATACACTGCAGTCATACCGTGCGCACCGACTTCTCGGTTGACAGCCACAATTTTCAGCCCCAGGCTCTGTACTCTGTCCTTGACGGCATCGCTGGCCTTGCGGTGGACGTCAATTCGGTCCAGCACGGCCTGCTCGCTGTCGGTGTACTGACTCAGGGATGCGAGCAGCGAGTATATGTTTTGCACCGCAGGCGTAGCAAAGTACGCGGGCTTTCTCGCCTCGTATGACTGCATGATAGGCACCCAGTTCAGCAAGTTGGTGAAGTGACCCGGAACCGGAGTAGAACGAGACTTGATCGCCTCAATGGCTCTGCCACTGGCAAACGAGATAGACAGACCAGCAGGCGCGCCAATTGCCTTTTGAGATGCCGAAAGAACGTAGTCGAGCTTCCACTCGTCAAACTTGATAACCTCAGACCCCACGGAGCATACTGCGTCTACGACAATCAGAGTTTCAGGAGATACACTGTGCACAAGCTTAGCGATAGCTTCAACATCGCTGAGCACACCAGTCGAGGTGTCGACGTGGGTGATGGTAATGAGCTTGTATTTCTTTGATTTCAGCGCCGTTAAAATCTCCTCAAGACCAGGTCTGTCTCCAATTGGAGCACCCAAACTGTCCACCTTGGCTCCGTACGTCTCGAGGCATCGCAAGAATCCCTCGGAGAAGAAGCCCGTGTTGAGCAGCAGCACGTTTTCGCCCCGCTCCACCAGGTTGGCACCAGTGATATCCCACCCCAGAGTGCCTGATCCAGACAAGACAAACGGCTGGGCCGTCTTGTCCTTCGAGATGAAAAGCGTTCGCAGCCGAGAGAGGGCCTCGCCGAAAGTGTCGACAAACGGCTGAGCAGTGTGAGCCACCGATGGGTGACTCATGGCATGGAGAACCTCGTCATCGAACTCGATGGGCCCTGGAATCAAAGTCAGGGGGTGAGCAGCTTGAGATGACATAGCGCGGATAGTGTTATCTATCTGGGTGTGTGTGTATGTGTGTGTGAAACTCTGAAGTGTGAAAGATGGAATTACTGCTGACCTTCCGATACTTATGGATTACTCTGACGGTTTTTGTGTGTGGGGATTAAAACCCGTGGGGGTCGGAGACAGCCGGCAGGATGAGAAGGACTGAGTAACGAATCCACCCCACCTCGTTCACAGCACCGAGTAGAAAAAACACTGGTCCGTGTCACGACACACAACTCGAAAAATCCGAGATGCTCTCACTGCTGGTGGGGAAAGGCGGGGCAAGATAAGCTATAAGACCAATCTGCTGGCTTGCCATTTCACGTCTAGTTGCCTCCGGCGGCCCCTCCCGGGGAAGTTTGGTTCTGCTTCGCAGAAGTTCATGGTGATGGATCCCAGTTGAAGTCTATGTAAAATAACTTGATCTTATCTAACGTAGGTTGACTCCACTAGCTGCAGAGCCGATAATACAGTTACGTTAGTTTATCTCTGAGAGTACACTTTCTGCGAAGCAGAACCAACCCTCCCCTGGCAGGGGCCGCCGGAGGCATTTCCACATCGCCTCCGGCGGGGCCACTCCGTCGAGGGTTGTCCCGCTTCGCGGGGCAGATTTGTACTCTCCCTGCTTGTAAGAGAAATCACGTCGCTCATAACGTTGATGTATAGATTCGGTCACGTAAGTTGTTATACACACCACTGTTTAGTGTGCACGCAACTGCTCTTAACAGCGTACCGGCTCAATTATGTGAGTGAGCCACCCCTTCACACAAAACAAAACTCGACTCCACGAGCAGTGCGACTCGAGCTTGCAGAAAGAGATGATAGTGATAGAACTCATTCAAGTCTATGCAAATAATTAGTTGTCATCCACCGCACCGCAGGTTCGGCTGCAGTCAATTGGACACTCTGGGCTTCTATATTGTCATTTATATGCTCGCTTTGCTGATTCCTGGAACTCTATCTCTTCTTTCACGCCATTTACGCAGACAAAACCAGGGTTGAGGGTTTCTGACAAGTGCCAAAAAATACCACCAAGTCACGTGCCGATTAAGTCAGGCAGTTTAAGGGTCAGCGCGAAACGGTCAAAACTCGTGCTGAGAGAGCCGTGAGTGTGTCAATTGGACTCTAGAGACATCTCTATCGTCATTTGCATGCTTATTTGTCTGCTGATAGCAACCCTACCTCTTCTTTCACGCCACTTACACCTGACAGGCCAGGGTTGAGGGTTTCTAACAAGTACCACCAGGTCACGTGCCCATTAAGTCAGGCAGATGAAGGGTCAGCACGAAACGGTCCGAACTCGTGATGACAGACTCAAAACTGAATCAAATTTATACTCTAAGCTTGTATATTGTCATTCATATTTTCAATTCGCTGTCTATCATTGGTACTCTTCTAGCGAAGAGAACCGACCCTCCTCGGGAGAGGCCGCCGGAGGCATATCCCCACAGATCATCCCCCCTCTAGCAGCCCGGGTAACAAATATTTTTTTTTTTCACAACGGTGACTCTCCTCGGTCGAAGGAAGGTTATACTTTCTACTTTGTTTCTTTCAGAGTTCAAGATTACGGTCTCTAAACGAATCAAGTTAACTACCAACCATTCCAAAATGTCGTCGTACGCTTTGTCCGAGTCTCACAAAGACGTAAGTAGTTTTGCGTGGTTTTTTGCCAGTGTTCTTCTACGAAATATTAGTTCTTTTTTTTCTTGTCTAACAAGCTTTTGGAGGCCAGACTTACTGCGCTCGATCCCGAGGTCGAGTCCATCATGAAGGATGAGATCCAGCGACAGAAGGAGTCCATCGTGCTGATTGCGTCAGAGAATTTCACTTCCAAGGCAGTCTTCGACGCGCTGGGATCGCCCATGTGCAACAAGTACTCTGAGGGATACCCTGGTGCCCGGTACTACGGTGGAAACCAGCACATTGACCGCATTGAGACCTTGTGCCAGCAGCGGGCCCTGGCCGCCTTCCACCTCGACGGCGAGAAATGGGGCGTAAACGTGCAGACTCTGTCCGGCTCTCCTGCTAACTTGCAGGTCTACCAGGCCATCATGAAGCCCCACGACCGTCTCATGGGTCTCGATCTGCCCCACGGTGGACACTTGTCGCACGGGTACCAGACCGACACCCGCAAGATCTCGGCTGTCTCGACGTACTTCGAGACGATGCCTTACCGGGTGGACCTTGAGACTGGCATCATCGACTACGACATGCTCGAGAAGACCGCTGTGCTGTACCGACCCAAAGTGCTTGTGGCCGGAACCTCGGCCTACTGCCGCCTCATTGACTACAAGCGCATGCGGGAGATTGCTGACCTGGTGGGCGCGTACCTGGTGGTCGACATGGCGCACATCTCTGGTCTGATCGCTGCTGGCGTGATACCCTCGCCGTTTGGGTACGCCGACATCGTGACCACCACGACCCACAAGTCGCTGCGTGGCCCCAGAGGTGCCATGATCTTCTTCCGAAAGGGCGTCCGATCTGTTACCAAGGCCGGCAAGGAGGTTCTTTACGACCTCGAGGGGCCTATCAACTTCTCTGTGTTCCCTGGACACCAGGGTGGGCCCCACAACCACACCATCACTGCTCTCGCCGTGGCCCTCAAGCAGGCCAACACGCCCGAGTTCGTCGAGTACCAGAAACAGGTGATCAAGAACGCCAAGGCTCTGGAAGAAGAGTTCACCCGGCTTGGCTACACTCTGGTCTCTGGAGGCACCGACTCGCACATGGTGCTGGTCAACCTGCGGGACAAGGGCATCGACGGTGCCCGAGTCGAGACTGTGTGCGAGCTGATCAACATTGCGCTCAACAAGAACTCCATCCCCGGCGACAAGTCGGCTCTCGTGCCTGGTGGAGTCCGAATCGGCGCCCCCGCCATGTCTACCCGAGGTTTCTCAGAGGCCGACTTCAAGCGTGTCGTCCACTACATCGACCAGGCCGTCAAGTACGCCGTCGAGCTGCAGGGCTCGCTCCCCAAGACTGCCAACAAGCTCAAGGACTTCAAGGCTGCCGTCACTGCGGGAGACTCCAAGCTGGCTGCTCTTAAGGAGGAGATTGTCCAGTGGACTTCTCAGTTCCCCTTGCCTGTTTAAAAGCGCGGCTGTCTCTGAGCTCGCCTCCGGTGGGGCTACTCCGTGGAGGGTTGCCCGCTTCGCGGGATCTCACAGCTAGTAACGTCATGTGCTTTTTTTGCCTCAACGCTATTTACTATTTATGTAAACAAAATTTCAACAATGTATTAATTGTCAGTGTAAGCTTCACCGGAAATCGGAATACTGCTGGGGACAGCCCCAGACCCCGTGGCTCTGATGACCATGGTGTAAAGTAAACTCGAACCGCAGATACAACATCAAGTAAACTCTGCGAAGGAGAGCTATGGGGTCGGGGGCTAGCCCCAGCAGCATTTCAGTGATGCAGGGGGGGCCGCACGTGACTCGCCAAGTGTGTTTGGTAACCAACACACTTCTGTCCACCACTCCACACTTTGGAACGGCCAGAATCATATTATTATTACTTTGAAACGGCCCAACATGCTGATTCTGGCCATTGGGGATTTATTTATACCGGACCGTGCTAGCGTGAGTGGTGATAGCGAGAGTCGATTGTCACTGTTCTGACTAACAAGAGCCTTCCAGACAAAGTAAGTGTGCAAGTCGCCATCTTCGACTTAGGCATATAGGGCAATTTCTCCAACTCGAAATAACATACCAATTCTTCATCTTCCACGTTTCGTGAAGCGAACCAACTCTCCCCGGGCAGGGGCCGCTGGAGGCCTGCCTATGTTGCCTCTGGTGGCCCCTCCCGGGGAGGGTTGGTTCTGTTTCGCAGAAGTTGAACTCTTCTAACCAGTTTCTTAAACTGTTGACTCCTGGAAAGATAAGCCAAGTCATAAGCCTGGGGAATGTCACGGACAAGGATACTGTAGACTTTTTGAAAAGTTTGTCGCCGGACTATCAGGCCATTAAGGGTGAATTTGACATGTCGGCATCGTTACCTCTGAATAAAGTGGTTACACACGGTCAACTACGGATTGGGTTTATTGCAGGCCATTCGGTGATCCCAAACGCCGACCCAGACGCTCTGCTGATAGCTGCGAGGCAGCTTGACGTGGATATGCTCATATACGGTGGCACGCACCGCGTAGAGGCGTACCAGCTTGAAGGCAAGTTTTTCATCAACCCAGGCACTGCCACAGGCGCATTCTATACTGGGTGGCCCGACGAAGAAGAGGGCGAGCTCCCCGAAGACCCCATCCCCAGTTTTTGCCTGCTAGACATCCAGGGCTCGGTTTGCATCTTGTATATTTACAGCTACGTCGATGGCGAGATCAAGGTCGACAAGATCAGCTATCGCAAGGAGGCTAAACACGCTTGAATAGTTGCTCGCCTCCGGGAGGGTAGGGTGGTCCCACGATGTGGGATTTGCTTTATCAGAGGTGTATGTGTTTTTGTATCTTTGTAACTTAACCGTTGTTCTTTCCCACAGCTCAAAACTGGTCATCATCGCCCGAAGTACGTAGCACACCTAAACACCGGTTAACACTTGTCCACACCTGCCCCCTAACCCCCCGCATATAAATCGCAGCTGTGTGAAATATTTTTTTCTTCTCCTTACCGACACTTTATATGGTAAGTAAACTTCACTGGCTGGCAAAGTTTTACTTTTGCAATTGAAATGATGACTAGAGTGCATTTGGCTCGAGATACTTTTGTATCCATGTGGAAAAAACCACGCTACCTTATTTATTTTGTCTGAAACCATATCATTGTGAAAAGTGAATTGTTCGCTCTTTTTCAACTCTAACCAGGTATAACCAGGTATAACTATTGAACTAGCAATGTAACTAATAGCGTAACGTTAAGCTATTCTAATTGTAGTATAGATGAAAATTTACTGGCCATTATTGAGTTTGCATCACCATATGTGGCTATTTAGTTTCTAATTGTTTTAATCTGCAAAGCAGGGTCATCAGTTTTTTTTTTCAGTTCGTACGTATGCTTAAATAGTGTTCTTGACTGTCATCTTATCTGCGAAGCAGATCCAACCCATCCCCAGGCAGGGACAACCCAGAGACGAACGTGGAACGCCGATGCTAAGCCCAAATCCCCCACTTGGAAGGACTCTTCTTAAGTTCCTTCTCGGTCCCTAGCTGATGCAGACGGTCCCCCAATTCATCTAGTTCCTGTCGAGCCATGGCCTCGTTTGTGCGGGCTGTAGCTAGATCCATCAGTAGCCTCTCACAGGAGCTGCACCCATCGGTGCTGGTACGAGTAATCTCGGGCCCCTTGATGCCCATCCGGTCCTTTAGAGTGCAGATAGCAGATCGGAACTGCTCATCGTCCAGGTCGTTCAAATTGACTCGCGAAATGACAGAACCCACAAGGTCCTTGTCGACCTCGCGTTCTCGGCGTTCAGTGTCTAAAGCCAGCTTTGTCCGAGAAAGTTCAGCTCTGAGCTCTTCCACTTTATCTCTGAGATCACCGTCATCGGAGCTGTTATCGCTCAGTGAGCTGAGCGAGGTAGCAGACGAGCGTGTCTCGTTTCTGGCCAGCGTGGTATCCGAAGAGACGGACCTAATCGACGCTTTGGACTGACCCCGATCCAGCCTGGGCCTCCTCTCATCAGGACCACGGGAGTCTGCGCTTACTGCTGCTCCCCAGAAACTCGGAAGTTTGTTTGTCAAACCAGACAGCTTAGAATGGGAAGAACGCAGTTGATTTCGGCCCCGTTGCTGACCATACTTGGCCTCAGTGTGATACGCAGTTTCTAATTCAGATATTCGCCCCAAAAGACCGTCACTTATCGAGGTTATATCAGTCAGGAGAAGGTCAGCATCCATTCCATAAACGTCCCATAGTGACCTGCCCAGGAGTCTCTCTAAAATGCGCTCATCGTCCGTGAAGGACAAAAGGACAGACTGATTCCGTTTGAGCACTGCCAAGGCTACACGCATCATGGTGGGGATCGCACCCTCGGCGAACATGAGATCGTAAATCCGCACCAGCATAGCCAGAGGGCAGGTCACGGCGAAAAACGACAAAAACCACTGAGTCGCATAGATAGACGCAACTTCATGATCCCTCAGATGGCTGTCGAGCTCGGGTAGATAAACTCTGAGAAGCTGCTCAAACTGATAGACGCGCAGCTTGAGGCCAGCCATGTCTGCGGTAAACATGGATCGCAACTCATAGTCCTCCATCAACTTCACAAGTACGCAGAACGCGTCGCAGTCGCTCATATGCAGTAGAAGCGGTCCCGTAAGAAACGTGAGTCCCTGGCAATAGCCCACCTGCATGTCATACGCACTGTAGGCTCGCAGAACTTTGCCCAATTTCATCTGGCCCTCGCCCTCGCGTTCTTGGAACATTCTGATTTCTGGGAAAGTTCTGTTAAGATCTCTTCCTATTATCTTGACAAACGGTGTCCACTCAGCCGCGAGCGAGTCGTACAGACTTTTGAGGGTTTGCGAGTGAGCCTCACTCATGCTCATCCAGGCCAGGCCCCTCAGGGCCGGAGGAACCCCAGACCAAATCATTACATTTGCGTATTTGGGCACTTTTGTAGCCACAGTTCTGTATTCTGCGATCAGAGCGGCCCACAGCTCGAGCTCGTTATCGCTATAGTGCTGCTGAGGCAGATTTGGTATGTCGTTAAACGCGCTTTCTCCCTGAGATGAAATGAGCGACTTGATGTCATCCAGTGACATGAGTGGCAGATGGCAATCATGGGAGTCTTCTTGGCAGTGGAACTGGTCCAGACGGGCGTTGAGAAGGTCCAGCTTCTCTGCTTCGTCCACCATTCTCATTTCGATATCCATGAAGGAGCTCCAGTTTACAGACTTTGTGACGTCAGACAGTACTTCAGTCATTTCGTAGGTTGTGTTTCCCTCATTCACAGGGTCTTTTTCGTCGCGCGACAGGTTTTCATTCATTTCGTGAGTAGTTGTCGTATCCGTCCGGTTTGTCTCCTGAGTCATCGCGGTGGATCTGGGACTCTTTCCCGTAAAAACAGATCAACTGCTTTCAATAAATATACGGGGCAGCCGAGGAAAGGAGGTTCGGCTAGTTTGTCGCTTTTAATTTAATTTTAAAGAGAGTGTCCTATTTATTTAGCTTCGCGGGTTCGTCTCTGTATGGGGTCAATAATAAATAGCGAAAATCTTAGGCCCTCCCCCGAACAAGCGAAACTATCAGTGGATCCTCGACCTGTGTAATTTGGTCGTGTAGAGGCTATTTTACTATTTCGATGATTTAGAGTTCTCGGCCTAGCTAACTAAACACGTTGTAAACAGATCAGTTGTATCTTGAGCTAGCAAAACGAAGAGGGATGTTCAAAGCAAAGAGTGAATGAGAAGCAAATGAAAATAAAGAGAGCAAATAGAAAAAAGGAAAGGAAAGGGAAGCAAACCCGAGAATGCCACGTTCTTAACCGCGTTTAAAGAAAAAGTGTAAATGTTATAAACATGAAACACAGTACTGCTTTCAGGAGAGTATTTAACTGTTTGGGGGTTTTAAGGGGTGGTGGGGCATTTCTCAGCGTGTGCAGGCGATCCTCTCATGTGTCAGAACACGTAAATTAGGTTGACAGCCGGGGATCTTAAAACAGCAACTGCGGCAAAATGAGCAGATGCAGGGTAGCAAAGGGGAAGCTCGAGTATTTGGCAACACTATTTTGTAAAAAAAAATGATAAATTTTAATGGATTAAGCTTCAGCACATAGTAGGCATTAATGCGTCCGGGTATGTATGGTATCTTGTGCACGCATTGCTCATCTCCAACTGTTAGGCGAAGCCTGTGGCAGGGGTAAAAAAGCACGTTAATACTGTGCAACGTCTAGAATACTCACACCAGGGAGCTAAACCGGTGCTAACTACTCCCTCATTCTCGGAACAATCACTCTGTAAATAGTTGGCCAACTAGGCAGGACCATGTCTCGTAGTAAAGATTGACGTGTCTCAGCATCGTACATACTATAGAATGTGTCTCACATGGTAGCAAATATTGAACCTAGTTTAAAAGGGGTGGAAATTTGTTCCTTTATACACATATTCGTGCTCCCTCGCAAGTGGCCGTCCCCACTTGCCTCCGGCGGCCCCTACCGGGGAGGGTTGGTTCTGCTTCGCAGAATTATCCATAAACCACGTTCGACCTTAAACTACAGCATACAATTCTATAAGTTAGAGCGTAAAAGCAATTAGGCGTATTTAACGCCGACACTATAAAGCACTCAGTCACAATCCTTTTGCCTGATCGGCTATATATGCTAATCCTAATCTCCATCTCTTCTGATATTCTGATATTCCAATTTGGAGAGAGATTTCTGCGAAGCAGACGAAAACCTCCCCGGTAGGGGCCGCCGGAGGTAGTCTGAGACTGACCCTAGCCCCTGTCACGTGCCGACTCTCAGGCAGTTCACGGTAATCAACAGTGCAGAAGAGTGGTTATTTTTCACTACCAACATCAGGCCTGATGAACATCCGCCAGGCCACCATAGCGGACCTGCAGGGCATGCAGAATGCCAATCTGACCAATTTGCCGGAAAACTATGTCATGAAGTACTATCTTTACCACGCATTGTCGTGGCCTCATGGCTCTTACGTGGCTACGACCACGGGCCCTAATGGAGAAGAGCGAATCATAGGCTATGTCCTGGCCAAGATGGAGGACGATAATACGACCGAGGGAGATGCCTCGCCGCCAAATGCACACATCACCAGTCTGTCGGTCATGCGGACATATCGACGACTGGGGATAGCTGCCAAATTGCTGCGACAGGCTCTGCGATCTCTAGTAGAGAGTTACGGAGCGCAGTATGTCAGCTTACACGTTCGAGTGTCGAACAAGCCTGCATTGCATTTGTACAAGGAGACGCTGAAGTTTGAGGTGATTGAGATAGAAAGCGGCTACTATGCTGATGGAGAAGATGCATACAGTATGAAGAAGGACTTGCGAGTGATGGATATTGACGACGAGTACGATGATGATGACGATCTACTGACGGGAGTGTTAGCTGAGGAGACTGATAAGCTTAGTACATGAGTTGTGTGATGTGTGACGTGTGATGTGAGTGTTTTCGCACCCTGTCTTTATATGTCGTGTAAATTAGGAAACAACCGAGTGGACAGTTGGGGCCGGCACAATTGAAAAGTATTTTTTGGGCTGTGACATAGAGGCCTACAGGCTAATAGTATTCAGATATGTAAATGAAGATATTAGGCACAAGTTTCCACCTTGCCTCCGGCGGCCCCTTCCGGTGAGGATTGGTTCCGCTTCGCGGAAAACGTAGACAAATGCTTTAAGCTCTCGGAGTTGAATATTCCAAATCACACTTTCTGCCAACCAGAACCAACCCTCCCGGGACACGCCCCGCCTCCGGCGATGTCCACCTCTTCTCCTTCAGAACAGTTTCGGCCGTTCGAGTGTACACTCTTTGTGTCACAGTATGTTATAATGCAAAATGATCCAGCGATGCAAAGTTAGCGAGAGTCGTCAAACCTTCTCTGGAATGAGAAGAAATAGGCGATAGAGCTATGATAGAGCAGCGGTAGCTATGAACGTAAATGTCATTCTCTCCGGCTCTCTCTATTACTCTCGGTCAACATCGAACTTTATCAAAAATACCGTACGCTGCGGATTCTCCTCAGTCTCAACTGTGTGAGCTGTCACGCTGGCTGTGAATAAACTGCCGTCCAGCACAGCTTCTATTATCCCGGCCGCGTATGCAGCGCAGTTTAGCTGGGACATCTCCTTAGGCACCGATATGAACTGAGTAATCATGGGTGCAACGTCTATAATCATGTACTCATTGGGAGCATCATTCGATCTTTCCAGGCCATCAGCAGGCCGCCCAAACACGGCTTTCCACACCGTGCTATGTATGAACTGCAGGATACCCAGAATTTTCGTTTCCCTCTTTGCGTTTTTGCCTTCTCTCAGAGTAATCAGTTCTAGGCATCTTTGGCCAATATGATATCCCAATTGATTCAGTCTTGCTTCTAAATCCTGCACTCCGCTCGACTGTTTTTGCAAGTACTGGATGGTTTCACTAAATAGAAATGCAAAACTACTGTATGATACGTCTGCCGTTCTCCGGTTTAGATTCTTGTCGTACTTGGAAGTGCCTCGCCGCGAAACCAGAGAAGAAGTGCTCGATTGAGGTGCGGTTGAAGGATGAGGCAGAGTTGAAGAGGGAGTTCTAGGTATTGGAGCTGGAGGTCGGGAGGATGGGATGATGGGAGTCGAGGGGCCTGGGATGTTCATCGCAAATAGATAGTGAAAGCAGTTGGTGGAATGATGGAACGATGGGATTTCACTATACGCTATTGTATTACAACACATATTAACACAGTTTTATACTTTTAAACACGCACGCTTGACACTCGTGGGTTATTAGTATGCGAGACTCGTTATTTCATAAACCAACGTAATAACTAGCTATTGTTTCTTATTTCGGTAGCAATTTCTATCTAGGTTTCTACCTCAATTTCTTCATTCCAGTGTTGTGCTTCGTCTCTGATGCCTAACACCAATAAATCAAAACCTTATAAAGCCTTTGCAGTTTATCGAGACCTTGCGAAGAGTCCCAAAGTTAAATCCCATGGTAAGATATGGGCAAAAAAAATGGGATATTTGAAAAAGTAGCATAGAGTTAACTAGTCTTGAAACTTAGAGCGGCAGAAAGTGCGGGTACGGACTACAGTCAAATGTCCAAAGCAGCACCATCCATCTCCACCTCCACCAAGCGACTCAAAGTCTGTAAACAACGTAAGAACCTATCCCATAATCTATCACGAGCGGGAGACACATCCAATTCCAATATCGTTCGTATGAATGTGATGAAAAACCAAAAGAGCCTCTCCACTAAGTCTGCTGACCCCTGGACGAAGCAGCACAAAGTGCCCCGGTTGATCTCCATGGTCCTTGAAACTAAAGAAAACAGCAAGTCCAATACCACTCAGCCGGCGGCAGCCGCTGCTGGTATCCAAGCGGCATTTGCATTTCAGCAGCCTGTCCAAATCCAGTCAAACATGTCTGACGAAGTCGTAACATATGGACGACCTGAGCCATTGGACCTTTGTAATGCTAAGCAAAGAGGTTCTCATGCACCAGAAGCTCAATCAACTCCCATAGTATTTAGAGATGTCATCAACATTTCTGGCTCTGTGAAAAGTCGTTCTAAGAAAGCACAAGTGCTGAGCGCGTCTAAAGCTGCAAAACTTGTCAAACTGTTGGAAGTACCGAAAGTGTGCAGTGAAACAGCTGAAAGGAAGGAGCTTGAAGGAGTATTTATTCAACCTGTTAAAGTTGCTAACGATTCACCAGCAATACCCGGCAGAGCTTCAAAGTTGCCAAAGCAGCCAAGAACAAGCCCCAATCGAGGTAAGATGTCAAGGGGTGCTAAGATATCGAAGTTGTCTGAGCTTAAGTCATCCGAGATGAAGTCAGGGCCAAAGCCCTCTCAGTTGAAGAGAGATTTAAATTCCTCTAAGTTAAAGTCCTCCAAGCCAAAGCCCTCTGAGTTGAAGAGAGATTCAAAGTCCTCAGAGTTAAAGCCATCTGCCCTCTTTAAGTTTCACTCAAACCAGTTAAAGCTCAATGATATAAAGTCTGCTGAGAAAAGGTTCACCCAATCAAAGCCCAAGAAAGAAGAGCCCAGTCGGCCAGAGCCTGCTGGATTAAAGTCAGAAAAGCCGAAGTCTGCTAAGAAAAGGCATTCCCAGCAAAATTCCGGGGAAAAGTCCACTGTGAAAATAACTTCCACAATGCTCAGCTCCTCTAATTCAAGGCGCCCCAAGCACCCAACATCAAGTCCGTTTCTGACATCCAAATCCGGCAGTGACTCCACAGTTACTACGCCCGTAGTAACCACTAAGAGTCCATCCAATGATATCTCAGTACAGGCATACTCTACACCACCCCCTCATCGCCGGACATTTGCTGAATTCCAGCAACAATGTGCGAGCCCCGACAGCTTCTGTCTACTCCAAACCAGAGAGAAGGAATAAGCCTAGGTAGCTAGAAGGTCGCAAGAATCTCAACTCTGAGCAGTCTGAAAAGTCCATTCATCCCCAAGATCTAATTTATCCAAACTCAAGCAAACAGTAAACTCAATTCCTTTTCTCTCTGAGTTCTTCTTATTATGGATACTGGCAGAGCTACTAGCATTTAGACCTTGGCTCTCCTCCTCATCGTGTTCTCTCTCTTGCAGGCCACGTTTTGCATTGCTTCCACTCCCTTTATTCCCCGACTCTGGTCTCTCACACAATCGGTTATACTGGAAGAGCTTTGCACCCTGCTCTGCTTTTTCCACAAACCTCTGTTTCACTATTTCTACTACTGCTATCAGCTTCTGGCACGTACGGTCACCATTAGCCAACGTGACTTGCCGGTGGGTTTCAAGAGTTTCTACAACCTGGTCACACCTTTTACTACTATTATCTCCAGATTTTATGGCTATAAATGTGGATGAAGTGGGTGTGGACATGGCTGGCCGTGTAGCTAGCACTCTTAGAAAGCTATAGCTCGTAGAAGTTTCTCACCATCGTCGAAAAACAAAACGATCACCACGCGAGCGCAGTGCCTACGGGTGATCTCTGCATATTTCACCTCTCGGTGCAATTACCCTCCTCAAAAGTGCCAAATGCATCAACAATACGTAATCCCTTTTTTGTATCAAACAAGGCGTGCCGGGTATTCGGTGAGGGTGAGTGGTAAAAGAGGATCTTTCGCAAGGATTCTTGGTTCTGTACATCACACACGGATCTCTCATTTGTGGAGTTGCTGGAGTGCAATTCTCATTGGAAAGTAAAATTGATTTCCTCCGACAAGTTTAGATCAGTTGTGGAAACCGTAGAGTAAGCCTTTTTTACCCTGCTGCTCCTTTTTTTGTGGTTTCCGTTACGTTATATTGGTGGAACCCACAGCAGTTTTAGTCGCCGTTGGAAGTTTCTACTTCGTTGTGGGAAAACTGTTGTTATATCCATGCTAGAGAGCCAGTTTTAGCGCACTATCAGTCAGTCGACTTGTTCCCCTCGATTACTGGGAGGCATTTTTGAAAAAACTGTGTTACTATACCCTTTTGTGTCCCGTCCCATTGAGATATATTATTTCCTGTCTTCTTTGGGTCTGCCCAGCATACGAAACACACATCTTTATTTTTCGACATAGCGTGGCAATCCATCTGCTTTTTCATCGTCCCCCAGATCGACACCGCTTTGAAAAAATACAGTGTCTAAAACGGCACAACGTGTAAGAACGAACGAAATTGGAGAGCAGTTTTGATACTGTCAGTGGCGTAGTTTGCGGGTGGAGGACAGAGCTTTTTGAAATAAAATACAGAGCTCGCTGCGTCAACTTGTCGAGACTTTGCTCACATCCCGAACGCCGGTTTATCATAAACCTCAGTTCATATCCCAAACGTGTTTATTTCGACCGATTGATAAATTGAATTGAATGGGCAAAACCGATAACTTCGCTACACTACTTCTTGTGCAACGTTAATTTTCTTGTTTCATATTTGGTTTCTTTGGCAGTGACAAAAAGAAGGGCCTGGACAATACGATTTCTAATTTACAAAAAAACTCCATTATTTGCTAATTCTCTCTGTTTTTCTACAAGACCAAAGCCATGAAACAAAGCAGGCATGCTCCAAACTTGGAAAAGCTGGACGTCAAGCGGAAAAGAGTCAACTTCACATCCCCGAATGACCCTCCCCTGTCCCCGGAAAGCCCTACCGACCTCAAGGACCCAGTGCACTGCGAAAGCGACCTAAATTTAGACCCGTCGTCTCGGGGCGGGTCCGAACCGCACGAGGACTTGAATCTGGTAACCCCGACTCCCTCTGTAAGCGAGTCTCCGAGCAGAGACGAAAGCATGGAAGCGGAGGACGGCCACAACCAAAATCAACCAAGTCGCGTAGAGCTGATGGCCAGAAAGCTTATGCCTGAGCTGACCGAGGAGGAGCAAATGAAGAATGTCATCAAATCGCAGTTTGACCTGGAGATTCTGCTCAAGCACCGAGAAATGCGACTGATTGAAGACGAAATGGCCAAGATTCAGGTCATGATGATACAGCTTAAGCAGCACAGCTTAGCTCCGCAGGTGCCTCTACCCAATGAACCAGCTAATTTTGTCGATACATATGCCCATTATTTGAAACATCCGGGTGACGCCACAAAAGAGCAGCATTTTCGTCCAGACTTTGCCGCCACTACTGGCGGCGTGGCAGGCTCGACCCGGCCGCAGCGGTTGTCAGCCCTGAGATCACAGACCAGAAGCATACGGACATGCATAACTCGGAGGAGCGACGGAGCTTTGGTCAAGATGGTCTGCTCAGGGTGTAAACGAAGTAATTTTGGAGGCGTACAGGGTTTTATTAACCATTGCCGAATATCTCACAGTCTGGAATTCACATCTCATGAACAAGCGGCTAACAGTTGTGGAGTCGTTATTGATGAAGACGAGTACAATGCGACAAATACAGTGACTGTTACTCAACAACAGCAACAAGACGTATCGGCAAACTCCAATACGACGACGTCGGAGGGATCCTCGGGGGAATTGAAATCTTCTTCATCGCAGTCATCGTCTTCAGCCCTACCGCCGTCCAAAATATCTCCACCTTCTGGTGGGCCCACCTCACTGAACTGCACCCCTCCTAACTTCCCTCCTACCGCCCCGCCATCAAGGCGAGCCAGCGAAGTGACCATCCATCACGGAGAGAATCCATCTTCCGATCTGGACAAGAACTCTAGAATCAACCATCTTGCATCTTTTCTAAGAGACAAAAACATCAAAGTGGATCTGGACGGTTTGGTTGTGCAGGCCACCGAAAAACTGACCAAGACCTATTTGATGGAAGGCGAAGAAGACTTTGACCCATCGGATGACGAGCTAGGTGACGATGCTACGTTGTTTGATCGAGTTCTGGCTGAAGCTAAGAGGCTGCATCTTAATGTAGACGAAATCCGCAAAGCTAGCAGCACAGAAACTACAAAAGTGAAAAAGGTGATGACCGCCACCAACCAAAACAACCAAAGCAGCGGCAGAGATGGTGTAGCCGACGAAAAAGATTCCGCAACAGCAACGAGTTCGCGCTCCACCTCTCCTGAAAGTGGGACGAAACCCTCGCGCACGTCGCGCAGAATGCCCTCGGACCCCTGTCCGCTAGTGACCAGAAGGAGGGCTGCGCAGCTGGAAATGGAAAAGCGAGCAGAGGGCGAAGCAGGTGCCAAGGAAGGGCTAGTCGAGAACGACAGTGCCTCGGCTAACTCGCTGTATAAGAAGAAGGAAAACAATGTCATTGGAAACATCTCCAAGTACATTCAGCTAAGCAGATTTTTCTGAACTAGGCGTGCTCTTCTCCACTTTGCCTCCGGCGGCGCTTCCCGGGGAGGGTTGCTTCTGCTTCGCAGAAACACCAAAAGTGTCATTTTTTTGTCTTCCCGTGAGAAATATTCCCTTCTACGGGTCGCGTACATATTTATATTTTGTATATTACATATTTTTATTAAAGATTTTGGTGATGCCAATGTGTAAATCGTAACTTCGTAGCTCGGCCTGGTCAAATATCAACCACGTACCTCGGAATAAATATCACTCCCCCTTCTGTTCAATAATCGTATCTTTCCAAGCCCCCGTTTATCACAGCTAGTGCTCTCAGCTGGATTTCAGACTCGGTGAAATTCTGAAACTGTCTGTATATCCACTGAGGCAGCAGTTTGCTAATATCATCTTGGTCCACAACCGTGCCTGGTATATGGACCTGCTGGAGGTACTCGTACAACAGTTTCCAGTCGTGTTTGGTCCACCTCGCCTGCCTAGCAGTAGAATCATAGTCTGGACGCGTAAATCGATCCATGGGTAAGAAACTAGGAGGACTAGCAAGACCAAGCGGAGTGCGGACAGATCGCGGCGGACTGTCATTTTCGTCGTCAGCCTCGTCATAGTAACTGTCTTCGCGAGTCACACGCGGCATTACTCGATCAATTGATCTCAGTTTACTGTTCAGTCTCTGCTTTGCTTCAGCAAATGAGAAGCCTGAGGTAGGGGTACGACTTGGTGGTCGAACTCCAGGATCTGGCGTCTGAGGGTCACCGAGTAGGTCTGATTGCAGAACGGGAGGTTCAAGCGAGTTGGACGAGTCTGAGTCTACAGAGTCTATGTTGACTGACAGGTCATGACCGTCACGAATGTTGACATTGGAAAACTGGAGAGGAGAGTCGGGGTGCCAGCTATAGTCGTGAGTACTACGAGTGAACTTCCGACGTTTAATGCTGCTGTCACTGGACGCTATGCTTGAGATTGTAGTGTTGAAATTTTCAGTTTCCGGTTCGGCTTGCCGCTTTTTGGCAGGTGACATCCTGATTAACATGGGGACGTGAAGTCAAAAATGAGGTCAAAACTGGTGGGAGAATTTAAGGTGTATCGTCAAAAAAGTGCAAACCCAGGGGGCAACAACAGCTAAACAGGAGACTTTTGGCAGCAATCCTCTAACAATGTCTTGTAACAAAAAAGGCGTCTAGTAGATTTCAGCAGATATTAATAAACAATCCAAAGGTATTTATTCGGAGTAATCTTAGATTTCGTAAAAGTCAGCTCACACCATTACTATATCTACATGTATGCGTCTTGAATAACTCCCCTATAAGAGGTGAGATCTTACCAACACTACAGAGTTCTAACTAAGAAAGATCGAATTGTTCACAGCAAACAATTGATACTTGCAAAACCACCACTCTACGAGAACCGAAGATTAACAACACCTTTTCTATGTATTTTTCGTATCATCCACTCGGAGGACCTATCGTAGTTCAATGTCACTACTACCAGCATAAAATGGCGGCAAACGCCGGGTAAGTAGCAAACCACATGACCACGTACTGTTTGGAGAGGATCGTTTTTTTCATGGTGACCATCATCACACACCGTATTTTTGCATTATTGTTAAAAAAGGAGCAATTGCTGAATATTCAACCAACATAACTGCCCCGTAACCTTTTAGCCGATATCAGTATCATTCACTGCATTTTTGTAGTTGCGTCTGTTTACACTTGTTTTCGTCCTATCGGCTCTGCATAGCCTTGATATATTTTTGCCGGACTTCCATAAGAACGGTGGCTAGGGCCAGAGGCAAAAGAGGCAAAGAGGCGAAAAAGGGTCTTTTTGATTGTTCGACAAATAAAGCATATCAAGAGTGAATTGCGATATACACAAAGCGACATTCGTACGTAGGCGTGTCAATAGCTGCAAAGAGTAACCACAATCGACAGTTTTTCTTCGAAAATAATGAACGTGCCGGGCAAAAAAGACCGGCGAAGAAGGTCTCCCAGCATAATCCAGCATTTGGAACCAGAATCGATCGAAGAACAGAGCGACCAGTTGAGTACGGCCAACCTGAATGCTTCGTGGGTCAGCGTGAAAGGAGCGTGGGCAGTACACATTGTCATTATTGTATTATTATTGCTTCTGTACGACCTGATCCCAGGGGTAACTCAGGAGCTGACGTGGACTTTAACCAACATCACCTACGTGACAGGCTCATATTTAATGTTCCACTATGTCAAGGGAGTGCCGTTTGAGTTCAACGCAGGTGCCTACGACTCACTGACAATGTGGGAGCAAATTGACGATGGCGACCAATACACAGGCAACAAGAAGTTCTTGCTGGGGGTTCCAGTGGGGCTTTTTTTGATATCCACTCACTACACCCACTACGACGTCACCATGTTTATTATCAACTGCCTGGCATGCGTTATTTCGGTAATTCCCAAGCTGCCCTCGAGTCACCGCCTTCGAATCACCTTGAACTACGACGACACAGACACTGCCGATGATAGTTAGTAGGAGTATGTGTGTGTCTGCCAACGAGGAGTAGGATGAGATGTTTTTTTTCTTTCAGCGGGAGATAAGATAAACCTAGTTGGGTTTCCCTTATCCTATTTTTCTTTGATGTGATGGATAATAGCAGGGGCTGGCATTATATGTTTGCCTGTCTAGTGTAAATAATGAGCATGTTTTGAATTTTTTTTGTTTTGGAGAGTTAGACCAACCTCCGAGTTAGCTGGGCAGGACCGACGACAGGCCCCGTTCAGAATGTTTGTAATTAATCATTACTATTCAATAGAGTATTTACTATAAGCCTTTGTATCGTCTGGCTGCTTGCTTAGTGGTTCCTCGTTGTCTTTAAAAAGCACTCCTTACTTATTCTCCACTGCCCCTCACTCTCACTGGCCCCGCCATCAACCGATCGGCAGATCTGCATAGCTTCTAAGTTTCGCCTAAACAGTTTCGATGAGACTTGAAGGGCACGACTTTAAAGCATACCTCTATTTTGCATCATCACAACACCCCTGCACTTTTAATTCGTTTGGGAGAACATCTGGCGTGCCACAGGATTTGTTATGTTACTCGCACGGGGAACTCTGCGCTTTGCTCCGCGCATAATTGGCAACACCCATCGTTTCGCATGTAGAAGCTTCCATGTAGGTTGTCTTAAATACGCAAAGAGTCCCTCAATAGTGTGGTTCTACGCCACAGACGTTCCCAAGGCACAGCCTGCCCATATCGACTACAAACGGACCAAGCCGGCGTCCAAGTTCGTGCCGTTCTCGGCTGCCGATTCTGCGCGCCTTGAACAGGCGTACCAGGAAGGACTGGATCACCTACACGAGGATGTCGCAGTACCGGTAAAGGAAGATGGTCTGTTTGAGGTCGACATCGAGAAGAAAGAATTGCGGCCTACCTACTGGAACGGACCGATCTACGATGTGAGACGGGGCAGCTGGTTCTACTCGAGTTCTCTGTCTAAGCCGACTCCTTGCCCCGAGAAGCTTTCGGATCAACTCGAAGCTTTGTACTTGGAGATGCAGGAACGAGTCGAGTCCAACGAGGACAATGGAGCGGTGATACCGTTTAAGTACAGCGGCGACAAGGAAGACTCTACAGTGGTGGATGGCGTTAGCTTCTCCAACGGCCTGGACGCTGAAGTCGCGTTCTTATTTAAAAAGGACACATCGGTAACAGAAAAGGACTCTTGGATAGCAGGCGAAAAGGTAACGAGGGGATACAAGGGCGCAGGCGAGGGCAGCAAGGCGAAGAGCAACAGCAGCAAGTCTGCCTCCTCTTCGAGCGGTAACAAAGAAAAGAACACAACGACAACATCCTCGTCCTCGTCTAGTGAACTGGTTAATCGTGTTTTCCAATTGTTTAGTTCCGACGACTCTACCACCACTAGCGAAAACAAGGTCTCAAAGCAGATGGAACAGGATTACAATGCAAATGACAAGACTGACAGGCCCATTGACCACCTGGTTTTATGCGTGCATGGTATAGGCCAAAAGCTCAACTCGCGGGTGGAATCGGTCAACTTTGTTCACGACATCAACGTGTTCCGCAAAGTCATGAAGGAGGTGTTCTGTGACTCGCCTGATCTCCAATCCTCGCTCAATGCCAATTCTGCGCTGATATCTGACAAAAAGCATCCGCTCAAGACTAACAACAAAGTCCAGGTCCTGCCCGTAATATGGCGCCACAACATCGAGTTTGGTACTCCCCGACTACTACTCGAGGACAAGAGCAAAGTAACGCTGGAAGACATAAACGTACAGAGTTTAACACCCCTGAGAAACCTGGTAGGAGACGTCGTGGTAGACGTGCTTCTCTACCAGGACCCCAGTTATAGAGAGCAGATCTTGGACACCGTTGTCTACGAGCTGAACCGGATTGTTCGACAGTTCATTGCCCATAACCCCGGGTTTTCATCTCGCCCCAAGATATCCATTATCGGCCATTCGCTCGGGTCTGTTATCTGCTTTGATTTGCTAACAGCACGAAAGTCATCACAACGGCCGTATAGCGACAAGCTGCCCATTTCCAAAGATCGCCTCGAGTTTGACGTCAACACTCTGTTCACAATGGGTAGTCCACTGGGCCTGTTTTTGTTAATCAGACAGGGAAACTTGTCCGCTGATAGTTTGGATGCTCGCCACTTTTACAACATTTTCCACCCTTCCGACCCTGTGAGCTATCGAATAGAGCCCCTGATACACCCGCAAACGTATTCAATGTCGCCTGGCGTGATTCCATTTGCCAAAGGCGGCATCAGCACTGGGTTTCAGGATCTGAGCGATTTTGGCCACAAGATAACGCAGGCTACGTCTGCAGCTTGGAGTGGAGTGGCATCTTTGTATTCAAAGGCCGACTGGCTCGAAGATTTGAAGCAGAAGCTGATCAGCGACAAGGCCAAAAAGGAAGAAGAAGAGGAGAAGAAAGAAAAGAGCAAAAAAGATAAGTCGGAAGAGGAAAAGAAGCGGCTAGAGCAGATTCCCGAGGATGTCAAGAAGCAGATAGAGGCGACTCTTCGCCAATTCAACCCTACGGGAAGAGTCGACTACAGTCTCCAGGAGGGTGTCTTGGACATCTCCCTCATTACAGCCATTGGATCGCACATTTCATATTTTGAAAACAGCGATGTAGCCAAATTTGTCATGAGCCATTTGTACAAAGATTAAAACAGAAGTTAAATCGCAATAATCATTGCTATAATTCATATTTCGTAATTCTCATTAAATATTCATGTCTATGCTATCATTTCACTAAGATGCTTCTTTCGTATGACAAACAGCCCAACATCGCACTCGGCGTATTCTTGGAGCCATTCACGCTGGTGTGTGAGCGCTTTTATAAGCAACACAAGCGTCTGGTTGCTATGATAGTCTGTCTTGTGCAGAACTTCTTTCAACCAGGGGAGCTCTTCGCTCAGCCATCGGCTACCCCACTGAGTTAGGTGGACCCCGGACAGCTCTGTGCTGTAAAGCACTTCTGCGTTCGGAATGGCCTCCACTACTCCCAACTGGTGAGAAAATGGGGCTACCGACTTTAACGTTTCTGGAGTCTGTGAGATGCACTCGCAGGTTCGTGACGAGATCCTATTCAGTGCCAAAAGATGTAACAATGCAGTGTCGAGGCAAGGGATAACATGCTTTGAATGAAAGTTGAGCGATGTAGGATACGATATCAGCATGACGCCGCCATAGGCGAGCTCTAGAAAACGGGTACTGATAACAGACTCAAATGAGTTCATCCCATGGGTCGGGATCATTCGCAATTCCATCGACAGATGCGTAGACATGGGCGGCACCAGTGGGGTCCGCGATGACCTGGGCATGAATGTGAAGTTGTCAAAAATGGTGTGGTCGTCGATGTCACTGTCGTCATCGGCGACAAAATCTCTGGCTGTGAAATCCTGGCCGCCGAATTCTTGGCTATATCGCAAGCGAGACCTAGGGTATGTTGAAGTAGATGTCATTGACGTGGGCGAGAGAGGCGGTGAGGGAGTTTCCGGTTGATGATGCTGAGAGGAGGAGTGGTGGTTGTAGTGGTTGCTGTTGCTGGGGTCGCTGCCACTTAGAGGAACAAACTGGAAAGGTCCCATTTCGTATTTCGGGGTGTTAGGAGCAGAGCTGCTGGTCGAAGCTCGCGGGTCAGTCGACAGTCCGTGGAAGGCCAGCTTGAGCAGGGATCCATTAAACTGACCGTTGGAGTCTTCAGACTTTGAGCGTAAATGAGATGAATCAACAGAATGGTGCCAGGGCAGGCCGTGGGTGACGCTGGCATAGAGCGGGCGAGGGAAATGCGGGGTTTCGGTCAATAGCTGGGACACGATAGAGCGGTACACTTCCGAGACCGAAGTGCTTATGGAAACAACACGGAAGGTGGGATCACTGAGAACAACGCTATTGCATTGTGAGGCTATGATCCTCTTGACAGCTATATCCAAGAGAGACGGATCAAAAGGATCACCAGCCTCCATCGCAGGATTGATAGCAGCTGCTATCATTTAGAAGTAAAGAGCCTTGTTTCGGGGACGAGGGAGAGGATACAAATTTCACAAAATGCTTTTCTCCCAAAAAGAATACTTGGCTCAGTTCAACCGCTCTTGCCAACAAGACCCTTAAAATCAATTATTAAAAATAGACCAGAATGCGAGAGAGCACAAAGGTGTGTCAAGTTGCAGCCAAGTTGGATAAGAACGAAATCAATCCCTACCGGTCGTCCGCGTATTCTATGTATGTATGAATGAGATCGTTCCTTTGCACGCGGTTTGTAGAATGCAAAATGTGAATTATGAACGGTCGGAAGTCAGACCCGGTCCCGATTTCCTCTTGGATGTTATAATTTGACTTTAACTTTTTGGCCCTATGATTTATTTTTCTTGGGCTCGCTTTCAAAGTTCAAAAACCTTAATATTACAATGGCAATGTCTGCGCAGAAATTGCTGGCTACAGAAGTTGCCGATTTGAATGTGCAAAGTGGTCAGAGAGGCACAGCTTCAACAACCTCTGCACATGGTCTGGAGGAGGGGACCTTTGAAACGGTAGACCAACTCTAACGGGGGATGATATGTTACAAGTTTTTGGTAACAGCTCAACGCTCAGGAGGGAAGGGGCAGTTCTGAGATGGCTTGATGTTGCAAGGCGGATAGGATGATTGATACTCTGCCACTTAAAACCGGCCAAAAGTTCTTTCCTAAGTTTCTGGGGGATGTAGTTTAGGCGGTTTTTTATTCCACTGTTCGAGATAGGCCCAGTAGTAGTTAAATGCCGAACGTAGTTTTACAAATGAGAAAGTGGGCCATCAAGTTGTTATTAAACCGCGTCCTTTATTATACAGCCCAGGAAAAAAAAATAAAACCATTCCATAACTCTCTCTCTCCTTTTGCCTCTTTGTGTCCCGCATCCATTCGAATCCTAAACTCGACCCATTGCACTGTGAAGGACCAACGGATCCATCACCGTTCCCAGGAATGATCAGCCAACTTAACTTCAACTGGCTAAGCCATCAGTTATCATCTAACGTGAGACGACGTTGCATAAGTCTTTTGCAGCAGCGCAGACAGAAAGGGGCATGAAAAGGGACTTGACATGACAAGTCAAGCGGAAATGCTGTTGCAACAACAGGGTGAGGCCAGACCACAACAGCCAGCATTGGGACTGCACCAATCTTTTTTTGTTGCACGACTTAATTTAAGTCGTGCGATAGGGGGATGATTTCCGGTGTTGAGTATAGAGCAAGTTTGGTAGGCTGGGCAGAGAGAGGCACCACGCCTCAGGGCATTTTAACTATTAAGTTTTTTTTTTCTTAAATCGCACTTCCGGATCATTTCCTCTCCGCGCACGCATGCGCATTCCTTTACAGATATTTGATTTCTTGCCCACTGAAGATATTTTGCTCAACTGTAATGTGTGGTGTGTTGCTCCTTTCATATTCCTGCACTCCTGTTTGTATAATGTTTTGTGTTTAAGTTGTGTTGGTGTTTCCCATTTTCCGTTCTTCTTTCTTTCTTTCTTTCTTTTTTTATTTTATTTTTACTGTAATCCAGTTAAACTATCTTCCTGTTATTTGCTCCTTTTTCCCTTCCCTTTCGTGCCCTATCTCTTTACCTATCCATACTTTCATTCCAATCCCAATCCAAACCCACTCCATTTTTCATTCCACTCTTTTTCACTCGGATTCCCCCCACCCAACTGCCTCCTCCCACACGCTCGGGTTCGTATAGTTAGCGTCAGTATAATAGTTAACTATTCGACTGCGCCTGCGACTGCGACGTTTAGCCTGTGGGACCTAATTCGCAACAGTTAGGACATGACCGACCTCCTGAGCGACAGCCTGGGACTATCACATCCATCCCATGTATCCCCTGCTATCATCCCACACAAACCCCTGTGATGATTTGCCTCTCTATAGCTGAAAAGGGGGCAAACGGTTTCGTGGCAGTCGTTGCAACTATGTTTGATGCTGCAGGGTCCCGGGAAATGTGCATTTCTGGAAAATCTCCATGCACTTCAGTCCAAACTGGCGACAAAGGTTACGAGGGATATCTCAGCGGGTAAAAACACACAGAGAGATGAGCACAGAGGTCCTAGCCCCGCTATCTGTTGCCATAAATGCAGTAATGAACGGTACGTAGCTGTACACTTACAGATTCGTTTGGATCATGTCCTGATATGACCGATAAGGTTTGCCAGTACAGCAGGATTAAGCGAGGAGAGAAAAGGGAGAAAGGGAAAAGGGATAGAAAAGGGAGAGAAAAGGGAGAGAAAAAAGAGACACTGGTAAAAGCGATCATCCGTGCCAGAGAGCACTGAATGGGAATAAACCTTGTCTGGAGTAGGGCAGCAGACATCAACTTAGCGGATAATCTTCTCTGACCGAGTTTGTACAATGGATATATACAGAGGTCCTATTGGAGGTCGTAGTAGGTTGTTTCTACTTCCCAGAAATTTAGCACTGAATTCCATATTGGCTTTGTTCTCTTTGATCCGTAGAATGCATTCAGTAGCAAATAGGCCGTCTGCCTCGGAGAAGCGAGCAAGAGGACGCATCACAGAAAACCATCCAGAGATTTTTCAGAATCTTTTTTGATGAGGTCAAACATTCCCTTGTTAGTGGGTCCACGCGTGCCAGTGTAATATAAGCCACAGGCGCTACCAGCTTCTGCGAAGCTGAACCAACCCTCCCCGGGAGGGGCCGCCGGAGGCATGTTGAGATATATAGACCTGGTAGTACTCACCTCGGGCATGACAGGATCACCCTTTGGTCCCTTGACGTATCGGAAGGGCATCTCAGTGCTTTCGTGCTTGTTGAACCTGAGCTCGGGAAAGTCCACGTAGTCGATCTCGGACAGTTTGTTGCCCTTGCTGACCAGATCAACCACCCTCACAGCAGTGTCGGTTGTCATCTGCGTCTTTCCTAAATGTCGACCGGCAAATCCTAGATTCCGTAGCTCTCCAGTCCGATCTCGGGGAGGATGGTCGCCGAGAATGCCACCAAACAGAAAGTACTCGTGGGTTCCAAAGTCCTCGGGCACAAGCTCTTGAGTGGCAGAAGGGTCAAGCAGGATGACTTTCTGCCTATCAAACGATGGGTCCAGCTTGCCCAATTCTGTCACATTGACGTCGGTTATCTGTATGCTCAGCTCGTTAAACTCTTTGGGCACCAGCTGGCGGGTCTGATCCGAGACAGACGAAAGAATTAGATTGTTTCCTCCAATGTCTCGTGCGATCTGGGCATATTCGAGCTTAACCCAATCGGAGAATCCTTCCTCCATATGCTCTATGATGTACTTCATTATGTGTGATATATATATTATGTAGCAGCAGGGTATATTCGGCCAAGAACGGTACGTATCAGGCTAATAGTGGCAGCAGCACGTCTATGTGCGTTTGTGGTCCTAACTCTGAGTTAAATCTTGAATTTTTTTTTTTGATTTTCCAACATGAAAGATGAACCTGAGCCTCATCACCAACTGCAGAGGTCGTCGATGCGTTAGGCCGAGCAGTACCCAGACTCTCTTAACGAGCTTTCCGCAAAGCGGAACTGCCCTCTCCAGGAGGGGCCGCCGGAGGCAACAGCCACGGGACGGTATGTGGAGCTGCTGGGGCCAGCCCCAGACCCCGTAGCTCTGCTTCCCACTGACAGCATGTAGTGAGTGTGGCGATCTAGAGCTGCCACTTGGAGTACTATGCAACACACTGGAGAGACAAGTTTTGAAAAATTCAAACTTCACTTAAATTTCATCTATCAGACCCAACTACTCATAGATGAAAATGGCATTTGGGAAGCTGCCGGTGCTGCAATCGCTCCGGCGGCCCAACACGGGATTTTTGGTCCCACTGGTGTGTGGACCACTCGCACCTATACGACTCATAACGACGTCACGGGCGGTACTATCACGAGAACAGACGTTCAAAGATTTTGAAAAGTTCCTGGCAGACGAGTACCAGAAAATTGCTAAAATGAATGGCATCAACGAACAGCAGACCGCAGACGAGATCAAAGGAACCAATCTGATTCGATATAATAACCCGAAACATCTGAGTCCGGAGATGGACCGGCTGCGAATCGTGCCTAAAGACCCGTCGTTCTATATGTTGAACCCACCCCATGAAGAAGTGCTGCGGAAGCTCAACGGGCTGATCCAGAAGTACATCAACCTCCCTACGGTCTCCAAGGAAGGTTTCATACCCCCCGGACTCCTGTCGCAGGACGAATACGCCACAAACCACGGTGGGCACCGCCTCAAACCGTCGCAATATCTTGCCTTCAGAAAGCTTGCCCTGCGCCTGGCCGAAATAGACCCGCAGCTTATGCCAGAAGAAGTCGACGCAGCGCTTCAGCCGTTTCTGCGACACAAGGACACCACCTCTGTGGCTAAAACGTACAAGACGCTGGACAAGTACGGCAGGGCTATTTCAGTGGGACGGAGAAAGACCAGCTCTGCCCGAGTGCAGGTCGTGCGCAGTGGAGAAACCATCAAGGGCCAAATACTCGTAAACGGCAAACCGCTCGACCAGTATTTTAAACAGATTCAGCACAGAAACGAGATTATGTACCCTCTGAAAGTCATACAGGGCCTGGACAAATACAACGTGTTTGCGACGGTGCAGGGTGGTGGACTGAGCGGGCAAGCCGGTGCTGTAGCACATGGTCTAGCCAGATGCCTCGTTATTCACAATCCCCTGCTTCTGAACCGGCTGTCCAAGGCAGGCTGCACCCACCGGGACGCAAGGAACAAGGAGCGAAAGAAGCCAGGCAAAGCCAGAGCCAGAAAGTCATATACCTGGGTCAAGCGATAAGTCTGTTGTATATATATGTGTAAGTACACTGTACATAGCATTGAATTCAGTTATATATAACTACAGTGTCTCAGCTCCTCTCCGGCGGTGTCACTCCGTGGAGGTTGGTTTTGCTTCATAGAAAGTGCGTAGTCTTGGGCTGCACACACTTGGATAGCATAACTCAACGTTTGGTACATAAATGGGCAATTGTCAATTCCGACTGATACACATATGCTATTCATTGAATTGACTTACATGTAGTTACGCTATCGGCTCATATTGTGTAACTGTGTATCGTAATTATATTTATATCTTTCACCGGGTGAGATCGCCGCACTCAAGACTAACATACGCATCGTGAAGATGACTTTTTCATCACTATGTTCTTTCGCAAGTTCCATAGTGGTCTTTTGCTGCAAAAGGCAGCGAAGAAGTCTACACTTGGACTTGATTATGTAGGTATCTATGATATAAAGTTCTCGGTTGCCCCATCCTAACCAGTTCATTGAAACCTCCAAATCAAAGCATCTGTGGAGGTTCGTGTGCAGGACTTGCTATAGTATGTAGAGTGTTTGCAGTAGAGACAGCAGTACATATACTAATTAGAAACCAGAGATATTAGACAGAGGACAGAGCTTTTGTCCTGGGCCAGAGCTGAGTTTAACCGAAACAGAGGTGAAACTGATGTGGTGAGTGTAACAAGAGTGAACATCGAAGTGACTGTAATGCTTAGCAGAATGCGCAGGCAGCGATGTCTAACCAGCAAAAGATCAAGTATCTGGTATCAATGGGTACGAAGGAAGTCAATAACTTGGGAAAATCGTTGCAATTGTTATAGACTGTAGTTATTTATTAAATTATGCTTGTACATAAGACTATGTGTCGGGAGATCAATTCAATTCTGCGTAAGCAGAACCACACTCTGCCGGAATGCCCAGCGGGGAGGGGGTTCAATGGACACTACGAAGAAGTGTAAGTGTCTGATCTTGCGATACCCCGATGCTTTCCACGACGCGCTCTGCTATAGCATCCGGCACACCAAGAGGTTGTCCCCAAGTCTGGAGTTCCTTTTGCAAGGTAGAACACCTTTGGCTGCGACTGTTCTTGATAGCTAGAGCTTCGGCTTGAATGTCTTTGATCAACTGAGAGGCTCCCTTTGAAAGAGAATCGGCGCCAGAAACATCGAATTTGACCTGTTGCTTTGCAGCTTGCAGCCTGGTGGTGTACCCCGTAACTACTCGACAAGCTTCGATTGCGGTAAAAGCGACGTGGAACCACGACCAGGGTCGTTCTAGAGAGAAATTGACAATTTTTTTAGAGAAGCCGTCTAGAAGAGTTTCAACGGCCTTGTAACCTAACTGTTTTTCTCTGTTCTGCGAGCTATCTGCTAGTGCACAAACCACATTCACAGACAGCTGTTCTGCGGGTGTCAGAGCAGCTAGCTCGGCATCTGAAGTGATAGCCTTCAGCTCATCGAGTTCAACATTATCAACTTTCCCCATCAGCCTTCTAATAATCTTTTCGCGTAGGTACTGCGCTCTGACCCAGGTTTTATTGGGAGTTGGACCCAGCTCGACGTCAGGCAATGGTCCAACCGTCCACATCCCTTCTGTGTCTCTATTATCCTGAAGGTCATCGACCAGCAGATTGTACGAATCAATTGCAGACGAGTTTGCACTGTTCGACAGAATTCTATCGCACTTGATTTGCTCGACCTCCAATAACCGTTTTGTCAGACTATTTCTCAGCTTCTGATGCAATTCTATGATTCCAGCAATCTGCGTATAAACTCCATCCACAAATGCCTTTTTGATATAGGCAGAGAAATCCGGCAGCTGGTCGTAGATGTCACCCGTGGTGGCTATGGGGGAAGGGAAGGTAGATGATAATCTCGTGTACAGATAAGGGGAGAGTGTGTCGTTTTGGAAACTTTTTATGTCCAGAGTATTGTAGTGTCCCTGAGCGGTTCTAAAACAACCTAGTAGTCGGTAAACGTGTACCAGCCATAGACGCACAGAAAACTGGTGTTTGTCAGCGACAGCCGCCACTTCCAGAAGAACAGCAGCCTTGTAGAGACGCAGGGGGTCTGATGCATTGTTGAGCATTGCCAATGATGACAGGAGAAGAAAGTCATCGCCAGAATGATAATCCTTGGCATCTTTACCCACGAGAAGAGGTTTTGACTGATTGTAGAGATCGATATTTTGCTCTATAGTTTGCTGGCACGCTTCAGAGCCCGAGGAGGAGATCAGATACAAAAACTTTTGCAGATTAACCTGTACGTTCATTGCATCGTGAGTATCAACAGGCGTGGTTGCTACTTTTTCTGTAAGATACGCCCTCCATTTCTCTACATCGAAGGAAGGCGTCGCGTAGTATGGCTTCAGATCGTCAAAAGTTGACCTCTTGTTGCCAAACAGTGTGAAAAATTGTTCCATGGCACCATTGATCTCGCGCGTGGAAGATGGAGACAGTGATGCAAGATGTACTCGTGCAAGAGCAGCATTCCTGCTTTTGCCAAACTCTGCAATCAGCTTCTCAGTTCGCTCAACAAACTCTTGGCCCAATTGTACTGACGCTTCGTTCACCAACTTCCAGTGAAGCCAATTGTCCAGAGACTTGCCTCGCAAAAACTCCACGCACTCGTTATGCAGGGTTTCCCATTTTCTGGCGTCTCTGAGCACTTCCACCAGCATGATTCTCAGCTCTAACAAACCGCACTTCCTGCACCGATCAGATTCAAGGAGCGCAATCAGTTCGTTCATTTTACCCGTCGCTTTAAGCATACTTGCTTGCAAGTACAGCTCCTGAGGAGTCTCCAAAGCGCCCAATTTCTCCAAGTACCGGCTGCACAGCATCGGAAACAGTCTTTTCTCGGACTCGTTTGCTACTCCCGACTCGAGGGCTATAGTCATACTGTAAACCACATTGAGAGTGTTGTTACGGCTCGAGTACTGCTTCTGCATCTCTGTACACGCCTTTATTATACCCTTTATGTTGCTTGACTCTACCATTGACTCGAGCCACAAAGCTAATAAATCTTTGTCGTTTGATTTCCGAGCCGCCGTCTCAAAAAGCTTACTCAGAGCCTGATCTAGGCCGTACGCGAGATATACATTCTGAATCAACGCCACAATGGTCAAATTGGTCGGTCCAACTCCTGCCGCACTGTCTGCACACTCAACAGCCTCATCTTTCCGACCCAATTTCGAGAAGATGTATCCTTGTAGCGCAGTGTAATAGGTATTTCCCGGCGTTTTCTTTAACTCTTTGCCCACTTTGACAAGAGCCTGCTTGTAGTTGCCCGCATCAATCAGGTCCCACAAATTCTTCAGCTCTCTGCTAGACATGGCACGTTTTGACTCCAAAACAGGCTACGTTGAGCTGGATCAACTTTGACGGTTAACGTTGACTACATTTAAGTCCATGATGGTCGTACACGGCAATGATCGGCACCAACGTGCGGCATGAGGCTGGAATCCGAATATTGCCAGCTCGCCTCCGGCGGGGCCTTTCTAGGGACATTGGTTCCGCTTCGCGGAAAACGTAGTACTATAGTATCGTAATGCATTTCCGCGAACCGGAACCACTCTCCCTGGAAGGGCCACGCCGGAGGTGAGCATCCGCCGCGTGTACCTGCGGCGGAGAACGCGGCTGATTTTTTGGCGGTGATCTCTGAAAAATATATTTTCAGAAGTTGCATAAAGAGACTTTATCCATAGCAGAATTGAGCCCAGCATGTCAGCTATATACAAAGCACTGTCGACGTCTTCGGACTCGAAAAAGGGTAGCGGTGACAAAACGAATGGTCGCGTGATCAAAAATAAGCAAAAAGTACTCGTGATTTCGTCTCGAGGAGTTACCTACAGACACAGACATATCATCAATGATCTTGCCAGTCTGCTGCCACATGGCCGGAAAGAACCTAAGTACGACAGCAAGAACAAGCTGCAGCAGCTGAACGAGATAGCAGAGCTTTACAACTGCAACAACATCATGTATTTTGAAGCACGCAAGCATTTAGACCTGTACCTGTGGCTTTCCAAGGCACCTAATGGGCCCACTGCAAAATTCCACGTACAGAACATCCACACTATGGACGAGTTGAACTTTACCGGAAACTGTCTCAAGGGATCGAGACCGATACTGTCGTTTGACAGTAGTTTTGACGAGAGTCCGCACAATGCGCTGCTCAAGGAAATGTTCATCCACACTTTCGGGGTGCCTCCCCATGCCCGCAAGTCCAAGCCTTTTGTCGACCATGTGCTGACCCTGAGCATCGTGGATAACAAGGTGTGGTTCCGAAACTACCAGATTTCAGAGACTGTTGATCCGACTAAAAAGGGCGAGACCGAGCTGTCACTGGTGGAGATAGGTCCCAGAATGGTCCTCACCCTGATAACTATCCTCGAGGGCTCTTTCGGGGGACCTGTGATATACGAAAACAAGGAGTATGTATCTCCTAACTTTGTGCGAGCTCAGCTCAAGAACCAGCGGGCCGCTCAAGCCCGCTCCAGGGGCGAGGCAGCGACGGCCAGGAAGATGAAGAAGAGAGACGCCGTTTTGGCGGTCGATCCTCTAAGCGAGGGTGTTTTATTTAAGTGATCAAACCGTCCCAGGCACGCAGTAAATAACTGTATATAACGTCCAAATGAAAACTCAGAACTTGCAATGTCATCTGGCACGCTGAAGCCGGGAGTATGCCTCCGGCGGCCCCTACCGGGGAGGTGTGGTTCTACTTCGTAGAAAGAGACTGTTTGAACCAGTTCACCGTTCAACGTACACCATTCACAGTAGGTTCCAGCTCATTATCCAAAAAGAGAGAACGACAAGCTCACTTTAGATATAAACTTTCGATATAACCTTTAGCTATAAAACTTCTTTGTACGGCAATTGCACCTAGTTCCCGCACCGCTGTCGAAGCCAATCTTCAAATGTATGTACCAATTGATGTCTACGAGTCTTATTTTATAATGTGAAAGTCAGCACGACGGCCAAGAAACAAGAAGGGCAGCTAGAAGCATAACAGATAGAAGACGCCCAGAGGGTCTTTACAGTGACGAACGGTTTCTGCGAAGCAGAACAAACCTCCACGGAGTGGCCCCGCCGGAGGCGAGCTTTACGAGATCATTGTGAGTTAAGCTAGCTATCTACATCAGTGCTTGGCAGGCTCAGACTTGCCTTCATGCTCCTTAATAAAGTCACTAGTTAGCTCTACGGCACTTCAAGGCACGGGAACTGGCAAACTTACAGAATAAACTTCTCTTCCTCGGAGCTTCCAGCGTTGATTGCGGGTGAGGTAGGGGCTTTCTTGGTCAAGATAGAATACCCGATTCCAGCTGCTACAGTAGACAGCATGGCTATACTGAGCTGGTGCGATTGAAACGTTCGTCCGAAAATTACGTAGGCTCCCATGGTTATTTTTGACTAGAGATTATATGATGTTCAGAAATTGACGATGGTTCAGAAATTGTTTGACGAATCTTCCAAGCTGGTTGGTGCAGGAGAGTGACGGGCGGGTAAATGGGCTTCCACGCGGGTCCGTCTCAAATAGAAATGGAGATTTGGTTTAAGTGGGGAAGTTAAAGACTGAGTGACTTCTACAACGGCATCATTATCAAAACGCTGAATGACTTCGTAACAGTTATTAAAACACTGAGTGACTTTCCCTTATAGTGTGTCAAACATATCATGACATGAGCTTGCTACAGGATCAAGAGTAAGTTTTTAGACGCGGGAGTAAAAGGGCCTTTGGACTATATTTAATGTTTTATTTATCAAATGGCGATTCGATCTAAGAATATAAGTACTAACATACAAGTTACGTAGTGAGCCAATTGCGGGCCGCGTACCTTCAGGCATTTCAGGATGGAGTGGGTGAGCGGGTCATTAAACCGTCGCACTTGTATATCACGAAGACAGGACCCAAAAGGTTGAATAATGCAGCTGCTACGCTGCTGTCTATGGCAAGTTCAAGCTCGCCGCCTATTCCGACCGACTCGCTTCACGACCGACTGCCCGTTAGGCGTGGGAAACACACACCCGGTGGAGGACGAGGAGGAGCAGGAGGAGGAATGGACGACGACGACGAAGACGATGATTATGACGATATGCCGACCGGGTCAAAACTGTTCAAATCAAGGACCATAAAGGGCAGACGGCGTGCTTCTACACTGCCTTCGCTGAGACAGGGCGCCGCTCAGCCTGTGATTCCGGTGTCCCGGCTGACCCGCGGCAAGTCCACCGAAGACTTAGCGAGTGGGAAACCCCAAGATAGTAGCCGAGATAGCAATATGTTACTGTACTCTGATCTCGCGAGCGAAGAAGGGTCTAACGCCACGGAGGACGATACATTAACGACTGTGTATGAAAATGAACTGATGTTTGACGACAATAACGGCAATGTTGGTGGCATTGTCGCCAATAATATGGGCGCCACCGTGAACGACATTTTGTACAACGACTCGGACGTTGATTTTGACAAGGACTACGATGACGATGAGGACTCGAATAGCGACGTAGACGACGGCGTGGACGGTGGGCTCAGTGAAGAAGACGACAGTGATATAGAAGAAGATCTAGAATACGCGGCCCAGCAGCTCAAAATCAATACGTCTGCTGCTGGCGGCGATAACTCGACCACTTCGGGCAGTAAGCCGCCCTCGGGGAACCCATCTCCTCGAGGCACCGGTAGACGTGCCAATACAAGCATTTCCAGCCTCACAGGTCCACCTCCGATATTTTCCAAGGGTCCCAGACGACAGGGGTCGCTGGATGTATCAACTGGCGGCACACTTTCTTCAGCAGCATCATCGTCCACCAGGTTGCAGCAGCAGCAACAGCAGACTGGTAATGGAGGAGTACTTGCTGTAAATGGCGCTTCCAGCAGTACTAGTGTACCATCAGGAGCCCCACGCAGACCAAGTGTTACTGGGCGGCAAAGAGCATACTCGACCCGCACGACCGACTCAAACTACTCTCCTCAGCTGGCTCTGAAAAGAGTAGACACACAGGTAAGCACAGTGAGCGCATCCTCTAGTATCAAGCCCGAGATATTTCCCACCACTGGATTGTTTGCTGGCGAAATGAACGAAGAGGCCGAGACTGCTTCGGGTTTAGGAATTAGAAGGAGTCTCAGTGGAGGTATAAATGTTGGGGGACTGAGCGAATACTCGAGGAATAAGGATTCTAGGAGTGACTCGAGGAATGATTCTAGAAGTGACTTAAAGATTGACTTCAAGAACGACTTTAGGAATGACTCCAAGAATGAATCAAGGAACGATTCTAGGACTGACTCTAGAAATGACTCAAGAAATGACTCAAGAAATGACTCCCAACTGTTTCTGGGCCCACCTCTTATGAAACCTTTAAGCATTAAATCACCAACATCACTTGCCGCAGCTCCCCGGATATCCAACCTCAGTAGTCAAATAAAAGCCAAGCAGTCGAGCTTTGACAACCCGCTCGAGCAATACATTGCTGCCTCGGGTAAGAGCGAGCGCCGCCCTCTCAGGCTACGCATGTACATGCCTTCGTGTGATGAACCCAGAGTACCTTGGGAGGTAGTGGTCCGAACCGATGTGAACGTAGCAAACGCCATTGGGTTTGCCCTGTATTGCTACACTGAGCAGAAAAGAAAACCACCCTTGCCTGAAGAGCTCAAAGACGCAAACGCGTGGAACATGCGAATTGTGGAAGATGATGGAGAACCTGATGAAGATTTCCCTGCCTTGGACCGAGTAAGGTTGATTTCGGCCTTCTCTTTCGATGAGTTCGCATTGGTGCGTGCTACTCCCAAGATGATGAAAGAGAACGAACAAATAACGCCAAACTCAAAGAAGCCAGTGGCAGCAGTATCCTCACGGAATGAAAAAGAGCGACAACTGCCAGCCTCCTCTGGTACTACTAACGACAGTCAAGCAGAGATACGCATTTACCAGTACCCCTTCAACGACATGATCTCACCCGTGTTTTGGATGGGCAAAGTCAGCTCGATGACCACATTAGGCGAGCTGCTGAGCCTGGTATGTCAGGACAAAGTTCTTGACGAATCGGTATATTCTCTCAAGATTGCCGGAACCAAGATCCTGGTGTCGTCCAACATGCAAGTAGACAGTCTACAGGGCCAATTCAATCTGGAATTGACTCCACGCCGTGTCATCACCCAAAGTAATGGATATGAGGCACCCGCTGAACAGATCACCACAAGCCCCTCCAATGCTAGGATTTACTCGGAACTGGCGTCCCGGGGTGCCCAGGCTGCTCGAGCAAACGGTGCGACGGGCCGCATGTCACGAGTAGCCAACGAATTTTTTGCTGATACCTTGGTTTCAGCCGGCTACCAGAAGTACATCATATGGAGACGCCAGCCAATGTCTTTTATCAGCCGTCACGAGCGGATTCTCGCCCTCGATGGTGAATATGTACACATAATGCCGTCAGAGGACAAAACTTGGTTCGACTCCCCAAAGACGTCTTCGTTCCACATAGGACAGATCATCAAGTGCAAGCAGTCGCGTAAGGTGCCTAGCAACTTCAAGGTCGTGGTCATGAAGACGTCCGGACCCAAACGATACGATCTGGAGGCTATATCACCAGCCCAATCGGCCGAAATCGTCAACAAGCTCAGGCGTTTAGCTTTGAACTACAGGAGCTAGAACCGGGCGGGCATCGAGCGTTTTTAACCCTCAATTGTTTTAATAGCCTTTTTAGCATCCGGCGGGGCCACCTGTTCCGCTTCGCAGGATCCCACGTATAAGAACATTTTGCCATTCCATTGATGAAAGAAGATACAGCATATTATATAACAAAAGAAATGAATTTGTTGCCAGCATGGTACAAGTCAACTCCATATTTACACCTACGTATAGCAGTAGCACTGCCCTGTTTTCAGATTGTTTTCAAATTCACAATTTCGAATGAGCAAAGAAGTATCAGGTACACCCAGGATGCACATGTGGAGTTTGTACGGAATACTCAGAATATCAAATGATTCACTTGGACTTGAGCTTCTGCGAGCAGAACTAACCCTTCCCGGAAGGGGCCGCTGGAGGCAACGTTCATGATACGTTGGTGAAATAAACAGTGTTATTTAGCATAGTCTCGTTTCCCGTCTCGTCTACCTACAATAGTCACAAACCCCGTCATAAGAGGTTGTTAGTTTATATAAAAAAAGAACAATATTTTCAATTCCTCCAGCTGTGTAGTTTTCACTTCTTCACTGGGGCAGCACCAACTGCACCGGGACCAGAAACAGATCTGGGGGTTGGAGCTTGCAAAGCAGAGTTGACAGGAGCAGCAGTTCCACCTTGCTGCTGCTGCTGTTGTTGTTGCTGCTGAGTGTTCTCCTTCAGCGCCATAAGCTGCTTGGATCGGAACGACTCGTAATGGATATGGGCAGTAGTGTCAATTAGGTCTTGCAAGTGAGTCTGCATTAGAAAAGTTCGCAGTGATGGAAACTCGCAGTGGCTTTCGTCTTCCACGTTGACCAGCCCCCAACGGTTTCGTCGAGCTCGCACCTGCCTGCCGTTGATGGAATAGGACTTGTCCGATCCGACAATGGCAAACGGAATCATCGATCGAACACGCTCATTGTTGAGTCTTTCCTCATCGTCGTACTCCTCGTTATCGTACGGGTAAAGACGCAGCTTGTGATAGGCAAACTCTGCCTGCACGGTCTCCTTAAATGCCGCTCGCTCGGCCAATGTTAGCGAGTCTGATTTGGCGATAACCGGCACCACATTGGCAATCTCGGTGAGTTTCTTCAGCACGACAATGTCAATGGGGCGCAGACCGTGGCCAGTCGGCTGGATGAAAAACAGCACAGCATGCACCCGTGTGTCCGGCAGGTGTTTTTCACGCTGCGCGGTAAGCTCCTTTCGCAAGTAAATCGAGTGCTGGTCCTTGATGTACTTGATAATAGGGTCCCAGCACTTTTCATTGTTGACTTGGTCTCCGTAGCCTGGTGTGTCCACAATGGTCAGATTCAGACGCACACCGTTCTCCTCCACAAAATGCGAAACCTCTTTGATTTCTGACGTTCGGCCAATAGGCTCCGAGGCGCTCCGTCGGCCTGAACTGGTAGCAAGTTGCGCCGCGAATAGCGTATTTATGAGCGTGGATTTGCCTAATCCCGACTGGCCCACCACCATCAGATTGAACTGAAATCCTCGCTTGAGCATTCGCCGCTCAATCTGCTGCATAATGCTGTCGAACCCGACATGGCTGGACGGTGCAATCACTGAGGTCATTATTTTATTGGTCTCGCTTAATTTCGTTCAGCTTCGTTTGATTTCGGTTTTCAGTTTCGCGCAACGCCTAGCCTAACTTCTACGCTTTCGTGTTTAGGTGTTCGCGAAAAAAGCGCTTTATTTCTTGCACGACAAGCGACAGTCGAAAAATCTGATTCTCTTTACGTTCGCTACTGTTCCTCGCCCAGGGTGGAACTCTTCTCGTGGACTTTTGCAAATTGTATGAACTATAATCTGGCTTTTGGATTTAACCCCTGGCTGAAAAACATCTCTCGAAACCACGTATTTTACCCCTGACGCGTTTCGACATTCGGGTAACCTACGGGCATGTATGCCCCAACCACTGAAGGTGTCCCTCCATGCCTCCGGCGGCCCCTACCGGGGAGGGTTGGTTCTGCTTCGCAGAAGTGTACTGCTGATAACAGCAGCAAGCTGAAAATATAAATGACAGTAGGAATGCTTGGAATGTCCAATTGACTCACTTACGGCTCTCTCATCCCGAGTCTTGACCGTTTCGTGCTAACCCCTTAAACTCCAGGCTTAATGGGCACGTGATCTGAGGAGTGTATCTAGCCCACGTCTTGCCTTCGCAGGAACGGTGACTCTGACACTTTACCATTACTATGTAGAGCGTTCTATTAGGTCCAATACACTCTAAAATCTCTGCCAATTGTACGATCCTGCGAAGCGGGACAACCCTTCCCGGGAGGGGCCGCTGGAGGCATGCCCACGTTAACTTACTACACACACTGTCATACGAAAGTTGAGTAGTCACGTGCCCTGTCTGGAAAAGTTCTCGACAATTTAAAGAGTTGAAAAATAATCGTTACAACAGCAGGCATAGAAATCTGTAATAGAGCACACACGACATGGCAGGCTTTGTCCTTAGTAGTATTGCGAGATTGTCATTGCCGGTACCAAAGGCGCTACCGTCTCTACCGTCGCTGCCGTCGCTGTTTCCTGGCATGAAACTGGGATGGTCTGTTACTCTGCCATGGGACGAGAATGGAATAGTGTGGGCTGCGGTGCCCAAGAAAAAAGTGTCATACAGCCGTCGTAGGATGAGACAGCTGGCGTCGAATAAACACATAAAGCCCCTGACCAATCTGACGCGGTGTCCGTCCTGTGGACATTACAAAAGAGCACACACTATGTGCATGAACTGCGTGACCCAGATCCAGAATATGTGGAAAGCTGAGGCCAGGGAGAAAGAGGAAGCATACAAAAGGGCCAACCCGGATAAGTTCTACCAGGAAGATCTTGATCCGGTCGACAAGCACGTGTTGTATCCTGGCAAAAGGGAACGACCGGAGGAGAAGTTGCTCAAGGACAAGTCAAAGTACTTGTATAAGCGGCCCGTTACACTCCTGGTGCCAGAAACGAAAAGAGAGAAGAAAAAACTGGTGGGGATGGCGTTGAAGAGACCGTACAAGCATGAGTTGGAGAAGATGTTGAAGAAGTGATCGAACGAACAAGAGACGGGAGAGAGAGCGAGCGTTCTAGGCTCGCCTTCGGCGGGACCCCTCCCGGGGAGAAATAGTTCCGCTTCGCGGAATAACGATCTGGTCTTGGAGAGTATGTAAATAGCGATTGGAACAGTTAATCCGGAGATGGAGACAGAGGCTTAAGAACATCTTGCATTCTCGTGCCGAAGCGTAAATATATACAACCTTCCCACGGCCCAGGGGCAACTCTCCCCGAGAGGGGTTCCGCCCGAAGGGCTTGTGTAGTTTGCCTTGGTGTTTAGTTTTTTTCACTTCTTAAGTTAGTTTCAGTTAGTGTCGAGCGTGGGTTTTCATAGTCGACATTGAAATGATCTGCAGTAAGTCTGCAGAAAATTTCAGTCGATCGATTTAATCCCATTTAAGTTATTTAACGTTTCCATGTGCCCTCTTCCACTCAATAATAGCTCGAGCTATGCCTCGAATATGGAAGAAGCCTCGGACGGACCAAGGGATAGTGGATCACAGCCATCCGCTGGGAGTGAAGCCCCGGGGAAACTTGCTGCTGCTGGGTCAGAGTCAAGGGCCGTTGCGCAGGAAATTGCTCGGTCCCTTTTTGGGAGCTTTGGAGGATGAAGTGATAATGACGGTGATGGCCGAGATAGATGCTCCCGAACACCTTCTGGCAGTGGCCCATACGTGTCGTGCTCTCTATGCATTTTCGTTCTTTGACGAGCTGTGGAAGAGATTAGTATACGAGAGTGCCAAGAAGCCTGACCGGTGGTATGGATCATGGCGGAGAACGTGCTTGAAGATAGACATAGAGCGTGAAGCACGGATCCAGGTAAACGACCAGGTCTTTTCGGACATGCTGTTCCGACCATTTCAGTGCTCGCAGATTGACTATGAGTCGATTATCGAGCTTGGCGACCAAAAAAGCTTGTCCGGGGTCATCCCCACTTATCTCGAGCACGAAGTTACGGTGCAAAAGTTTGATAGTGAGCTGCACAAACAGCCTTTCAAGATCAAGCTGCGCAAACCGTCTGCCCAGTGGCAGCTAAAAGACCTCGAGAACAAATACTCTCAGACTGTGTTCCGCCAAGAGTACATGGACTGGAAACTTTCAATGTACAGTGAATACATGAAGTGCAACTCGGACGAGTCTCCGCTGTATCTCTTTGACTGCCATTCGGACGCCATGAAGGAACTCCAATACGACGTCCCGCTGGATCATATTTTTGGCCACAGTCGAGACTACTTTGAGCTTTTCGGATCCAAACGTCCCGATCACCGATGGCTCATTGTCGGACCCGATCGCTCGGGTTCGACTTTCCATAAAGATCCCAACGGCACCAGTGCTTGGAACTCTGTTATTTCCGGGAAAAAGTACTGGATTATGTTTCCTCCAGACTGTCTACCTGCCGGGGTATCAACAGATACGGTGGAGAGCGAAGTCACAGCGCCTGCCAGTCTGGCGGAGTGGTTTCTCAGCGGGTTCTACGAGCAGGCCAAGCGTCAGGAGGGGTTCCAGCATGCCTTTTGTGAGGCCAGAGAGTGCATGTATGTTCCCTCCGGGTGGTGGCACTTAGTGGTGAACCTCGGCGAGAGCGTGGCCCTGACAGGGAACTTTGTGGTGCAGCCTAAACTAGCCGTTGTGTTGGACTTCTTAAAAGCCAAAACGGACCAGATCAGCGGGTTCAAGGGTGAAGACTTTGACGTGTATGAGCACTTTGTTCAAAAGCTGCGCTCTGTTGACCCAGATGCGCTGCGCAACGCTCTGAAAGAAGCCGAAAAGATAGACGCCGGTCGAGTGGGACGGAAGAAAGAGTGGCTTGAACCTGAACAAGGCTTTGCATTTGGTTTTAGTGTGGACGGAGAGGACTGACAGATCTAAAGCTCGCCTCCGATGGGGCCCTTCCAGGGAAGGTTTTCTTGTGAAGCACTTTACTTGTTCTGAGATCAAACGTGCTTCAGTCTCGATATCGCGTGAAAAGCATAGACAACAAGACGTCTACAAATACTATGAAGTGAGGTAGACACAAATCAACGGATGTGTTTCAGCATAATTGTGATAAGTAAGTAACTAACTACTGGTGGAGGTTATCCATATGCAGTGTCAGCCTCTCGTCCAAAGATAAACGCGTCAACGCGTCTTCCAGAAGAGATGTCAACGTCTCATTCGGAGGTTCGATGAATCAACTGGTGTATTTCAATCTAGCTGGTTTGTGAGAAAAACTCACTATTTCTGAGCCAAAGCCTCAATTGTAACAGTTGCACACACACTATCTAACTCTCAGTTTCATTCACGTCTCACAGCTTTCCTGGTCATTTTCTTAATCCATTCCTTGTCCACCTCTGCCGCCTCACTACCGGCTATCTTCAGCGTATATAACCTTAGATCTTCTAACTGTTCTCGGCATCTGTATCCCTCTGACGCTTAAGTAGTTCAACCAGCTCGCTCGGCCACTTAGTCTCGGCAGTGTATCGCAGGTTGTACATTATATGTATACTGCTGCTCTCCTTATACAATTCACACCTTGGCTTCTCTGTATATCCCTCTGGCAACATCGGGCCCAGTTGCATGTACACGCTAATAAAGGGTATGCGCTTCCCAAGCATCTCCCTCACTTCCTCTCTCATAGCAGTATGTGAATTCACATAACCCTTATCCGCATTGCTTTGATCGTTCCTAACTTGAACCACAATCACCGTAAATGCATCTGACACTTCCTTCATCTGTGTACAACTCCATTTCTTGAATTTGCCGTTCTCGAACATCGTTATATTCTCTAAATTGACCTTCTTGCTCTCCAGATACACAGGAATTATCAGATCAATCGCTGTCCGTTTATTCTCATTCTCGCACAAAAATCCACACCCCTGCTTGAATCCATTAACTAGCATCTGCAAATGCGGTCTGTCTTCTATACGCATCCAGTGATTCAAATGGATCCGCTCGTTCAACAACCCAATTTTGGTTACGTCCTTTACGCTGCACACAGCGCCATACTTTTTTGTAATCCCCTCGAAAAGACAGCACACTTTGCAATAATTGATCTGGTCGCCCTCTACGAGTCCTGCCTCGTGAAGCGTGTCAAGTAACATCCACCTCGCCATAAACTTTCCTTCATCTTCAGGGAATTCAATACGACGCATCAACAACTGTTCAATGTCTTTTACTGCCCTAGGCCTCTCCCGCATAATTCTATGTGCCGCCAGCACCAGAATTGGCTCACTTGGATAGCCTACTCTTACTTTTTGATTTTCGGTCGATGCAGGCATAATAATAGCCATTCCAGAAGTCAATAGGAAATTAGCTCGGCTGAAATCGACATTTATCAAAGGCGCATATATAATCATTAGATGAACGAGCTGCAGGAGTTCATCCTTCTTGATTTCACAACTTTTCAATTTCTTAAAAGCAACCACACTCGGTTTATCTGCTATGAACCCGCTCTCCTGGGAGTGTTTGTAATAGTGGTCCCAGCTGGGGCGACCAAACCCACAGTAATATGATTCGTTCGGTACCTGGCTGAAATCAAGCTTATTTGCCTTGTGACTTCCCCACCGCACATTGACATCAAATGTGCCTATCGCATGCCATAGGTGGATCTTAGGCTGTGGAAAATCATGAAAAAGCTCGTACGAAGTATCCGCAAGAATAACACACAAGCCCGGCCATTTGAATCTCACATAGTTGTGTATTAGTCGTGTAAAAGCATGAAAGACTGACACACTTTTACATGATGTACTCCTCAATAGCTCACTTGCTCCATCAATCGCCACGATAAAGGTCTTGGAATCCTGCCCTACTGAGTTCAGAGCGTTGCAATACAATTCCCACAATTCTTCGAACAAATAGTCACATTTCCAGCCACTAACCGAAAGCCAAAAATCCCCTCCATTTTTTTGTTCTTTTTCGTACAGGGCCCAGACTTGCTTCTCAAATTCCTCACCAGTATCAGTTAACTCCTGATAATCCCAAAAGGCTTTACTGGACTGGTATGTTCCTTCCAGTATCCCGTCTGTCGTGACGGTGATTAAGCACACCAAGAAAAGGAGTATATTTTTTTCCTCGGAACCATCTCGATTGACGGTCTGTACAAACTTGCTTAACCGGCGCTGTGGGTAATCTCTAGAAGATTTTTTCTCCCCTATGCACAATAATGCGGTGTAAACGTGACATTCAGCTAGTTGTTTGATCAGCCTCGACTTTCCCATCATACTGCCCTGTATCATACAAATGAGCGGTGCAAACTCGTTTATACTGTCAAAAACACTATCCTGGATATATTTCCAAAGATTCTCTGCAGTGCTTGCATGAAGATATCCAGAGGAGAACATCTGACATGCTACCGGACGACTGGTCCCTGGAGCCATGAAAAACCTGGTTATAGCCTCAGCACCATAAAGGTAGTCATGCGGAAGAGCTACTCTGGTTTTATAAAATTGAATGGCACAACGTTGACATATCAAATTCACATATTTTTTTAAATTCGCAACATTTTGCAAGCTTTTATATCTGATATCTCTTCTGGGATGACCATAGCAGTCATATTCTCTTATAAAAATGTCAACACACTCCATAACTCGAATATTACCTTCAGTCACAGATATCAAATAATCACGGTATTTGCCATATAAATCAGCTAGCGCGTTCCTGCCACCATTCTCAGTGAGAAAGGAGAAAGGGGATTCACTCATTTGAGTTTTTAATTCATCCTCGAGATCAGAATCTATGTATCCATGAATATTCAAGGATGTATAAAGCCCTGTGAATCTCGTTGTCAAGGAGTAAAGCTTTTCATTGTGCTTCAGCTCTTCGGTTTCGGCCAGAAAAGATTTCACGTCATCGATCTCGTAAAAACTTTCAAGCTGCAAATCAGCCAATCGTAGCAAGGAGGAAGAAGATGACAAGTCGTCAGTATCCATAACCTCACTTGCGTTTCCTATATCTTTGGCACCAGCATCCCTTTCTGATCTGTGCGTATTCTTTCGTTTGACTACGTTCTCTCGGTTGTCTGTGTTCTTTCGTTTGACCATTTTCGCACGTAGGCCTATCTGTTGTCTGGCATGTAAGAAGTGTCTGTGAGGTGTGGCAAATACTTCTTATATTCGCGACTATGATTCAAGTTGGGGTTGCTTGATGGAGACGGACATGTGTTTGAGAGTGCATGTTATGCTGTCGATCATGGTGGATTATGCAATAGATACTGCATGATTGTGCATGAGCGTTTAGATATGAATTGAAGTCATCTTTTCTAGAACCACTTTTCCCTCACTAGAGGGCTTTCCCACTAGCTGGACACCAAGATATGACCATAATCTGCCGTAGGACGTGTAATTGCCTCCGGCAGCCCCTACCGGGGAGGCGTGGTCCCGCTTCGCAGGAAGTAGTTACCGAGTACAATCAAATTAAAATTATGAGATTCTGATTTACTATGAATCAAAAAATAGCTAGTTAACAAGCTATTAGTTAACATTCCGCAAAGCGGAACCACACCTTCCCGGTAGGGACCGCCGGAGGCATTGCTTATTTTCATTCGTCACCGCTCGGACCCATTAATGTCTATATATTAATCTATTAAATTACATGATTGAGCAAATGCCGCAGAATTTAGACTCTTTCTTCTCGGCAGGAACATTAGCAGAAGCCTGTCGAGGAGTAGGGGAAGGAGCCTTCTTCTCGGTGGTGGTGCTCTGTGTAGGCACAGGCTCGGCAGCAGCAGATGAGATACCGTTGCCCTTAAGGAGGGTCTCTCCGAACGTCTTGCCCTGAATGTATGCCATCTCGTACTCTAGGTCGCTAGGCATTCGGGAACCATCGGACTGAGTGTAGGAGCCAGCACCCCAGGGAGAACCCGAGTGCACCTCGCTGAGGTCGCTAGCCTGAGCAAACGTGTTCTTGTACCCCAGAGGAACAAAGATGATGCCGTGATGCGCAAATGCAGTGATTAAGGATCGGATGGTGTTTTCTTGACCACCAGATCCCGCACTGGTGACGAAAGCAGCAGCGTACTTGCCAGCAAGGGCACCGGTGGCCCACAGACCGCCGGTAGAGTCCAGGAGAGTTGAAAACTGGGCTGGGATGTTTCCAAACCTGGTGGGGACTCCGAAAATGAAACCATCAAACTTGGGCAGGTCTTCGGCAGTAATTACTGGGATGTCGTCGGGCTTGGGAGGAGCGTGGATGACTTGGAGAACTTCGTCAGTGAGTGTCTCAGCGACCCGATACACCTTGGCCTCAATTCCTCCTACTGAAAGAAGCCCTTCGAGCTCTTTCTTGGCCAGAGCCGTGATATGTCCGTAGACCGAGTATGTGATAATCTAGTTAGAGAGACGAACCTGTGTGTCGCCTCTGGCGCGCCCACTCAGTGGAGGTTTGTTCTGCTTCGCAGAAAGAAAAATTACTTACGGCAACTTTCAACGTCATTGTCAGTTCAGAATTATAGCCTGATCGAAAGAAATAAGCCTCGTCGTCTATTTATGCCCGTAATACAAAGAAAAATAAAGAAGTATTATCCGTTTGTTTCACCCGTACGCATCGGTCTATATATACAAGTATTTATCCTACGGGTGTGGAAGCCTGCAGGGCCAATCATCCATGACTTAATTTTTACCTAAATGCGTGACCACCACAGTCGTCATTGCTCACTAATCAAATAGATTACATACAAACTTGGGTTGTGTAACTTTGTTCTTTTTTATTACTTGATTTTGTAGTGCCCCGTTTACTGGGGTTTAGCACGGGAAAAGACCCCTAAAAGCTCAATTGTCTCATGTTTTTACTAAGTCAAATATGCAGCCAATATGAGCAAAGAGTGTCGTGTGCGGCTGAAATGACTCGTATTGCGGAGATGTGTTGTCCCATTGTTTAGTATGTATACAGAGAGGACAGGCGGAGATACAGGCAGTGATCGTAAAATATCAAATTGTGCAACTGCGTCAACACGCCAGGTCTCTTCTTCTTCACTTTTTCATATCGATCCTCTTTTTTTTCCTTCCTTCTTTTTCTTTCCATCCAACGATTGCATCACTTCGTTGCTTGACCCTTGAACGGCCCCCCCCCGCCCGCGCACGCCCTTACTCATTATTACCTAAAACCTTTCAAAAAGTTCCAGGGCAGGGGTCCGCTCATTCGGATGCAGGGCTACTCCGATCTGACTCCGATCTGCAACAAACGACCCCGTTCCGGATATTGAAAAATCATGTATAATCGTGAATAATAATTCAGTAATATGCGCCTGTAAGAATGAGCGACTTAGGGAGGAAGGAGGAGGCACTGTCGAGAGTAGAAACCCACTGACGTTTGATTAGTATCAAATTCGCTTTTGTAATTATGTGTAATGTAATTATGTGGTAATGAATTTCTAAAAAGAGGGGACGGAATAATTTGTAATCGTGGGTGCATCAACCCGTAACATACGTAACGACACTGTAAAAACTCTGAACATAGCAGAAGAAGATGTATATATAAACCCGAGTCTCTTTCACTCAAAATAAAAAAAAATAATCTCATCACTCCGACCACAAACGAACTCCAGTTCTTAATTGGTAAGTAAAACAATTCTCCCGTCTTCTGTGTTTTTTTTTCCAACGGCTTCTGTCTCTTTTCTGTTGCAATTGCTGCTGCAGGTCCGAATGATATTTAAATGAAGTGAACCTCCCTCTTGACGCCTGCCTTTTTCATTTCATAAACTAACAAAAGGTCTCTCTTCGTACTTCAATTTCAAACTCATCATCTTTTTATTGCCCCCCAAAGCATTCAACAACAACAACAAAACAAACAATGACTGCCGCTCCTAAAGTCGCTATTATTTATTACTCGACCTACGGTCACATTAGAACTATGGCCGAGGCTGTCGCTGCCGGTGTGAAGAAAGCTGGTGGTAATGCCGACATCTACAGAATCCCGGAGACCCTTCCCGAGGAAGTTCTGACTAAGATGTACGCTCCTCCTAAGGCCGACGACCCCGTCGCTTCGCCCGAGACTTTGACTCAGTACGACGCGTTCCTGTTTGGTATCCCCACTCGATTCGGCAACATGCCTGCTCAGTGGAAGTCGTTCTGGGACGCTACCGGAGGTCTTTGGGCCTCGGGAGCTTTGCACGGCAAGTACGCTGGTGTGTTTGTCAGCACTGCCGGAACTGGAGGTGGACAGGAAGCCACTGTCATGAACACTCTGTCCACTCTGACCCACCACGGAATCAACTTTGTTCCTTTGGGATACGCCCACACCTTTGCCAACGCATCCAACTTGAGCGAGGCTCACGGAGGCGGACCTTGGGGAGCTGGCACTTTCTCTGCATCTGACGGATCGCGACAGCCCAGTAATCTGGAGAAGGAGATGGCCACTTCTCAGGGAGAGGCCTTTTACAACACTGTTGCCAAGGTGTCCTTCTAAAGCATATTGCCCTTATCGTTTAGAAGTAGAATTAGAATTAGAAATATTTAGTATTTTTCCCCAATAAATTGCACTTGAAATAAGAAGGTACCGAATGTCAGGCCGTGTCTGGCGGCCCCTCCGAGAAGGGTCCTGCTATGGTTGCAAGTTAGGAATGGCTTCTAACCTAATGCCTACAACATTGCGATTACGTTGAAATGAGCAGATGCTCATTTGGGCTATTCGAGCCTGTAACTCGTTCTTATATTTGTGAAAACAAGAGCAGCTGCTGGGGCCAGCCCCAGACCCCGTAGCTCTGCTTCGCAGAGATTTTCTTACTAAGGTGAGGTTAGCTATCTAGTACCCTTGTCTGAGTAGAAGCTGTGAGACAATTCGAACGGGTCTTCTTACTAGGAACATCTCTGCGAAGCAGAGCTACGAAGTCTGGGGCTGGCCCCAGCATTGGTAGTAAGCAGACGGATCATTTGATCATCTTGGATTGCAATTGATGTTCGTTGGGTACGTGTGGGGCTTCTCGAGGCTGCCGTTCTTCAAATGTCTGCAATTGAAGCTACTAGATGTTAGGAGTATAGCCATTTATCAATTAACTAAACCGCACTTGAAATAGGCATAGGCACATGTTGCTCAGTTTAAATTACCTTCGCCTTCGCGTTCGCTTGGGTCTCCGAGGTTTTATCCAGCTCCTCGATCTGTATGTACAACTGCGGTTAGAACTACTTTTCCAATATATTGGAGTATCAAGGCTGGCTAAGTTCTAAATATTTTGGAAGTGGAAGTACTACTTTTCAAATAAATTGCACTTGCACTCGGGCACATCTTGCTCAGTTTGGATTGCCTTGGCCATCTCTTTCCACTAACTGGTATTCTCAATACGGCAAACGATCAAGGTTATCTGAGGGACGATATATGATACAAGTAGTTAGTAGAAACTCACTATGTACCGTTTGAGCACCACTAGGAGCATGCTGGGGCCGAATTGTGCTTTCTTGAATCCTGGGCCTCTCACTTAGTTAATTCATACAAATTATACATGAAGAAAAGCTTCCTAGGAGTGGCTCAGGGGTGCTGCCATAGCAATCAACCTGTTTCGACGTATTCTGCGAAGCAGAACCCGTCCCCCCCCCCAAAAGAGGCCTCGCTCGAGGCCAGCATACGAGGCACTCGTATTTGTGGATGGCTCATGGAACAAATTGTATTGAAACCCCTGAATGTGTTTCTAGATCGAATTAGTGCAGTTTTCGACAGAGTTTATGGGCTGCATGCATACATACACCTTTGTCCGACCCCACTCCATCGCATATAAATACTAGCGGGCTTGCCGTTGGGTTTAAGGGCAACTTAGTTTGTTACAGTTCACATATCAGCTATTCAACAGGTTTTGTTCGTTTATTTATCGAGTCTCCAAACAGAAACACAATGGCACCTCCTAAAATCGCAATCATCTATTACTCAACCTACGGCCATATTCGAACTATGGCTGAGGCTGTCCTTGCAGGAATCCAGAAAGCTGGGGGTCAGGCAGATATATTCAGGGTCAATGAGACTCTGCCCGATGAAATTCTGGCTAAGATGCACGCTCCTCCTAAGGCCGAGGACCCTGTTGCTACGCCTACCACTTTAACTGAGTACGATGCTTTCCTGTTTGGCATCCCGACCCGGTACGGTAACATGCCTGCGCAATGGAAGACTCTGTGGGATTCTACCGGCGGTCTTTGGGCCAAGGGAGCTTTGCACGGCAAGTACGCTGGTGTATTTATCAGCACAGGCACGCCAGGAGGTGGACAGGAAGCCACCGTGATGAACACCTTGTCCACTCTGACCCACCACGGAATCAACTTTGTTCCTTTGGGATACGCACACACTTTCCCTCTGGCTAGCAATTTGAGCGAGGTTCACGGAGGCGGACCTTGGGGAGCTGGTACATTTGCTGCAGGTGACGGGAGTCGACAGCCCAGTGACTTGGAGAAGGAGATGGCCACTATCCAGGGCGAGAGCTTTTACAAGACTGTATCGAAGGTCTCGTTCTAGAGCGGGGTGTGATTTGATTTGGGAAAAGAAGTAGCTTTAGCTTAAATAGGAGTATTTTTCAAATAAATATATCGCTTAAAGAAACACATGGATCTCGGTCCCAGGCTGCCTCCGGCGGCCCCTCCCGGGGAGGGATGATTCTGCTTCGCAGGAATTGTGTTATCGTTGAGAGTTAGGAATGCCTAGAACAAAGCGTGCCCAAAATACATCTAGACGCTCGCGTGAATCCACACCGGCACATGCAAACTATCTTTTCAAACTATCATAGCTGAATTAGAATCTAAACATGAACAGGGAGTTGGGTACACTACTACTGTCAACCCATTTATACGTTTGCTCAGCCTGCAAACACATGGGTATTCCTGTGAAATTAATATCCTGTTGAGAGAACAATCTTCCGCGAAGGCGGAATCAATCCCCTTGGAAAGGCCCCTGCCGGAGACGCGCACCACGTACCAAATTTAAAACAAAATACAAACACCAGAGAATTACCAGGTCTTCAGTCCGAACGATTGACCCTCGGTCAGCGTGATCATGGCCCGACTGTCTGCATCAGCGGTTCTGAACGCTGCCCCGTTGAAACCGCCCCACCAGTTCGGGGCTTGAACTTTTGGAGACAGAGTGACAAATGTTATAATCAGAGTGCCAATAGCCAGACCGAGGTCTAGACCCGCCGAGAGCGTGTAGTTGTACTTGGCCCACCAGCTGAACCAGTTGCGTTTGATCCAGTATCCGAAAATGTAGCCTACCATGCAGTAGCAGCCGTACGTGTAGGGCGAGGCTGGCGGGATGTATCCTACCCCGTTGAAGAAGACGGGCCAGTGGATATAGCGCACGACTGACCTGGGCCGTCTGCGGATCCAGAGCCAGGTTAAAAGGGGCAGGATGGCTCCAATCAAGAAGAAGAAAAGCGTCACAGAGTACAGGTTGCCCGGTGAAAACAGTCTTTGCGGGCCGATTACGCCCCACACTACCGAGGCGTTGAAAAACACTGTGGCCTGCGGACAGGTAAAGTTGACGGCCTGGTCGGGCTCGCACACGTCCTTGACGTGGCCCAGGGTCCAATTCATGACTGCCAGTTGGGCAATCGAGCCCCAAATGGTGGCCACAAGCTGTGCGGTGAAGAGCAGTCGAGGCGCAATTTTCAAATAGTGACCCAGCTTCATGTCCTGCAAAAAGGCCACAGCCTGACTGTTGGTGATATAGCCGAAGGTCTTGAACATCATCATGGCAATCGGTCTGCCGGGCAACATGTAGCCCACGATGAACTCGGTGAGCACGTTAAGCCCGACCTGGACGTTGGTCAGCGCGAAAATAAGCGCAACGGGGATAAGGAGGCCCAGGGCAATGAAAAGAGCGAGAATTAAAGCCCAGATGGGCAGGTCTGTGTCCCACACGCGCACACTGATGACTGCGAGCGAGAAAAAGAGCAGGAAGCACACCCCGAACCACCAGTCGGGCACCTCTTTGTAGCGCTTCATCAGGCGCATGTGGACGTCGTCCGGTTCGTTTCGCGAGTTTCTCCAGTAATAGAGGATGTTTTTCCCATCGTACAGCAGCGTGTGAGCTATAGTACTGGTGATGGCAGCGAAAGACACGCCGTACGACATGGCGTAGGTCACGGGTAGGTACAAGGGCGAGTACTTTTCATAGGCGTCTATATCGAACTTGTAATCCTTAGTGAGGACTTTAGAGACGTTGTAGACATTCTGGAACCGGTCATAGGCGTCAATAGATACCATGGGCAGGTAGTGGCCGAACCACGCGTTAGAGTACTGGACAATGGGGATGACTATCCAGAAGATGATGATGACAGAGGCTAAGATGTTGCCGATAGCAAAGTAAGGTGGCACGAGTGGTGACCCGATGTAGCCGGCTATTTGATTCCAGTCAAAAGTGATCGGAAGAAGTCCAAGACCCGAGATGACACCGAAAAGTTGATTTATGACAATGTTGTCGGGACTGATCCACGAGGCTACCGAAAACGACGACACAAACGGAGCCAAAAACGCTGGTACCCATGTCCACACGACTCCGCAGTAGAACACAATCAGGAAGAACCTCAACCGACTGATCCTCCACCCATCGGCCACGTGGTTCACTTTCAAGTGCACGCTGGTGAGAAACGTCGTGGCTACAAGGTTTGCCGGCCAAATCATCGATGCAGGATAAATAAGGACCCGGCGTACTAGCCCGGCTATCGAGTACCCTATCGCCTGGGACGCCAAGATCGCAGTGACCTGAAACCCCCAGCCAAACTCGATCTTGTAGAAGTGTTTGAGCGTCACGACGACGTCAGTAATGTACGAAGCGCCTCCTCCGAAAGACACGTTGGCCATAATCACCACCAGCGCATGTTCTTTGAGGTTAAACGGCGACGGGTTGAGCGGAATTCCGAATATCACTTTATTGGGCACGATTCGGTCCCATAGGCGACCCATGGGCCACGACACAATGGCACACACAAACGCGGTCAGCTGGAATGCCGGACCGTGGAATGAAAACAGCACGTTGAGACTGCAGCCCAGAGTGGCCATCAAAAGCCCAATCGTCCACATTCGCAGCGTATTCTGCGGCAATGTCGGGTCATCGACGTTGGGCACTGACGCGCGCACTTCTGGGTACGGGGAGTCGTCCTCAGCATCAAGCTCAACATACTCGCCCATCTGCGGTTGCCCTGCTTCGCCATCTAGCGCGTTTGCGCTCGGTCCTGCTGGACCATCAGGAATTTCATGAGCCGGGCGGTGCAACTTTCGCAGCCCTATATCTCCCGGACGGTACACCGAACCGGTGTGGAACTGTTTGTCCTGCTCCATAATGTCATTTGTCTGAAACAAAAAACTACAACCTCTTTTATTATCTGTGTTGGTTCTGTCCCAGGTCGGTGAGTCGACCGTTGAAAAGATGTTGGAGAAGTCAAATAGTTTCGCAGATATTAGGCGATTTATCTGTCAGAGAATGCTCAGCCGCATGGGCTTATCGCGATAAGAGCGTAGTGCTCGCCTTCGGCGGGGCCCCTGCCCGGGGAGGGGTGGTTCTGCTTCGCAGAAATGGCACCGTGGAAACGACGGTATGATGAGCATGAGTACGGGATGGCTGTAGGCCAGCAGCAGGGGTTCTTTCGCGGTTGAAGAAGGAAGAGAGTCGGAGGACCCGAAGCTTCAGACTCAAGATGTGTGCACACTACACAGTGGGGTGTATAATAGCTTACGTGATGCCTGCTTTGCAGCGGCTCCAGATGAGTTTGCGATAAGTGATAGCTTGACCACAGTATTCAGGTCTTTCGGATACAGAGATTAGGCTCTAAGTGGCTGAAGACTTAGTGTCGGCAAGGGCCAGCTGTCTTGTTGACCCAGCCGAGTTGGGGGCTACACTTCTGTAGAAGAGAAGTGTATAACAATGAGTCTTTCTACGATGGCCGCTAAGGTGGAGTGCTTTCTCCAATGGAGTTTGATATCGGCCCAGTAGCTTGACTCAAGTATGGTTCACCCAGCATATAAAATAGACTGTGAGTGGCTTACTCTTGATTGTCTTGTTGAGCTAGCTGCCAGGTATATATATATATATATATTTATATATGCGTGCCCTCTTCTATTGAACTTGAGTTGTGTGCACACTACGAAGTGCGGTGAATAACAACTTACGTACTACCCTTAGCCGGGTTGAGATGAGACGTCATATTAAGCAGTGAGATCAAAAGGTGGAAGATGAAGATATATTTTCAAGAGTTCAGTCGGAAGATTTGCTGAACAACAATTGAGTGCCTCAAATCCCTATTGTGCCGAATACCTATTGTTCCAGTGGCCAGGAGACAGTCGTGAGATTCAATTTCTACCCGCAATATCTATACTCCCTAAGGCCCGTGTGGGCCGAAGTCGTGATTATACTAGTTTCCATCCCCACTTCACGCCCATTTCTGCGAAGCAGAACCAACCCTCCCCGGGCAGGGGCCGCCGGAGGCAACATCCACCTGCCTCCGGCGCAGAAAGATCACTTCAACATCCGCTGACGCGGGGTCTTTTCAAGGTACATATGGCATTACATACTACACACTACCAGCCCATTAGAGATTCCACACACACCAATTAAAATATTAACAAAAAAAATAAGAGCGACGCAAGTCCGCGACGCCAAAGTTCTTGGCTGCGTGGTCTCCTAATCGAGCTTCTTGGCCCAGGGCATAGGAACGGGCTTGATGTCGAAAAAGAAGTTATCCGAGTTAGCCATACCGGCAAACGCATTGTACCAAGCGACAAAGGCAGTGATAATTCCAAACCAGCCACCAGCCTTTGTAACACCTACTTTGCCGGTGAAGGATCCAGCAGCCAGCAGTATAAAGGTGATGTCCAGGAAGAAAAACAGCAAGAAGAACGCCAAGGTGGAGCGGAAGGTGCAGAGCACCAGCATAAAGGTAAAAATAAACCAGCCAATCAGGTAAAAGCCCACTGCAGAGTTGAGAGCGTCGACATCGTCGCCATAGGCAGAGGCAATTCCGAAAGAGTCGGTGCTGATGGCTGCGTACGACAGCCAGAAGCCTCCGTACGAACACAGAGCAGTGGCACCAAAAGTGTTCTCGACTACAATCTCCCAAATTCCGGCAATCAGCTGAATCATGCCGCCGTAGAAGAAAGCCAGGCCCAGGACTATATTGGGGACCGCGACGTGTCGGGCATGGACGTTAACGAGGGAAAGGACGAAAGTGGTCAGGGCGAAAGCGCACAGACCGAGGGGAGATGGGTTTGCGAACTTTCGCGACGGGGCAGCGTGGATCTGGGGGTTCAGACTACCGCCAAAGGCGTTGAGCAGCTCGTGCCTGTAGACTTTGGTGCCTCCGATATGGACGAACTCGTTATTGTTGCCCGAGGTGACGACCCGGGCGACAGGCTCGACGCCAGTGTTTGGCTGGTCGATGCCGACGTTTGCTTCAGGATCGTATTCTTTGTTTGCAGCACTCATGGTTTTGTCGAGTAGTTTTTCGTATTTAGAATTTGCAAGTTATTAGCGGGTAAGCCACAAGTGTGCTAAAGGGGCCTAGCTGTTATTATAGAATCAGAAAACGTTATACGTTGCAGCGTATTATGAAACTCAGATGTAGTTTTTATTAATATGAGCCTCTCAGTGCAACCTTAAATGCACACAGCGGGGATTCCGTCCGCCTTTTATAATGCTGCCCCCTTCTGACGATGCACCTATCTATCAAGTAAGGAGAGACGGAGGGGGATGACTTTCCGATGTTGTTGTGGTGGTTGTTTTTTTACGATTACACACGTTTGTTTTTGAAAGTCACGCTTGTATGACGGCAATACGCGGGAACCTAAAAGGTGGCCTCCGGCGGCCCCTACCGGGGAGGGTTGGGTTCTGCTTCGCAGAAAGCGCATGGGCTGAGTGAACACCGTATGTTCGGACGTTCGGGACTCACATCAATTACAACCTGGCGTAGCTCAAAAACTCTATGGTGAAAACGAGTATTGCACCGGAAAGTTTTATTTCCCCATATTGGCGGAGTAGCGTGATGCATCAGCGTCGATCGGGCTAGCAATGGCAGCATAATGGGACGATCATAACATGTATTACATCGTAAAAAATAAAGGAAAAACAAGACGAAGTTCAGCAAAACGAAGACTACGACAATATCCGAACTTCAGCAGTGGGGACTGAGAGCCAGCAGTGACGGAACAATTGCCCAGGACCGCGGAGTTCTTACTTTATTTTATTTGTTTTCTTTCAAATACCTCTAGCCAGGAGTCCCGCAGCTGCTTAACTTTCCGTTGCTGCGATCCGCCTGAGACAAAGGAGGGGTGATGCTATCCCCGCACTTCAAGTTAGACCGGGCAACCGGACCACAGGAACTGCCAAAAGAAGAGTTTTTCTAAGACTGACAGATCCGAAGGGCCGGCGTGTCAGCTGGTCAGTCAAGCCAAGTCTGATAGTCTAAGAAGACAATGTGGAGAGGGTGTGGAGCGTATTTATCAGAGGTTCCGGGCTAAAGGGCACATCTAAAGGGCACGGGCCAAAGGTAGGTTCGGCTCGGCTTTGTGAGGAACAGACGTAGTTAGGTGTCAGCAGTGATGCTGAAGATCAAAGTGCAACGGCGGCTAAACGCAAAAGAGATATACTTTGTGCCAAACTTTGAGAGTGTCGAGTTTCTCTGCGAAGCAGAGCTACGGGGTCTGGGGCTGGCCCCAGCAGCATAGACTCCAGGTTTCGTTCACCCCTGATCCTCTTGATCGACTTGCCCAGAGAGCAATGTCTCCAGACAGAGTGATCGAGAAATCCTTGCTGTCAATCAGAGATCTATCTATTGCGCCATGTTTAACTGTGCGTGAGATTCACGCACATTCCACCACAAGACGTTGTATTTTACCCGAGATTACTATGATCTTCCTGCTGTGAAGAATCATTACCGGATGCAGATCTCATTCAGAAACATGAATTCAACATTCAAACATTCGAACTTCTGTTCAATATTCAGGGGTCAAGCGGCTTATCCATCCAAACGAGCTGTTTCCAATCGTAGTTACGTGGACGGACTGCCCGCACTGTCCTTCCCTCGCGAGGTATCCGTTCGACCGCTGCTGGGGCCAGCCCCAGACCCCGTAGCTCTGCTTCGCAGAGAATTGAAACATTATATAATGCACTATTATAACTACACGTATAGACCTTATAGACAGTCACTAACCTGAATACAAATCTACTCATATATGGTACTGCAACCTACTGCTGATACCGCAGAGTCTAATTGATGATCGAATATGAGATTCTGATTCTGATACATTATACAATGCTACTATCACAACTACCATATAGATTGATACTAATCAGACTACAAAATATACTCATATAGAATACTGCAACCTACTGCTGATACCGCCAGTCTAATTGATGATAGGAAATGAGATTCTGCTACTTCATCTGATACCAGTTGTAGCTTACTAGTTTAGACTGTTGTTAACATGACTACAAAATCTACTCATAGAGAGTACTGCTACCTAATGCTGATATCGCAGAGTCTATTTGATGATAGAAAATGTGATTCGGATAGCTTGATTGATAGCCATTTGTAGCTTACTAGTTGATAACAGCTGATAACAGCTACTAGATATTGCAAACTACTCCTCCAGACTACGGCTAGGGCAGGGCTACGACTGTTACCACAACAGTACTACCGCAGCACTCCCTCGGAGCTATGTCTACGTATAACTCGCTTCAAGTGCAAATCTCAACATTATCACCCTCTGCGAAGCAGAGCTACGGGGTCTGGGGCTGGCCCCAGCAGCTTCCAGTTAAACATTTGTTAGTAGCCACACTTATTAGTGAGCCAGAACATTTATTAGAACATTGGAGGCAGAATAAGAGACAGATGACAGGAACATATCGGTCGTTACTATTAACAAATCTGGGCATAAAGTCCACAATCTGGCCAGTTTAAACATCATTAGGGCAACTACGAACATACAAACCGCACTACGGCTGCTAGTCTTTCCGCGAATCGGAAACGACCCTGCCCTTGAGAGGACACACACTCTGGTAGAAAAACCATCAATAACTCATCAAAAAATTACATTCATGTACGAAGTCGTTCGGGACTGCTATTTACTCCTCCTTGCTATCAACAACAACGGTCTGGTAACCCTTGGCAGATGCATTTGGGACATTGACGGCCTGGACATATGAAAACAGCTTCTCCTTGGCTCCCTCCTCGTCGTTTCGCTTTCGGGAGATTCGCACTCTGAGTCGGGTGGGGACACCCTTGATTCCTCGCTTCCACAGCTCCTTGTTCAACTGGGGGTCGAGTCGCACGTCCGAAGTTCCAAGCTGTTTTCGGGCAAACTCCTTGACGGCTTTGACGGCCTTGGGGGCTCTCTTCTTGAACTGGACACCGAAAACCTCTTTGTGCAGGTGAATGGTGTACTCTCGGGTCACCACGTCGGAGATGGCACTTCTTTGCTTGGTAGGGGCCATTGTTTTGTGTCGGATGTGTTTTATTCTTCCGTTGGTGATGAATCGTAGGATTTGTAGAAATAAAGTCGTCGTGAAATTTTACCACTAGGGTTGAGCCCCAACGGGAAATTTCAGTCACGCCAGCTAGCAGGCGGTGTTGGGGTTAGGGTTGGGGTTGCTTGCGTCCGGCGTGGCCTCTGCCAGGGAGGATTGGTGCTGCGAAGCTCAGTAGATATGTTGCAGTGGCTATAGCTTGGCTTGGCTTTCGCAGAACCAACCCTCCCCGGGAGGGGCCCTGCCGGAGGCAATGTCCACGTTGTATGGTGAGCTTGAGCTGCCATGGCTCATTTGGTACTCACTTCTACAAAGTAAACAAGTTGAGAAGTGCCTCACGCCGCAGCGGCGTGAGGCGTGAGGCCGCACCTAGCAGCAACAAGATAACGCATTAACCTGCACAACCTACCTGCCTATTACGGTAGTTTATAAACAGGCGTTCCATAGCACATAGGAAACCATATATTGCGACCCCCGGATTTATCTTCTTTTTCTTCTTCTTCTTTAACACCAAATAGTGTGTAACCAAAATGACTACAGAATCGTTTTCATTTGCAAACAATTTCTGGGGCAAGGATGAAACTGGTGTTCATAACTTGCTCCAAAGAATGCATGACGCCAAGCAGAGTTGTGAGGAAGTCCATTCGTTCTTCAGGGAAAGAATTGCTATAGAAGAGGACTACTCAAGGCGTATGGCAGCTCTTTCCAGGAAGCCTCTGGGATCAGTCGAGACAGGAACGTTGAAAGACGCCATGGAGGTCATCCGCACCACTACGGAGCAGATGGCCAAGTCGCACGGCACGGCCGCTATTCAGATTAAGCAGCAGTTGGCAGACCAGCTTGAGTCGTTCTCTGGCTCTCTGCGACAGAGACGAAAGACCACTGAGTCGACTGCTGAAAAGTTGCACAAGGCCAAGATGACGCAGAATACGGCGGTTGAAAAGGCCCGAACCAAGTACGAGCAGGATTGCAACAAGATCAACGGCTACTATGCGCAGCAGAACTTGTTGCTGGGCAAAGAGCTCGAGAAGAACAACATGAAATTGGAGAAAGTCCATATGTCGATTGACAACACCAAGCGTGAGTACCAGAACTCTCTTCGAGTTTTGGCTGAGACGATTGACCGTTGGAACAAAGAGTGGAAGCAATCGTGTGACAAGTTTCAGGACTTGGAAGAGGAGCGCATCAACTTCCTCAAATCTAATTTGTGGGCATACACAAACATTGTGTCGACTGTGTGCGTTGCGGACGACGAGGGCTGTGAGGCCATTCGCGTTGGACTCGAAAAGTGCGACGTCGAAAAGGATATCGTTGAGTTTGTTAAGGCGAAAGGAACTGGTTCAGAGATCCTCGATCCTCCCGAGTTTGTCAACTTTCTGGATGGGTACTCCCGAGACACAATGCCTGACCAATTCAGAGTTGCCAATTTCTCTCGCGGAGGTGAAGGGGCAGACGGACCGGCTGAGGACCGTGCTCACTCGTCGACTTCATCGTATGCTTACGACAACCAGCCGTCCAACAGCTACGAGGCTCCCATCACGCGAACATCTACCTTTGATAACAGAGACAACATGTCTGCCTTTTCAGTTCCTGCGTTGTCTTATCCGTCTGAGTCTGAGCGTTCTGCTCAAAGTTCTCCTATGCACGACTTGACCTCTCCCAACAGCTCTGTTTACTCTAACAACACTTCGATCTCCTCTCGCAGTGATCTATCTGCTTCAGAGCACGATGAGCATCAGCATCAGCAGCCAGTGGTGGAGAAGAAGCGGTCCTGGGCATCGCCATTCCGAAAGCGAAGCAAGAAGGATTTGTCTAAAGGATGGAATTCTTTTTCGCGAAATGACTCCAATGCGTCGTCTGGCTCAGCGGGACCTGTTACTAATAGTGAACAGGACACTACAATCACTGCCAAATCTGGTCTGGGTAAACAGTTTTTGCAAAACAGTACTGGTGGGCTTTCTCACTCGTCGTCTTCTCGACCAGCTTCAGTCCTCAGTATGGGCGAAAACATGTTTGATCTGGGAGTGTCTCCGACAAAGACGTCATCTCCTTTTGATCACCAGAGGAGCTCTTCACCAAAGAAGCAGCTTTCGCGCGATGACCCTCTGGTAGCGGCTTTGGAAAGACTCAAGGTGTCGTCAGCTGTGTCTCCCAAGCCTGGATCTTCTAACGGTACTGGACTTTCAGCGCCTCAGCCAGCATTCACAGCAGCTGAAATGGAAGCCACTCAGCAAAAGTATGGATCTCAAACCAGAGAGATGTTCGACTTTGCTGATAACAATCCGCAGCAGCACCAGCAACAGGCACGGCCCCGACAAACAGATGAGCGAAGAATGCAGCGACCCCTTTCTACGGTGGACCTCAAATCACAAAGAGCTACATCCCCTGCACCTCAGCAATATTCTACTATTCGAGAACGGCCCAAATCTGCTTACTTTGGAGAGCCTCAGCAACCACTCAACTTTGATTCGTACCACCATCAACGGTCCAAATCCGCTTCTCCTGTCAAGAACCACAACAGCAACAACTATCAACAAAGATCAACTTCGCCCAATCCATATGGAAATGGCTATCAGCAGCACGATCAATATGATTACAGAGGAGGCTACCAAGATTCGCGAGACCCGCGAAGCCAGTACGCAGATATGTCTCAAGATCAGTATCAGCAACAACAACAACAACAACAACAACAACAACAACATATACAGCGACCCCGAAGCTCAATGCAGCAGTATGATCAGGAACAGCCCATAACGAGACCAAGGAGCTCTATGGGTCATCAACAAGATCAGTACCACCCCCAGCAACAGCAACAGCAGCAGCAACAGAGACCTCGAAGCAAATCCAGCGTAGATGACCGGTCTCGACCTCGAGCCGGTCCTCCTGGTCTCCCGAGGAATGCTCGAGATGGGCGTCCTGTCATGCGCTATGCCAAAGCTGCCTATGACTACAGGGCTGCTATTCCCGAGGAAGTCAGTTTCAGGAAGGGTGATATGCTTTTGGTGCTACGCATGCAGGAAGACGGATGGTGGGAAGTGGAAGTGGTTGGAAGCAAGACGAGAACCGGTCTGGCACCGAGTAATTTTTTGGTCAATGCTTGAAATCTTGAGATCTAAATATATATTTAACAAAGTTATATGATTTGTTTTTGTTTGTAGTAATGGTTATGAATATACGGTTATAAAGCTAACTCTCCCAGAAGCAAGTAATTAATTGATCATACACAATGTATCTGTAGTAGCTGAGAAAGCATTTCTCATCTGAGTACTCTTAAGAGTAAGTGAATAAACAGTAGACAACATTCTGCGAAGCTGAACCACCCCTGCCTGGAGACAAGCAGAAAAAAATTAAAAAAAAAACTGGGCCCAACCGGGAATTGAACCCGGGACCTCTCGCAATCAACTTAGAGTAAGCCCTAAGCGAGAATTATACCACTAAACCATCGGGCCAGTTGTATGACAAGAAATAAAAATGAAATATTTTGAAGAGAAGGGAACAAATTCAAAAGTTGACATCTTATGATATTTTCCAGCTTAAATTGCCTTTCTGAGGTTCAATTTTAAGCTCATAGACTATAATTCGCTTCAAAGGTCCCCAATAATTAAAAAATAACATGATTTCTTCCGGGTAGGTAATATCTATACAAATCTATATTTACAGGTGTCAGTTTTGTCCTCTGTGCAGCAGAACCAACCATTCCCGGGAAGGGCAGCTGGAGCAAACCCCAATTTCACCCCCTCATAACATCGCCTTTCTTTACAGACTTGCCTCTATTTGCAGCAGCAAGCTTGGAAGATTTCAACTTGACAAACTGGCTGTTCTCAGCCTTTGCTTGTTCTCGCCTCAGGGATGCTTCACGCTCAGCTTCTTGCTGAGCCTTTTCAGCACGCTGCTTGGCTCTCTCGAAGGACTGCTTGATGGAATCCACAATGGAAACATCACCACCAGCCTCGGTAGGAGGCGGGGGTAGGATAGGAGTCATGTTCATCCATCGTCTGAACGTGGCACTCTTTAACAAACTCGACTGCATAGTAGCAAGAAGACCACTGAGGCAAAAGTAGAAACAGGTGGCAGCAGGCAAACCCATGGTCATGGGTACTGCAATGAAAGGAACCCATGTGAACACTTTTTTCATTGTCGGGCTCATAGTGGACGCTCCAGCCTCTCCACCTAAGCGGAAAGTCAGAGAGTAGAAAGCGGCAGTCAGAACCTGGAGTCCCATGTATGGATCAGGTATAGCAAGGTTTGGGAACCACGCCAGTCCATCTGTCAAAAGACCAGCCACTGGAGCCTTGGCCATGCCGTTGAGAGCAGAAAACAGACCAATGAAAAATGGGATAGTGGCCACTGGAAGCATTAAATGGGTCATTTTAATACCATTGTCCTTCAGTAGTCTCTTTCGATCCAGCAGAGCCTTTTGACCCTCAATTGGGTCTGGGCTCTCGTTGTACTTCTTGACCAGTCTATTCAGCTCAGGTTTAACCTGGGTCATTTTAGCATTGGCGTTTGAAGCCTTGACGTACATCGGGAAGAATGCAGCTCGAGTTCCCACGGTAACAAGAGCAATAGTGGCCCACCACGGCAGACCAGTAGATACGTGCACATATTCAAAAACGTGCTGGAAAAATCCAGGGGGCCAAATCCACGAGTTTGCGAGACCCAGAGATTGGAAATATCCAAGTTGGTCGGGACTTACTTGCGAGACTACGTCCACCGCAGCACTTGCGATTGATTCTGAGCCAGTAACGGCATTGGCAGCATTCTCAGAGACAGCTTCACTAGCTGTACTTCCTATTGATGCAATTTCAGTTTGTATAGGAGTTGTGCTTTTAAACCTTCTGTTCCCAGGCACCGCCAAAAGGGGTGCAAAGCTTGGATTTATTCGGAGTCTAAGACCGTTTCCGGTGAGTAACCTTGAAGTTCCTCGAGCACTTCGTACCTAAATGTTAGCAGGGCTACATCGGAATAATGCAAGAACACTCTTTCAGCATTAGGAAATACATACCGGGAGGGCTCGAATCATTGTTTAAACAAACTCACTCTGTCTATGCTTCTATACAAGTTGGGACCGTCGCTTGACTTTTTGATTTTCTGATTATCCAATTTTTCACCACCTATTTTGAATTGATGGAAACTTTGCAAGGTTAGGGCGGATCATTAGGAGTCGTACGGCTGAAACCTCCAGTCAAAGCCGGACATCGGGTTTCCTCACGCTATTATTTTTAAATCAAATTTGAAAGACTGTGCTGGAAAAAAACGAATTCCATGGGAAGGAGAAAGAATTTAGATGATTCTCCGAGGATTCTGTAGGGCTGCTGTCAGGCAGAATGTCCTGTGGGCCTCCAGACGTCGTCCACCAGAAGTCGCCTACTCCAGTGTAGATATTCCGGTGGATGTTGACGTTCGATCCAAGGAAGAACTAGTGGAATATGACGATAGTGTGGCAAGTAGACCAGAGAGCTCGAAAGGTACTCTCGCACAGCGTAGCTCCAAAAATACTGAAGAAAATTCAGTTGTGGGACAACTGGCAAAGGTCAAAAGCACCGTTGATGAAAACGACTCGATCATGAAACACATTAGGTCTGCCAACTCGCTATCGGACATAACCAATTTGGACGACATATACAAGCATTTCCGCCAATTAAAAATTGAGTCAAATCATGATAGAATATTAGAGATTGGGTACCAAATCCTTTCAAAAGGTAGAAAGGCTACCTTCCCAGTATACACCGCTGTGACCGAGGCATTACTCGCTGACGAAATGTCTAGTCCGCAGACATTGGACGTAGCATTTCTTGTAATGGACCAAATGTGTGCCTTGGGTTATATAATTCCCATGGAACATATCACTCGACTGGCTCAGGCTGTGTTGGAGACAGCAGATCCCCTTTTCCGACATCGATTCCTCCTCTTTCTCGAAGTTCTGGTACGCAACGGAATGGTTTCGGCAAAATTCTTACACAAAGTCGTACCGATGTTCATATCTACCGGAGAGGTAGAAGGAGCGCTGAATTTCATCCGCCAGGTGTCCATAGATAACCCGGGCAAAAACATAAGCATACCGTACGAGGTTAATGAAGCATTATTACTGGCCACCATGCGAGTCGGAGAGGTAGGCTTTGCTTGGCAGATTTTGAAATACATGGAGACCCGTGGCGAGGTATATTCTCGAACTTGGGGCTTGTTTGTATCGCATGTTGCGAGGTTCAGGCACCCAGAAGCATTGACATATGCTTGGAAAACAGCTTTGATCACCGGCCGAGTAGTGGCAGATGATGCAACGTACAAGAGGATCCTGGAAGTTGCAGTTGATGACGGACATGCTGCTTTGGCTAAATGGGCATTCCTGCGATTGAGGCGCCGTAATGAACTGCTGGGTCTTGAAGACGACACCAATATAGTGACGTTGTTTGGCCGGATCATTGAAGCACATGGAAACTACAAGCTGAACGAAGAAACTCGGGATCGATCTATCATGTTTGCCATTGGTATGATATCCAAGATGAGACACGAAGCATCGATCTTAAAGTTGAAAGACCTACCCAATCTGATCGACTGTCTAGTTCACAGCTCTGAGCAGAAAGCTCATATAGAGCGAATCCGCAGTATATTCGGAAACGAGAAGATTGTACAAGAGGTTAAGACTTTGCTGCTCAATATCGTTTTGGCTGCTGCGATGAGAAGCACCAATTCGCGAAATGGAATACTTTTTTTCGAGTATTTCACGTCACACTACGATATTGTGCCCAATGACGATACTATTTTATGTTTATTACGAAAAGCTTACGAAGACAAAGACGGCATTTTACTTTACGACGTGTTGAATTATAAAGACAAGTTTGATGTACCAGACAGTCGTTGCATTTTAGAGACTGTGGTACTTGCATTGAGGGATCTGGGGAGACATGATCAGGCTCGAGATTATGTAAAGCGTATTCAGGATTTGGGCATTGGCGTGAGACCTTATTTAAGAGATGACTATACTGAGTGTGGGTCTTGATTAGCGCTCATTCCGGGAAATGTTAGTTCTGCTTCGCAGAAAATGTCAAAGAGAGAACTAAAGATCGCCCTCAGGGCGAGAAGCATCCCTTATGGCATCTGATCTTCTCAGTCAGCATCTCGTCTTATCTTCCATATCCTCTTGACGGTACATATAGATTGCTGAGCCTCGGGGTCGGGCTTATGGCGTACTAATGTCCTCAATTGTATATTTGCGCTACTCTGTGAAAGACAGATTAGTAGGCATTAAATGCCTTAGCTGTATCTATGTATATTGAACGGATAATTGTTAGAAAGAAGCTGATATATAGGAGATAATAGTAACACCACTCCGAACTTGTTAAGTTCAAGTACTCCTACGATCAAACCACTGAGAGAGTATGCTTCGCAGAAGGTGTCACCCGGTCTAAATTACTGGTCAGCTTGTTATAACATTACTATGAATATTCAACTCTTTAAATAATTTTATGTGCCTCCACGCGCTCCACGTCTGAGACACGATCCTCACGTGACAGAAATAAACAAATACCTGCAGCCAAAAGATACACAAAAAAACAGTTTAGATTTGAATATTACTTCTCATTGTTATCGGTCACTTTATTGCCTTCGGAGTTCGAGAGTTTATTCCTGTGGTTATTTTGCCGGTCAATTGTTTGCACAAAAGTTTGCAAGCGTTTTATTTATAGAGAACGCACAGCCGGTCTGTGCATTTGACGCATTCATATACAAAAAAATGAGCCGAAGTTCTATAGCAGTTACCGTTCGAGTGCGTCCCTTTACCGGGACAGAGCAGCAGCATTTGCAGCCGACGAGCAGTGAGCCAATGTTTCTCGGAGATGGAAGTTTGGCAGCTAGCTCCAATGCTGTCGAAACAGTCCGCCAGGCAGGCAAGAATCTTCGCAAAATCATCAATGTTGTCGACGATAAGATGTTGATCTTTGATCCGTCTGAGAACAATCCAATGACCCGAGTACAAAGGCAGGTGTTTTCGCATCAGGGTTCGACAGCAAAGGCTCGAATTCGCGAACATCGATTTGTGTTTGATCGCCTATTCGACCAAGATGCGTCACAAGAAGACGTTTTCTGCCACACTACTAAACCACTGCTAGACAATGTTCTCGACGGATACAACGCGTCAGTGTTTGCCTACGGGGCCACAGGATGTGGAAAAACGCACACTATATCGGGCACGCCTCAGCAGCCAGGGATTATATTCCTCACTATGCGCGAACTGTTCGACCGTATAGAACGTTTGCAGGACACAAAACATGTTGAACTTTCGCTGTCGTATTTGGAAATCTACAACGAGACAATTCGGGACCTCCTGGTGCCCAGTGTGAGTGGTAAGCCACTAATGCTGCGCGAGGACGCTGAGAAACGTATCTCAGTCTCAAACCTCAGCACTCATACCCCACAGACAGTGGAGGAGGTTATGGATATGATTCTGAAAGGGAACGCCAACCGAACCATGTCTCCAACAGACGCAAACGCCGTTAGTTCGCGCAGTCATGCCGTTTTACAGATAAATGTCGTGCAGAGAGCTCGAACAGCTGACCTAACACAGGCCCACACATTTGCAACTCTGTCGATTATCGACTTGGCAGGCAGCGAGCGAGCCTCGGCGACTAAAAACAGAGGCGATCGTCTCATAGAGGGTGCCAATATAAACAAGTCGCTGCTGGCACTGGGAAACTGTATCAATGCACTCTGTGATCCCCGTCAACGTGGCCATGTGCCATACCGAGACTCTAAACTGACTCGTCTACTGAAGTTTTCGCTCGGGGGCAACTGCAAAACAGTGATGATTGTGTGTATCAGCCCGTCTAGTCAGCACTATGACGAAACGCTCAACACTCTCAAGTATGCAGATCGGGCCAAGAAAATCAAGACCAAAGTGACTCGAAACGAGCATAATCTGGACCGCCACGTCGGCTCGTATCTGAAGATGATCACTGAACAGCGTGCCGAAATCGAGGAATTGCGAAACCGCGAGGCCAAAGCTGTCGAGCAGGCACTCGCAAGCCATGCTGCCACAGCAGCAGCTTGCGAGGCTGCGTTGGTGGAGGCCCAGGCCAGTTTGGACGTCACCATTGAGAAAACGTCTGAAGCGCGTGAAAATCGTGCAAAGTGTATGGCACGATTGCGAGTCGTGGAGAGCAAGATAGGTCAAATCGACGCATGGCTCGAGTCTCGCAATTACTATGCTGGTGAGATTAGAGAACAAATTCTAGAAGATCTAGCCAACCGAGCTACTCAACTCAAAGACAAACTTTCAAACGAACGAGTCGCGCTCCAAAACCTGTGTCAATCAATTCCCGACGTGCAGGCTGTCGACTCCGCTATATCTATCCTATCTCGTCGCTTAGGCGAGACTTCAGGATGGACTGCTAGCCACACCCTGCAATTCTCTCAGTACTGCAACATCAAGAAGCTAGAATGTGAAGCCACCCTGCTGCGCTCGTCTGTGTTTGAGATTCCGCTCGAAGGTTCGCTCCAGATCATGTCCAACATGTTTTTCAAGGCCCTGCAAAAAATACACGACTTTATCACCCAGGGTCCGGATTCACAATTACATCAGTCTGATCTCATTAACGCGCTGTCCGACTTGTTTAACGGCCTTTCTCGTTCCTGCGACTCGCTCTTGGACGAGGATATCCCAAGTTCTTTAGACGTTGCTGACATCATGGAATCAACAACCCGGTCATCTTCACTCCTCCCTCCTGTTGCCACACCCAGTTATGCCGCTATAACTACCCCTGTACCTCTTACGGTGCCATCTACAGTTCCCGGTTTCACTCCGGCACTGCGCAAATCCAAGCGTCCCTCTATACCTGCCAAGCGGTCGACAGTCGTGGTGGTCCGCTCTCCTCGACGCAAACCTTCCAAGCGGGTACGTTGGGATGATGGCTCAATCGATTCTGAGCCGAAAGACGAACCTGCCGAAGACAGTAGTGTTCTACAACCCCTAGAAAACAACAGTGATACCTCCTTAGAGTCAATCCCGAGTCAAGGTACTGTCAAGCAGTTTGGCGTCAAACGAGAGCTCCGTCGAAAAATCTCTGCAAAGCGCAAAGGTTCAGCCCTGGGCGTAATGCCGAGAGGTATCGGACGGGTTGAAAAGGAAAACCAATCATCGCCAGGATCCCCGAAATCTTCTCCTATCCCACTCCACCTCTTACAAACCTCTTCGAGCATCATGAAACAATCCAAGCGGCCTGAGTAAAGAATAAGTGTCTCGCTTTCCTCCTGAGGGGTTCATCCTGGAGAGGGTTAGTTCTGCTTTACAGAATTATATCTATTGAACTCTCCATTCAGGATCCAGGACGCACGTTTAACCCCAGTTTAGCTCGCTTCGGCTCAGTGGCACCGAGGCGTTTAGCCAGGAAATCAGCCAAGTGTTCGTTTTTTTTCGCCGCGAGCGCTGGATTCACCATAGTGAAAATATCTAATTCAGCATTCCACCACTCGAAGAGGATCCAATACAAGAGGGACGAGAGATTAAGGCATCAAACCGTAATGAGTTCAAGGCAAGGGGGAGGAGGGATCTACACAAAAAACATACGATTAAATGAGTTAATAGATCATGCGATGTTTTGCTAGATTCGCAGTAGACTGTCTTTGGCCAATTTCGAGTTCAGCAATAGGCCCAGAGCGACACCCTGTAACTTTCCCCCTTCTAACTGTCTTGAGCGAGACCGATATTCTGCGAAGCAGAACCAGAAATGCCCCTACGCTATTTGTGTGGGGGAGGACTTAAAGGTACAGTCTATCCATAGTAATTAATCATGCAGGGGCGCCGTTTTGATTTAGACCTTCTGACTCTTTGTATATACCGCTTCACAATTTCGATGATTGATCTATTCAAAGGACACCCAAGCGAACGGTTACTACCCACAGAGTATGTCAATGACGCAGTGACATCACTGCTGACGCGTGATCGCCCTGAAGACCACGACGACGAAGACAGACATCCTTTAGCTTATGGTCCCGATCCTGGATCGTATCGAGTTCGAGAATCGATTGCCGAGTGGAGTTCTGCTCTACTGGGGGAAGAGCAATTTGATCCCGACTGCATCAACCTCACCAATGGAGCCAGTTACGGAGCTGCTCTGGCTCTGATTCTGTGCTCGCATGCTCAATCTGGGTACACCAAGAGGGCGTTTTTGGTCAGCCCAACTTACTTCCTGATCAACTCAGTTTTCCTCGATGCAGGCTTTGCTAGCAAGTTGACGGCAGTAAAAGAAACAGAGGATGGAGTGGATCTGGACTTTCTCGAAGCTGAGTTGCAAAAGTTGGATAAACATCCCGATGTCGGGCTCGACAAAGTTCTAGATAGCACAGGGACAAGAGCTTACCCCAGGAAGTTCTACAGGTACATCATGTACCTTGTTCCCAGCTTTTCAAACCCACGGGGAGGTATTCTATCGCTTGAGCAGCGGAAAAGGCTGTTGAAGTTGGCCAGAGCGCATGACATGTTGATTCTATGCGACGACGTCTACGACTTGTTGGACTACCGACAGCACAGAGGGCTGTTGCCGCCACGACTTGTAGTTCTGGATCGGGAAACCTTGCAAGCCGGTGAGCATGGCAATGTCATCTCAAATTGCACATTTTCAAAGCTTGTGGGTCCAGGTATTCGAGTAGGCTGGCAGGAATGTCCTTCGACACGTCTGGCTAAGCAGCTTTGCTCCGGCGGATCTGTGCGGTCAGGGGGTACTCCTGCCCACTTCAATACGATGGTAGTCCGAGAAATGATCCACATGGGGTCCATGAATCGAGTTATTGAAGGTCTGAGAGTCACCTATGCAGACCGAGCTGCGAAGCTTCGTGAAGCCATGAGCTGCCACCTGCCAAAGGGAACCAGGGTCGAAGGTGGAGATGGAGGATATTTTTTCTGGGTAACGTTACCAGATCACTACGATGCAGAGCAAATTCTCAACAAGTGTGCGCAGCGTCAAGTTCTTCTGGCAGGAGGAAGTGCGTTTGAGGTCGTTGGGGATGAAATGGGATGGGGAGCTCACAGTTTTCGAGTGTCGTTTGGCTACGAAGAGGCTGATGAACTAGTCGAGGCCATCAAAATATGGGGAGAAGTTTGTGTGGAAGAAGCATCTAACCAAGTGTGAAGAATTTTCACTGGATGTTTTACATCCATTAGTTATGTTGAGAAGTTTATAACCAAGTGAGGACAACTTTTCACACGACGTACGTTTTTACATCTATTACAGTGCATTATTAAAAGTAGCTACCTATCCTCCCATTATTACAAAAGACCGTGAATACACGCGGCAGAACTAGCTCGCAAGAACCACCCCGTCCCGTGGACCACTGGAGGCAGCATCACACGTGAAGGATGGATGGTACAAAAAAAAAAGTTAAAAAAATTAAATCAGAAAAAACCACAATTCAATCGAAGCTGAACAGAATTAAAAAAAAAAAAAAGTTGAGCAAAAAAAACACAAGAAACAATTCTTTAAACCACAGTTGAAACTCCAAGTAACCCCATATCCATATCCGACGTTATAATTTTTGTTCTGTTAATCAACAAGCTACTACACTTCCCATGTACCAGTTTGATCGAGAGTCAAAACTGCACACACTGCAATTGCAGGTAGCCATGTTGTTGTACGTCGAAATATAATACGACTGAGGGTGACCAATGGGCTTCTGTGCCACTTGGTGATGAGGGTGGTGAAGTTGGTGCTGCTGGTGATGCGCCATATGTTGTTGTTGTTGACGGTCTGCATCAACAGCAAATGACTGCTGGAAATAAGACACAAATGGTGGCTCTGGCATCATCGCAACAGGCGCATACGCTGGAGGAGCAGGAGGGGCAGAGGGCATCGTTCGCACAGGATGCGATGGTACTGCTGCTGCACCCTGGTACTGGGGAGGAGGACACGGGGCAGCATTGGCAGCCTCGTACCACTTGGGAATGGTATATGTTGACCTTTTAGGACTCGACGACTTGGGCGAGTGGATAGCAGAGTGCGGTGCGGGGAACGGCAGTCTGCTAGCAGGCTTGGCAGCAGATCCAACTTGGTGGTACTTGGGCGACACAAACAGATTCCAGCAGTCATTCCACTTTTCCCAGCCTTTGAAATCCTTTTCGTGGAGATGAAGGCTCCATTTTATTTCTCTGAGCCACGCAGCTTCGCAGGTAGTCAGCTGACCAATGGGGATGCCTGTAGCCTCGAACCACGACTTGTTGGTAAAAGTATTGTCGTCGTGGAACTTGTTGGCAAGCAGGAGGCCAACCACGAGCATCCTGTACGCTGCAGAAGTATCGCTGCGCACATTGGGCACAGACCCAAGCACCCATCGCTTGGATAAGTACACCAACGCAAGAATGACCGTCTCGCGGGGAAGCCGGGTAGCAGTGAGGACTTGGCTCACAAACGAAGCAAAAGACCTCATGAACTCGAGCTCACGCTCCTTGCCACTGACGTCCATGATCCCATAGGCCATAGAGGACAAGAACTCGGCCATGTCGTCAATATTGTAGTCGAGGGTCGACGATACTCCGCCCGTCACGTGCTGTTGGGGTACCTGCGGAGCGGACGGCTGCCTCATTCCCTGCGGCTGCTGATTGCTGTCGTCTACCGGCACAGCCGAGAGGTAAAAAGTCGTACCGTTTGCAGAGTACGACGGGACGACTGGGGGGGGCAAGCTTGCCTGAGTTGGTGGTGACTTGAACGGCTTGAACGGATAGTTCACGTTGTAGTTATAAGGAGGGGGTGGCGGGGGAAGTCCCAAAGGAGGTCCTGCTGCTCCGACTGTCGTTGCAGGCCTGTTGTCATAACCGCCATAATAGACTGGGGCGACTGCGGGTGCAACGGGTGGAGGCAGGGCCAAAATGCGACCGTGGGTCCCAGCCGACAACGGGTAGCCGTACTCTGGTGGAGTTACTACCTGGCCGTTGTAAAAAGGGATAGAAGGCATCTTATTTTTGCAAAAAAAAAAATAATTGGGCAAAAATGGCTCAGCCGTCAAGGGACAGGATGGTGGGGGAGGCGACGAAGACTTAGTGAAAAGCTCGTCTGAAAGAAAAAAATATCACGAATTATCTTCTTTTTCGTCTGGGTTTAAGAAGTGGACTCTTTTTTGGTTTCTCTAGACAAGCAAAACACAGAGCAAGTATCTCTCTCGTTTCAGTCTATTAAGTCCACTCTACAACCTTCAAAAGATGATAACAACCCGTCGGGAATACAAATCTTTCTTTGCTGTGTATAAGAAAGGGGGGACTGCAGCAAAAAGGGCTACACAAAAAGACTACGCAATAATCAACGTTTAATCTTTCATATAGCTTTGCACCCAGTCGACACAAAAATATACCAACAAGCAAACAGAAACTTGTACACCTCAGCTGGTTACAATATCTGGAACGGAAAGTAACCTCTAGAGGAAAGACGGGAAAAGAGGCAAACTTTTCTGAAGATAAAACCTCAACCCTTTCTTTCTCCTTTAGGCACTGTTATCCAAATATATATATGAGTTTTTTATTAAAACAAATAAAAAACTGAAAAAAAAACCAGTGTTTTTTTTTGTTGAAGGTTGTCTTCCTTTTTTTTGGGTTTTTTGAAAGTGTTTTGTAAAAAAAGAGAAAACTCAGAAGAAAAAAGCCACAAGGCAAATGACACGCGCATAGTGGCACATTATGTCACCAGGCAGGTGCCGATTAGCTAAAACGCGACCGCAACCCTGGGCAGCCCTTATCCTGATTTATCCAAGTCTGATGTTAGGGCTTAGATGTTACCCGGGTGGGAACCTTTGCCACTGGCCTCTGGATCGCGCTTTGCGTAATTCGGTTTGGACGGACCAGTCAAAGGTGGCCTTTTGGCGTGACTCTGATATCGAGAGTACGATTAGGTAGCAAGTATATGAGCTAGATGGGCTCGAAATGAGAGGTTCTGCTGCCAAAGTCTCTGATGTGTTAGTGCAGGATATGTGGGATATGCTGCTGTGGGGTATACAATGCTTAATTTACATACATATAATAGATATGTAAGGGGTAAATTGTGCATACATTCCCCTTCAGCTTCTTCAACTTCGAGTAGCTAACTACTTACTGAACTTGCCAGAACACACCGTTGAACTTTACGATATTCTTATGAAAAAAAGCTAGACTGCTTATTATTAATTATAGTGTGTAAATCTCCACAGTAGTCATGAAAGTCTCACCAGACATCTTTCAGCAGCATGAACGTGTAGCTAAACGTCCAGCGCAAAACTCTTAAGGGAGGTGTATTGTGACTCTGGATACGTGAAATAATACTGTAGGATCTATACTATCCCGCCAAGCACCAATCTTTGGACGAGATAATATTGCACTTAGTTTATTACCTACGCTACTCTACAAAATAGCTCTGCAAAAGGGGCTGGGAGCTTCATGGAACCCAAATCTGAGTACTGCACTTATGGTAGCTACTACCTACAACACTGCCGCTGATAGCACAGCCCGAGGAACCGAGTGTGTCATGAAACTACAGACTGTCTATATGGTACTTACGGTTACTACCTGCACTTAATCGCATTTGTGCGGAAGTCCGGGCGGAAGTTCCATTCCGGGTAATTGAAATGACTCGGTTGAAAGTTTCAAACATGCGACGAGTGGGGCTACTGAAGCTACGGTGAAATCTAAGGTGAAATCTAAAGTGCAAGAAGAGGCTATACTGAGAACCAAGCCACAATACAGGCCAAAAGGCAATGTACAGGGCCAAGTCACGATTCAAGCTTGACTGTCTGTCACTGCTGTCACTGCCTGCTGTAATAGGTTATTTTCGAATACATAATAACTCTGCTAATCTGTCAAATCCACAGGTGCAGCTTTGAGGTACAGATAACATACCCACTCTTCATATCCTTACCGGAAACGTTTTGAACATTTAATGCGAAGTTTATTTGAGTCGGAATCATTATAGGGTATTACAGGTATGCAGGAGGAGGCGGGATACCAGTACCTTTTGGGCCCCGATGAGCATGTTAACGCGTGAGATGGGCTGACAAAACTTCTGCTGGAGAGTCAGGATTCTTCACACCATGAGCATCATGGACTGTCCAGTGCCTGAATTTCAATTCCCAGATTTTTCACAGTCAAGAGTGTTCCTTACGGCACCGACACGCGGACTTATATGAGAGTTCGTTTGTACAGTCAGGAATTTTTTTCAATGTCAAGAGAGATCTTCAACGGGATTGGCAGATCATCTTATCTCGTTATCTAATCAGGCCGAGCTGAAGGCTCATTGGATGAGACCGGCCGATAACTGGTTGCCGATAACAGGACGTCACTTGAGAAGGGCCCGAAGGTTATATCTTTGACCTTATTTTGTCTCTGCTTATCGTGAGTGTGTGCAGCAGACGCCTGGTCTATACCTTTCTAGTCGGTGTTCTGCGACTTGATAACGGGGTGCAAGATAGCTTTGACTGCTAAGAAAGCGGGGGTCTGGTAACAAAAACCAATAGATAAACAATTAGGTTTTGAGGAACATCACTGATAACCCAACCGGGCAACTCCGTAGGCGGATTGATAGCGCATGCCAGCAGCAGCGTATAAGGAACCGTAATAATGAGGGCAGCAAACTGATATATATAGGCAACGATAGATCGATCACTTGTTCCGAGAAGAAACGAGGAAAAGGAAGCGACGGAAGGCCAAAACTAAAAAATCCATAAATCTTCGTGACTATGGGTTCAACTGTCCCGCCGGTAATGGACACTCTCGAGGATGAGCGTCAACTCCATCAAAATCGATCGTTCCGCCAATTTTGGAAAGGCGGAATCAAAAAATTCACCACCAAAGAAGGTCTCATAGGTGACTATGACTATGCATTTTTATTCACCCCGAGGCTTCCCTTCATGAAGAGCTCCCAGCAGCAGCCAATGTTCTTCAGTCTGCGGTCTAGTATGCCGACTTTCTTGGGATTGCTACTTGGGTTACAACACAGTCTTGCCATGTTGGCAGGAATTGTCACCCCTCCTCTAATCATAGCACCTACTGCCAATCTTGATCCTATCACAACTCAGTATTTGGTGTCGGCATCGCTATTAGTATCTGGATTTCTTTCTATGATCCAAATCACCCGGTTTCACATACCAAAGACACGGTATTACCTGGGCACGGGACTGATTTCAGTGGTAGGAACATCGTTTGCAACTATCACCATTGTATCAAAATCGATTCCTCAGATGTATCAGAACGGGTTCTGCCCGTCTGCTCCAGACGGTACTCCGCTGCCGTGTCCTGATGGATACGGTGCTATTATCGGAACAGCAGCAGTGTGCGGGCTGATTGAAGTCTTACTGTCTTTCTTGCCTCCCAAAGTTTTGAAAAAAGTGTTTCCTCCTATCGTCACTGGCCCTGTGGTCCTCCTAATTGGAGTTTCTCTTATTCAGAGCGGGTTTCAAGACTGGATGGGTGGATCAGGCTGCGTAGGCGAAATATGCCCTGGCAAAGGAGCTCCCCAGGCCGCAGCTTGGGGCTCAGCCAAGTTCTTTGGTCTTGGAGTCCTTGTTATGATTGTCATTATTTTCTGCGAGAAATGGGGTGCTCCTATTATGCAGAGCTGTGCTGTGATTGTGGGTCTTCTTGTGGGATGCATTGTAGCAGGAGCTTGTGGGTACTTTGACCGAACTGGGATTGACGAGGCCCCCGTAGCCACATTTATATGGGTGCATACGTTTAAACTCTCCGTATACGGGCCCATAGTTCTGCCTATGCTGGCAGTTTATATCACCCTGATGATGGAAGCTATTGGAGACATCACCGCAACGTGTGACGTAAGTCAACAGCCGGTGGAAGGCCCCCTTTACGAATCTCGAATCCAGGGTGGTGTTCTCGCTGACGGATGCATTGGAATCCTAGCCGCTCTGATGACCATTACGCCCATGTCGACTTTTGCCCAAAACAACGGAGTCATCTCTCTGACTCGGTGCGCCAACAAGTACGTAGGCTACTGGGGCTGCTTTTTCCTAATCATCATGGGAATCTTCTCCAAGTTTGCCGCATCTCTGGTTGCCATCCCCAAGCCTGTTCTTGGTGGAATGACTACCTTTTTGTTTACGTCTGTGGCCGTGTCAGGAGTCCGAATTCTTTGCTCGATACCCTTTACTCGACGAGACCGATTTGTGCTTACATGTTCGCTGCTGTTTGGGTTTGGAGCTGTGCTGGTGCCCAACTACTTTTCGACTGTTTTCACCTATCAAGGTGATAACAAGTCGCTGCGAGGTTTTTACGACGCTATCGAGCTGGTCATGGAGACTAGTTTTGCCATTGCAGGTATAGTCGGTCTAGTGGTCAACCTCATTATCCCCGAGGTCCAAGATCCGGCTGAGTCTATCGAGGGAGTTGATAACGAGCAGAGCTCAGAAGGAGCTGCTGAGTACAACGACAGCGAGATGAAGGTTGTGAGAGGTGAAGTTTGACCAGTGTAATTACGGTGTATAGCTAAAATACGTTTTTGTTTCTTTATTACAAAGTACAGAATTCCCGCGAAGCGGGACCAATCTCCACGAACTGGCCTCGCCGGAGGCGTAATGGCCATCCGGCGAGGCCACTTTGTGGCGGTTGGTTCGCGAGAAGAATATGGATCGGAGATTCGAGAGTTCCAAGATATATCGTACCTCGGTGCTAAACATCTGAAGTTGCTATTGCGCGACACACCGAGATAACCCCACACACCCCACAGTACAATTTGCTGTGACAGCCACACACCACCCAAACCCCCCTTATTAATCCGCTTTTTAACCCGCCTCAACCTTTTCCCCACACAAGCATCACACACAGCGCACGTCACTGACCAATAGGAAAGCTGGTACGCGAAAAAGTCTTTGAGTGAGTAAAACGTGTATAGTGTAGCATCAACGCCCTTAACTCGGGATACCACATCCGCTTGCGTAAACTTCTTGCCCCCCCAAAAGAGCACCGCAAAACCCGCCACTTGAGCCTCTCTACTATTGCTGCTCTCACAACTCAACCCAGTTTACCCTCCAGCGGAATATTACAACAACTCAAAAAAAATCTCCACCTTATCCTTCAAACCTCCACATCTTGAGAAAATAGTCGAGACCCGAGTGAAACGAGCTAGTCGATAGCAACCGTGCAGAACTGGACTTGTGTCGATAGTTCAGCTTTTAGAAACTACTGTATACCGCGATATCTACTGGTAGTGGTATTGCTGATTTGACGAAGAATAAGCCGACTGTTTCTCGTGCTGGCTCTCGATAGATAATTGGATCTAAGACGGGATATTTTTTTAGGTGATAGGGAAAGGAGAGTAAAATAAAGACGGAGCGAGAAGGAAAGTAGAGAGTTAGAAAGTATCGCTGATAGGCTCCTTTTTGCACAATAGCTTCGCCACTCTCTTTGATTCTTTTGATTCTTTAGATTCCAATTTTTATTGGATATAGTTTTGTTCCCCGCCCTGTTTGGAAGTGATAACACGTTACTCGCAAAGCTTTGAAAAAGAAGCCGTCTGGATCCATTAATATAAAAACGAAACAATCTTTGTGATCTGGCTCGTTTTTCTGTTTTCAGGTTCTCCGCGGGTTGAGTATTTTTGCTCCCCTGACTAATATACGACTGGAAAAAGCGAGATAAAACTACCCCAGTTTTATACTTTTTTAGTCTTTTTTTTCTTCTTGTTTTTGATCTCTCTTTGCAAGCCTTTAGCTTGGTCCTTAGTCACGTTCCAAGCTTGAGCCCTTGTTTCCTTTCGGTCCTGGATTTTTTTTGTGGTATTTCATCTTTGATACTTTGTTAATATTGCTGCTTTGCGAGGAAAAAAACTGACCGTCATCAGCATGTCTGAACCTGCAGCTTCTTCGAAGTCGGAACTACCGCGGCCGTACAAATGCCCCATGTGCGACAAAGCCTTTCACAGACTTGAACATCAGACTCGTCACATTCGAACTCACACTGGTGAAAAGCCTCACGCTTGCAACTTCCCCGGATGCACAAAACGGTTCTCGCGAAGCGACGAATTAACCCGCCACTCTCGGATCCATACCAACCCTAACTCGCGAAGAAATAACAGGGCTGCCAAGTACGCAGGGGAAGATGGCCAGAAAGAACCAGCGCAGATTTTACCCAGTCAAGCTGGCCCTATTATGACGACTACTTCGCCATCAGTTCCTCAACAGCAACAACATCAACAACAACAGCAGCAGCAACAGCAACAGCCAGTTCTAGGCAAACCCCTGACGATGAGTAACTCGATGACTAACTTGCCTAGTCTGAACATGCAGGGTTACCCCATGGGGTCGCACTTTGAAGATTCCCGTATGGTCAAGAGCGAGTTCTCATCGGCCAACAGCACTCCTTACTCGTCGTCGCCGTCGAGTCCTACTCTGCACCATAATATTCTCAACAACCCGGCCAGTTCCTCGTCGCTATCTTCCTATGGTAGTGGTGGGCATTCAAGTGCCAATGGAAATTTTGTGCGAGCTCCCTCGTCTTTCAGTCGTAGCATGTTTGACATGAATATGCTGGCCACGGCTGCATCGCAGGAGCTGGAGCGCGAAAACTCTGCTAATGGGTCTTTGGCTTCTTCTGCTAGTGCAAACCTTCACTCGAGTCCTGGTGGTCAGAACAGCACTCCTGGTTCTGCCCAGGCTTCGGGCACTTCAACTCCTATGGGTACCTCTCCTAATGCTCCTGCTGGTGGTGCTTCTGCTCACACTGGCCCTGGTGGTAGTGGTCTGTACCACTCATCTTTTATGCAGTCCAACTCGTCCCCAGCTCTTTCCTCTTATTTCTCTGCTGGATCCTCGTCATCCTCAGCGACGCACCGTGGAGAAGGCTCGGGCACGGGATCAGGCTATCAGCATCATCTCCACCATCATCCACCACACTACCACCCATACTCGGGTGTGCAACGAATAGGTCCTCTGACCGCAGTGCATGGCAAATCGCGTCACGATGAAGACGATATTTATTCCCAGCATCGATCGAAAAAATCTCGCCCCAATTCGCCTGCGTCTACGGCCCCTTCGAGTCCAAACTTTTCTCCCTCCGGATCTCCTACTCCTGACCACACTCCCTTGGTAACCCCAGCACACTCGCCTAGAATCTATCCGAGAGATGACTTTGGCGGTCTTCAGTTGCCCAGTATCCGCTCACTCAGCCTGGGCCGCCATATGCCTCCTCCTCACCCTCCAGCTCTTCAGCCTCTAGAAGTGGGGTCAACTCACAGGGCTCTTTTGGCTGAAAGCGGACCTACCAGCCGTTCTACTAGCCCAGTCAGCCACACATTGAACTCAATGTCTTCTGCCACCCACACACCGGGTCATCTCACACCTAGCCATGCCCCAGGATACGCTACTCCCGGCCATGCCACCCCCACTACGCACGCTACTCCCTCTACGAGTCCACAGATGGGATTCACCGCTCCACTCACCGCAAACAACACCACTACCACAAACAGTACTAATTCAGCTCGTCCCCCAGTTGTTGGTCTTGGGTTCACTGCCGCCAACGTTGCGCCTGCTGCCGTTCCTCCTGTCGTGGGTACTACACCAGCAGCTTCTCAACCTACGCCGGTCCAGCAGAGCCCAAAGCAACATCAGGTTCCCAGAGTGTCGGTATCTGATTTGATTAACGGAGATAGTTGAAAACTATGACCAAGAGAGAGCGTGCGTTTATTTATTTGTGTATAATAAAACAATTTTTTTTCTTTAAATGAATATATATTTGATGTATGATTTCGCCTCAGGCTTATCGGTCCTTTAAATCACTCTAAACATCAAGCTGCTCAGCAGGATGCTGAGATCGCTGTCAAGTCACAGCTGAACCAAACGAAGACCGGCTCAGTCAGCGTCAAGAACGGGATGGGGAGCTAACTGCTAGGGTCTATCACCACTCCTCGACCTACTCTCCACATCTATGTCCAGTAGAAAGCATCATGAAATCGAAAGGAAACCACTTCAAAATGAAATGACTTCTGCGCTTCTCGTGTGGTTTCATACAAGAGTGTGTGGACCATGGTCTCTGGTGATGAAGTTAGACGAGGGCCAACATTCGTTTGGTTAGACTTCCTCATGCAATCTCATATGGAGGGTATAGAGCGTACCACAGCATTTGATACTTTTGATATGCCTTACACGGGTGACATCCGGTTGAGCTCAGAAAAGTAAGGTGTACAACGTTCTTTGATGATAATGCTCGTATTTGGCGCATCAAGGAGAGAGAGAGAGAGAGAGAGACCTTCCCATACAATGTAGAGATGAGCTCATTGAGCTAACGATAAACCTCGTTCACATCCTTGGCCATATGCCTCGATCTCAAATAGGAACATAAAGATGTGTGCCCCGTTCTTTCACAGTAATATTATCACCCACTCGAACGATATAGTTCATTTCCTGGTGGACCATATTCATGCCAAAACAAGGCGCAAACTTACAACCAGGGTCAATGCGCCTGAATCCTTGCATCACCTTGTAAGGCTCTCGGCTTTCCTCAAAATCTCCGTTTTTAAGATTAACAGTTGTCACTTGGCACCTCACGTTGTGACATGCCATGTGCCAGGTGTATGTATTGTTGATAAGAATGGTTTTCCAATCGTCTTCTTCCCATGCCAAGCTGGTTTCGACGACCAAATTAGGCCGGAAGTTTCTCTGACACAGGTCTACCTTCCCGTCTGTTTTGTCTATTACTCTTTGCCGTAGGTCGTTTAGCGACGCCGTAGTGATAAGATTGCCCGGAAAGTAGTCCTGAAAGTTGGTCGTTGGATCGCGATTCAAAATGTCACACCCCGGTCCTCCTCGTTTCGGGTCCACCAAACGGCGAGAGCATGGGGCCACTATTGTGAGAGATAGATCCGGTTCCGGGAAAATCTGCAGCCAGAAATCGCGAATTTCAGGATACAGGTCGGACAAGTCGTACGACTCGGGAGTCTGGTTCCAGATAAAAGTAGAAATCACCGAGCATTTGGCCAGTCGTTCAGGCTCAATAATCAAGGGCAGTTCAAGCCTACTTTCTGTTCTCGGATAATACATTGTAACAGTATTCTTCTCCTGGTCAATGCTCGTTTCCACCAGCGTGAGCTGTGGTCGTTCTCGTTGCGTAATAAATGTAAATTCGTCCTCTTTGCCTCCTTTCTTGTGCTGGGCTACCATGTACTGACGGTCGAACTTAAACCCGTACTCGTCTATCTCAGCTTCATCCACTTGGATTCCCTTGAGTGACTTAATAGGATGAACCCAGATCTCCTTTATCGGGTATTTCTTACTACCAAACAACCAATTCATGGCTTATTAGAAGGTAGAAGGTTTATTAGACCTAACTAATGTTAAAGTGAAATAAAAACGTCGTACCGAATTTGGGTGTTTGTGTGGCTCATTGTGACTCTGAGTCATGCTCATGCTTTCAGGGGTGCGTTTGCATGAACAAATTCAAGGCTCAAATGCAAACCTGGGGATACTGGCCTCGGCCGGACCCTTCCAGGGAGGTTGCTTCACTTCGCAGAAGTTGGCGACTCAGTTAATCTATATTGTGTGATAGGAGGTGGTGTCTAGAAAAAGAGGATGGTACACTTCACGGATTGGTTACATCGTTTCCCTTTGTCGCATGTTAAATGTTAGAGTCCCTTGAGGTACATTGAATTCGTACATTGTACATTGAAGACATACTTACTGATCAGTGTATAAAGAAATATCATAAAGCAGTGACCAAACCTTCAGAGTGTAAATGGGTATACCGATGGTATTAAGAATCACGCCGGCCATTGTGATTTGGAATGATGTCCACATAAAGTAGGACATGTCTGAAGCAAGATTCTAAAAATCGAGTTAAGTATACGGGTAAGAAACAGCCGATAGATAGATAAATGAACCACTGGAGAAATAAATCTGGCGATTCACAATGTTGTGAGACGGCTAACGACGCTGTGCGATGACTATTGACGATGTGCAACCAACTCTGTGACATTTGAAGATCAGCTGAAAAATACGCAGTTGGGGCTCGTGATTTGCAATGCAAGAGGCCATTTTTTCTAATATTTACAGGGCACGGCCGACTAATTACACGTTATTCGCTCCTTCTCCTTCTCGTTACTTGTAGCTAGAAGAGTCCAAGTTTCCGCGAAGCGGAACAACCATCTCCGGAGGAGCCCCGCCGGAGGTGTGCAGGTCACTTCAGTACGAGTCACCTCAACTCTCTTTGGTGCTGTCTGAAACGGTCTGAACCTTGGAATACTCTGCTCGCAGGCTCTTTTGCAGTTCGTACTCTGCTATTCTCTTCTTTTGAGCTTCTGTTTGTTCAGACTCTTCTTTTTTCAATCTTTGTCTCTCTTGATCTCTGATTGGTCCTTGGCGTTGAGCCTTGTCAGAGGTACTCAGGTTTGCATAGTGGTAGTTTCTCAACAGTCAAAAAAGTACAGAATGTCTTCTTAATCTACGCTCTACGTTTGGCATGTTGAGATGTTGTATTACCTCATTTCTGGATGCTTGAGTGCAACCTATTCAAATTCGAAAAAAACTCACCTCTCTCTGATCATACTGCATCCTATGAACTCCCCAAACTATGGTGGCAGTCACTGTAGCCGTTGTGACAAACGTGATCTTGGATGCTCGTGACATTGCCTTTGGGATAATAAGAGACTATTGGAAAGAGTTCGGAATATTTCATACTTGAATTGGTGATCTTCACGCACGGCTGGATAAACAACAGGGTAGGGGCGACAGTTCCAATGGACCCTGACTGACTGAAGTGAGACAGTTCAGGCAGCATAGATAGTCACCACTTGGGCAAGTCCAAAACAATGGGTACAGGCACGCATAGGGGGAGAGGAATTGATATGAGAATGAACCGCTTCAACTGCTTCCTCCCTTGACTGAATGTTATAGTGATGGAATATATCCTGCTTTCCCGCGTTTCAGACTCTCCGGCTGGCTGTCCGAATTCTTCCGCCAAGATCAACAAAACCGTTACATAATCAGCTACTAACAACTGCTGAAAACGCACGTTTTCCGATTCGTCTGCCCTTTGATTGTGAAGTGACGGATTCTGACTGAACCAAAACAACGACGGCCCTTTCTCTTAAGGCGAGTTTTATTTTTGGGAGTCTGCACTGGATAAAACGCTAGTGCACGGCCTGGGAAGTTTCATTTTTGCGACTGGTACCAAAAACTGTCCAACCACTCATATATATACGGAAGAAACCATTGGAGTTTTGGCATTCCTTTATCCTAAGCTCTTCCGCGAACCCGCAGTCTTGGAGAGATCCAGTGGAACCCCCAGTCTGTTCACACAGTCCACACACATATTAGGCACTTGGAGTGTGAAAGTGGAATAGAAGAATCACAAGAATACATTGCCATGCACTATGAATGTAAGTTTTACGGTTAACGACGCGAGCTCGATTCCGAGGTTAACTTCACCAACGTTGTTTTTCGAATCAATGTGATCGGATCAAAGAATCAAAACAGATCCGTACTCTCTCGAGAAGCAGACACCTCAAGTGAAATGCTCCCTCCGGCGGCCCCTACAGGGGAGGGCTGGTCCTGCTTCGCAGGAATTGCGTCAAAACAGTTGTGACAATGTTGTGTAACGATATTCCGAGAAGCAGAACCAACCGTCCCCGGGAGGGGCCGCCCGGAGGCAACAAAACCGAGTTGACCTTTCACTAACTAGGACCAACCTCATGTATTAGAAGGAACTCCAGATGTCATGGACACCTCTGGAGGAGGGTCACCTCATGAACAGTATGAGTATTTGCAGCAACAACAGCAGCTGTCGCAGAGTATGCATGACCCGTTACGGGCCGAAAGTGTGACTCCGATAGGGATTCCTGGCGGACCAGGGTCGGGATCAGGCGGTCCAGTGTCGTTTGCATCGGTACAAGGCCATTCGTTGAGCCAATCGCAAGTCCAACTGCTTAATGAGAGTTTCAATCGACAGAGCTCGATATCGTCAGCAACATCGTCGTTTTTCAGCCCTTCGTCGGCGTCGAGGTACGCACCACACACAAATGAACCGTCGTCGGTTTCTTCTTCATATAAATCTGCGGTTCCTCCCAGTTTCACAGCTGCGTATTCGCCTTTCGGAGGCCCTACCCTGCCCACCGATTCCATGACTGAGAGGTACAGCCAGTCGTCGTCGTTTTCTGCCAGGACAGGGGGTGGTCCCATACGTACCAACAGTATAGGAGGACACGGTTTCACGGGCTACGGAGTGACCCCTCCACCGCCTGCATTCAGCTCTGAACAGCATCACCATCAATCACAGCAACAGCAGCCTGACTTTCATCATAGAGATGTGGGTGAAAGGAGAAGTTCCAATGCAACTCCTACGCCTCCTCCCATCAGAACTTCTTTACTGACATCAAAACTTGCAGCAGCTACTAATAACAGTGGTAATGTGCTGCCTGGAAGCAACACGGGCATGAGTCCAGGTGCAGGCTCAGGATCATCGTATCCGTATCCACGGTATCACCACCATACACGAGCGTCTCTTAGTTCAGGCGGTTCGTCGCCATACTCTTCAGACCCGCAAAACTATTCGACGACCGCTTCGAGGACGCCAACAAACTCCAACTCGGCCCTGCGGCAGAACTTTCTCCCTCACCCATCGCACACCACTACTAATATCACAAAGGCGTTGGTTTCTGCTGCATCGTCGTCCAACGGCTCCTCGGCCGCGTCTTCCTCCCATGAATACGAAGGATCCTTCAAAAGCAGCGTCGGAGCCAAAGATACCAATATATCAGTTAGTGCGGGGGCGAGAAACCAACCTGAGCGATGGCCCGAGTCTGGGAACACAAGTAGTGATGTGTTGGAGGAGCAGAACCTGCAACAACAACAACAACACCAGCAACAACACCAGCAGCAACATCAGCAACAGCAGCAACAGTACCCTCAGGACACCTTTTCAGCGTACAGTGGCAACCCCTCTGACACCCCCAGCGGACACCTAGACATAGCTAACCACTCTGTCCCGGACGTACTGGTTATGCTAACAGCACTACTGCAAAAGATAGTCGACTCTAACGATGCTATGCACCCTCATCACTACAACAATAGCAATGAGGACAGCAGTGAGGATATGGAAAACAAGTTTGTGACCAATGTGCTGGCGTTCCACGGTCGTAACATTCCAGCTATCACCTTGCACGCCTACCTGTCACGAATACTCAAGTACTGTCCCACCACCAACGAAGTATTTATTTCGCTGCTTGTCTACTTTGACAGGATTGCCCAGCGAGCCAATGCCGGACAGATAGACCCGAGTGTGGGGACCGGCACTAATAATGAGACCCATCAGCTGTTTGTCATGGACAGTTACAACATCCATCGACTGATAATAGCGGGCGTCACCGTGGCCAGCAAGTTCTTTTCAGATGTATTTTACAAAAATTCGAGGTACGCGAAAGTCGGTGGTCTTCCCGTGGACGAGCTCAACCATCTCGAGCTACAGTTTTTATTATTGATGGATTTCAAGCTCATGATCAGCTTAGAGGAGCTGCAGCGGTACGCCGATTTGCTTCTCCGGTTTTGGCACAAAGAAGCTGCAGATAATATGTAGAATAGAGTGGCCCTCCTTGCGCCCTCCCGGCGGGCCCCTCGCGAGACGCATATACGGTGTATATATTTCTCCCGAGAGTAGAAGTCAGAGTGTATGGTAGAATCTATGCTATGCTATGCTCGAATCCTGCGAAATAATTAGGTAAGTAGCTAATACTGAACATCCAAAAGAAAAAAAGCCAGACGAACAAGTACCAAGCACCGAGTACCATCAAATATTGCTACCCACTTAACCATCATCACTCCTTTATATTTATCCATGTATATCATGTTATAGACTCCAGAAGATCAAGATGACGATGCGGAGTGGGCTTGACAAGTCGACCTACGGTAGAAGAAATCAAATTATTTACTTACACTGACGTGAATGAGTTTCTGCAAAGCAGAACCAACCCTCTCCGGGGCCACCAGAGGCAAGGGGAAACAGGGACGGCTACTAGTTATCTGAAAACATGTTAGTTAAACAAGTAGCTCAAAAGAGACAGTTTTTCACTAGACTCTTTAAAACAACCCGGTCCTTCGTTATGTAAAAAAACTACATATCGTTAATTAATCCACATCCATGCACACCAATCAGTTTTTTCTTTCCTTGTTTGTAAATCATCGCTGCTTCGTCGTTTCAGCCTTTTTTTTCTATTCAGTGCTTCTCGTCAACTTTCGTTATCAAAACTTCGAGTAGCTGACTTATCGCAGTCGTCGAGCTTCTCGCTCAGACTCGAGCAAGCACAGAATGTCATCTTCTCGGACGGGTCCCTTGACGTTTCGGACAATGCTTCGGCTCTCGTCGTCGATGAACTCGACTCGCACCTGAGTGACACCTCCTCGGGATCCAGTACGGCCCAAAACCTTGGTAACCTTGGCAAGCTTGACAGGAGTTTTAGTATCCTTGTTAGTCTGAGATCACACACGCTGTGAAAAAGGCCGCAATCCGCCTCAAACCACGGTCCTACGCACCATTTTTGTGTTCTGTTGTATCTAACGTTAAAGTTGAGAGTTTGGTGAAGTTTCGAGAGTCAGACGTAGAAAGGAAAATCAAGTCACTGAAGTTTTTCAGTCTGGCACGTACAAGGCGAATATCTGAGTACGATGTCCGAGCTCTGTAGGGTAGCGTCAAGTAGGGTCGCTAGGGGTGTGGTCGGCAAAAGGGAATTTATACACCACACCTTGGTGATCTTCTTTGATATCCAATATAAACGTTACATGTTCAACCACAGTCAAGAACATTTATGTGAGCGTATGGCTCGAAGAGCTGCACATACGTAATGCTCGCCTCCGGCGTGGCCCCTCCAGGGGAGGGTTGGTTCCGCTTCGCGGAAAACTACGTAGCTTTTACGATATAGTAGAGTCCTACTATGTCGTGCCTTCTGGCGTTCTTCATCTGTTACTTGGAAGAGCAGCAAAAGCGGTATCTGCGAGCCTAATATGATCTCTAGTCTCATGTCATGTGTCTCAAGCAATTTCTGAATCTTTGTATCTTGTATTGTCACTTGTACAACTGAGTTTAGTTGAGTTTGCATGGCGGACCTAAGAATGTACAAGACGGCCCTTATTCGTTAGTACGACAGTCGTAACTACGCACAACAGTTGAGCATCCAACACACACGGTGCGAGCAAGCTAGCAATGCTGTTAGATGCTGAACTGTATATTCACACCCCTCGAACAGTTGTGTTTGAGCCTCGTCTCTTCGACAGATGCCACCAGTAATGTCTAGCATCAGGGCACATGGGAGAACGCGGTGATCGGCGCTCGCCGCATGAGAGATTCAGTCATTGAAACTTGTCGAGACCTAAATAGAAGAGCCAAGTTTCTTGGAGTCAAGAGTCAGGTTTCTTGAGTGAAAAGTCAAGTTTGTAAACCACAAGATGGATCTCGTAAACCACCTCACTGATAAACTGCTGTTTGCAGTGCCCAAAAGTATGTCTATAACATGGGATGCCTTACTTAACGGTTGAATTAGTCCGGTTGAAATGGGTTCTCAGTTTCATCATCATAAGCTTCTGCGAAGCAGAATCAACCCTGCCCGGGAGGGCCCGCCGGAGGCAGCTGGATGTTGCCCCCGGCGGGTGCACTCCCGGGCAGGGTTCGTTCTGCTTTGCAGAAAACTCACGATACGCCAATCTAGTGCGCTAACCAGAGGGAAGACTGTATGAAAAAGCCATAGATCTGCTCAAAGGAGCTGATATCCAGTTCCACCGTAGTCACCGACTGGATATCGCCATCTCCACGTCGCTTCCCATTGCTCTGGTGTTTCTGCCAGCCGCGGATATCCCCCGTTTTGTGGGAGAAGGACGATGTTCGCTGGGAATTACGGGAATCGACCAGGTCGCCGAGAGCGAGGTCGAGGTCGACAGTCTGATCGATCTGGAGTTTGGAAAATGCAAACTGCAAGTTCAGGTGCCTGCAGAGGGCGCCATAGAGGACCCCCGGACGCTGATTGGCAAAACCATCGTCACGTCGTTCGTCAACCTGACTACCAAGTACTTTGCCAAGCTGGAAGGGAAACAGGCTGGAGAGCCGCTCAGCACCACTATCAAGTACGTAGGGGGAAGTGTGGAAGCTGCTGTTTCACTGGGAGTCGGTGACGCCATTGTGGATCTGGTCGAGTCTGGTGAGACCATGCGAGCAGCTGGGCTGAAGCCTATCGACACTCTGCTCTCCACTTCTGCCCACCTCATCGCTTCCAAACATCCACGATACCCCGAGGTGGCCGACAAGATCGTGTCGCGTCTCACAGGAGTCATGGCTGCTGCCAAGTACGTTCTGTGCAATTACAATGCGCCGCGCAGCGTGCTGAAAGAGCTGCTTGTCATTACTCCAGGTCGAAGGGCACCCACTATTTCTCCTCTAGAGGGGCAGGACTGGGTTGCTGTAAGCACCATGGTGCTACAGTCGGAAATAGCAGACGTCATGGATAAACTGTCGACCAGGGGTGCGTCAGACATCCTGGTGTTTAATATTTCAAACTGCAGAGTTTGAGCTCGCCTCCGGCGGCTCCCTTCCAGGGAGGTTGATTCTGCTGCGCAGGACCGTGTGTAATAGATGTAGGTAATGCATTGTTGTGATAGAGAGTAAGAGGCCACAGTACATGATGAAAGTGAGACTCACTCAATTAAAAGTGCAATATCTGTTAGGATGAAAATGCAAGCAGCCGAGCATTGTTGTCTACTTCATTTTGTGCCGAGAATAGGGAAAGTCTGTTTGCGTCGTGATATATGAAAGTAATACCCCCCTTGGCATTGTAAGTTATAAGAATCCAGCGTCTGTCTGACAAAAGTAGAAGAAATAGAGCATTGTTGCCTCTGCTCTGTATCTGCAGAGAGTAGAAGATTATAGGTTTTGCGGTCAGATAAAAGTGTGACCAGTTTGAGTGGAAGCTGTAACATCTGTCAGGATTAAAGTGCGAATCACTGCAACGTCGAAATAATAACAATTAACAAGAAAGTGCGACTCATATCGTGACAACAGAAAATCGGCCACAATGCAACTCAGAAGTGCCATGAAGCGGGAACCACCTCCGCGGGAGGGGCCACGCCGGGAGGCGAGGCAAACATCACAGACGACCTGAGCGAAGAAGATCAAGAACGGTGGTCAGAATAAACGCACGACCCATTTCGGCACTCAAATCAACACCCTTCAAGCCCAGAAACTTGTCAGATGCATGCGTGTGGTTGGCCTGGTGCGATGATGGAGAACGCAGCTCAGTTATCATTCTGCCAACCAAGAGTGCAGTTATTTGGCACACCATGACGCCACAGTCTGAGCCGTTATCCTGTTGGGGAGTTTGGGCCGCCACGAGCCTGACTTTCGTGCTGAGCAGGCTGGCTATTCGCCGACTCGTATCCACTGCAGCCTGGAAATTGGACTCAGACATTGAGTCAAAGTAGTGAATCTTGAAGTTACGTACGTCCACCACCAATAGCGCCCAATGAAATCCACCCTCTATGGCTTCTACGTCGGGGTTATCGTTTATAGGCAGAAACACGTACTTGGCAGTTTCAAGAGGAGGAAGTACTGACTTGAGGCCCAACGAGTTGTCGGCGTGAAGCAAAAGGTACGCCATACTGGGCCGGAACAGGACTACCTCGGACCCGAGATGCAATTTGGCAAGATGCTCATTCTCGAGGTACTCGTAGACGTAGCTGATATTGTTGTCGTTGAACCACTGATCCGGCTGCAAGTTGTCGATATCCCCAGCATAGAGGGTGATGTCGCAGTCGAGTTAGTCATCTCTAGCGCCTCCGGCGGCCTCCCTCCCAGGGAGGGTTGGCTCTGCTTCGCAAAAAAGGTACACTCAATTATAGAAACCACTACTTACACTTTGCAACTGGATCATCTCGAGACACATTCTTGGTCGCCAAAAGCCTGTAAACCTGAGAGCTCACCAACGGGAGAGAAACGTCTTTGTGCCGTTCGTCAAACTCAAACCCCGATATCTCACTTGATTTGCTCATGCTAAGCAGTCTGCACTCGGCTCAGTGCTGCCGACCGTTCGTTCCGATTGTATCTGATCTCTGTGTCCTGACATGCATCGTGAGCCGAACAGACACAGTACCTTTTGCACACAGGGACACAGATCAGCATACTGTGACACCTCTGACGCGGCTCCTATGAAGTCAATGAAAGACGTATAAATCAAAGCCTCGACACCGGTGTGGACCCAGACGTCCTGCGGAAGCAGGACTAATCCTCCAGGGCAGAGGTCCCGCCGAAGGGCGAGCTAGAAAGCACGCACCGGTGAAGCCTTCGCTTCGGCAAACAACAGTTACCGTAGCACACAATGACACAGTTTGACACACAGTGACACAACCAGTTCGTGAAACCGAGGTGGGGAGTGGGGTAGGGAAGGTCGTTAGAAGCAATAGTAGGCTGGGCGGGCAGTGTTGGGCGACATTGAGAGACGAGAATAGCGAGAGAGAGTATACGAGGTTAGAATGGCGTATTTAGTAGTGAGGCACGGGCTTTTTTTTTGGAGAGGGGACTTCGTATAAGTCGTGAAACACTCGGTTGAGTGCGATGAGGGCCCGTGCATTGAAGAGATGAAAAAAATGCGGGGTGGGGAGGGGTGAGGGACCCGGAAAAACATGGATTGACACAGATGGAGTGGTGGAGTAGATGGACTCGTGAAAGAGGGGGCAAAGAGGGCGTTTCGACTCGTTTTTTTTTCTTGTTGGGTTGTTGAAAATGCAGCATACAATTTTATTTTATTTTTGTTTAATTTTCTTACTGAGAATCTGGAACGAAGTTGGCTCTCTCGACTATTGTATTGGCTGTGTGCGCTCTTGCCCTGACATTTCGACTATTAATCCGGGATAGGCGGGGGGTGCTGTAGATATTCCTAGAACATCCACGTCGCCGTAGTTTTTCCTGAAATGCAGCTTCCCCTCTTTCCAGCACATCCCTGACGCCTTGATCTATTACAAAAGTGGAACTTTAGCCGGCGTGTGACTTGGACAGTCGTGTTTTTTGCAGGTGGTGACTGGAGGACTTTTTTTTTAATCAGGCACCCGAGATGCACCACTGCAAAGCTTTTAAGCCGCCGGGGTTTAGAAACCACTAACCACGCTACGACTTGGCTTCTTCCTGCCTAACCAGATCAGCCCAAGAAACCCCTAAAGAAACATAGGAATGGGAAGGCTCCGTTCTGAAACAAATCTTGTGTTCAATAGACCTGTAGTGCGTGCAGATACTACAGCGTTAGGGTTCACAGTCGCAACGGGCCGATATTCAGTATAGATGCCTTTCCGGAGACGCCGTTGTAGTGCGGTGCGGGTGCTTTGCGGATTTGTCGGAAAGGGAGAAAGATGGGAGAATGATTTCTAAGGCACACACATAGTGGACACACATTGAACGCTTTAAACAGTCCACCCAGTGAACACTCACGCTACACTGACCAACGCCCTTTTCGGGTCACACACACAACTCGTATCAAGCACAGGCGTAGCTTTAAGCAAAAGCATAGTGACGTCAAACGGCGAAATGTACCATGATACATCGGAGTTTTGGTATTCATCCATAATGGCGAACCAGTAATAGGTTAAGATCGTTTCTGATTTGCACCAATGGTTGCCATTCATGTATTATTGCCAGGGTGGGCGCATTTCTGCTACTTGAAATGTGGCTGAGGAGCTCTATAGGGGAAACTCTTCGTTTGTTCTGTCGTAGCGCTTCTCCACACGTCGCGTGCAAAGAGGGACGGACTAAAGTGGGTGAGCAATGAGATGCAGCAGGGCGATAGATTACCCCATAGCTTGTTCAGGTCACCCACAAAGTGCTACGCTTTGTCCAGTGGTAGCCTAACGCCAAATCGAAAAAGAATGGGCAACACTAGCGAAGTGGATGTGTGGAAGTCACACGGAACTCTGCTAAGGGTGCTACGTGCTTGTTTTTTCTCCATTCTTTTTTTTGCGTTCATTTGCTTTTTCTCTGAGCTTCTGCGAAGGCTTCGGCCTCCCCACACTTACGACCTCGTATGCCCAGCGAGTCGTAAATGAGCTTAGAAATGTCTACAGCACCCGCACAAGCATAGGATAAAAGCTAAAAACAAATAAAACGTGGAGTCCGAGCAAAAGGGCAATGCCAAGAGCACGGCGAGGATACGCAATGACTTCACAGTAGTTGCTTGTGTGTTGTGCTCATTCGTTTGTCTCACGGTAGTGGATCTCGCGGAAAGGTAGAACAGGCCTGCTAGATGCTACTTTGACTTTTGCATATTGGAAGCTCTCCTCCTCCTCTCTCTCCTCTCCTCCTTCCCCTTGCGTATCACACTACCAGGCGCGTTTGAACTTAAAATCTACACCTATTACGCGGATGACTTACTGATCTGATCCCATGATTGTCATGGCAATCTTGATGTTCATGGCAATCGCTTGATTGCCGTGATCGACTGAGATATTTCCGTTTCATCATCTCTTTTCAAAATAAGGTGAGCGGGGGGGGACGGCTTGGTGGATCCCTCTATATAGCAGTGAGCTGAGTGGATCCTATATAAAGCATGCCTGAGTTCCCCGCGATGGCGATTTGGTATAGCGAGAGAGAGATCGATTTTTGCTGTTTCAGATTCTTGTTGTGATCTCGAAATCTTTATTCCGAAAAAAAATTCGATCATGTCTTCGGATGAAAGCGTGCCTGCCTCCAAGCGGGTCGACGTCTCGCACGACGAGTTTTTGGAATCGGGCCACGGTCCCCACCACGTTAGCATCAATAAAAACATTGATGGCACAATCAGAAATCCCCTGGCAGACTTGTCAAAAGAGGAAGTGCTCAGTGGCATCAACCGGTTCTGCGAACAGTACGGGTTCGAAGATGAGAAACCCGAGTTTCAGAGAGGTGCCTTAGTTGCAGCAGACCCGCTCAACTACGACAATATCGACGAGCTGGACGACAACGAAAAGGCCATTCTGGATAAAGAATATCGCCATAAGTGGCACCAGCCCAGAGCTTTGTACACTACCATTATCCTCTGCTCCATCGGTGCCTGCGTTCAAGGTTGGGATCAGACCGGATCCAACGGAGCAAACCTGTCCTTCCCTCAGGAGTTTGGCATCCCTATTAGCGACCCTACTGATCCCGATTACGACAAAAACAACTGGCTCGTAGGGCTTGTCAACTCTGGTATATACATTTCTGCGTGTCTCTTCTCTGTGTGGCTCTCTGACCCCATCAACGACATCCTGGGACGACGGGGCTCTCTGTTCATGGCTGGTATTGTGTGTGTGCTTGCGCCCATTGGATCTGCTTGCTCCCAGACTTGGCCTGAGTTGCTGATTTGCCGACTGATTCTCGGAATTGGTGTGGGTCTAAAAGAAACCACTGCTCCCGTGTATGCTGCTGAAAACTCCCCCGCTGTGATTAGAGGCGCTCTCGTCATGAGTTGGCAAATGTGGACTGCGTTTGGTATTCTGCTCGGCAATACTGCCAATCTGATCCTGTACCGAGTCGGCTCAATCGCATGGAGGCTCCAGGTTGGCTCTGCGTTCATTCCAGCTGTTCCTCTGGTTTTGGGTATCTACTTTTGCCCCGAGAGTCCCCGTTGGTACATGAAACGCGGCAACTACCAACATGCGTACAAGTCGTTGGTCACGCTGCGACACACGCGAGTTCAGGCTGCGAGGGACATGTACTACATCCACATTCAGCTTTTGGAGGAAAAGAACGAAATTGGCGGCAGTAACTACGTCAAGCGATTCTTTGAGCTGTTCTACATCCCTCGACTGCGACGGGCCACTCTGGCTTCGTGGGTGGTCATGATTGCTCAGCAGATGTGCGGAATCAACATTATTGCCTTTTTCTCATCTTCCATCTTCCTGACGGCGTCAGGCAACGAAAAGACAGCTCTTCTGGCCTCCTTCGGCTTTGGTCTGGTGAACTTTGTCTTTGCGTGGCCTGCCGTTTGGACCATTGACACATTCGGTAGACGGTCTCTGCTGCTGTTCACCTTCCCGATGATGATCTGGACTCTGCTCGGTGCTGGTTTCTGCTTCTACATCCCCGACTCCTCTACTGCTCATTTGGGTTTGATTGCCTTTTTCATCTACCTCTTTGCTGCCTTTTACTCTGTCGGAGAAGGGCCTGTCCCCTTCGCATACTCTGCTGAGGTCTTCCCGTTGTCCCACCGAGAAGTGGGTATGAGTTGGGCCGTGGCGACCAATAATTTCTTTGGTTCCATTCTCTCTCTCACATTTTTCCGAATCCAGGCTGCATTTGGCATTGTAGGAGCGTTTGGATTCTACGCAGGGCTTAACTTCCTGGCGTTTATCATGATCTTCTTGTGGCTTCCTGAGACCAAGCAGCGCACTCTGGAAGAATTGGACTATGTGTTTGGTGTGCCTACCACCACCCACATGAAGTATCAATTCCAAGAGACTCTTCCTTTCTGGATCAACAGATATGTTCTGATGAAAAAGAGTGCCACTAAGCGACCATTGTATCACTTTGACAAGGTGGTGGGCCCAACCAAGGCGTAATGAATGAGTTGTAATTAATTTTAGGCTAATAGTAACTTTTTTCTAATAATGCTTTTTTTTTGAATAATATACTTCAATCTGAGCTCGCCTCCGGCGTGACCCTTCCATGGGTGGTGGTTCCACTTCCCGGAATAACAAAGAGCTTGCGTTGGTTACCGACGCAAGCTCGCGGGGAGAAACAAAGTTGCCAAGGTGGTAGATGACTTATTGGGGTCAGATACTGGGTAGTGAGAGCCCTGGGAGGCGGCAGAGAGAATATAACAGGTGGAACAAAGTGCTGAAAGGCAATACTGCTGCGAGGTCTTCTGAAGCTGTGAAACCCAAAGACTTGCGTGGATTGACTGGGAAAGCTCTGAGTCAACTCGACTTCTGATTGCTTGGGTTGTAGCTTGGTTTCTCGTTCAACATTGACACTCAAAGTATCAGAAACAAGCGAGATCGAAGCGTTAGTGCTCGAGGTCATTGGAGAAGTGGTATCAATAACAATTCGACGTTCAACGGCGGTTTGTTCACTTGATACTGATCTAGCATCTCGTCTAAAAGCTAGTCCGATTGAACCAACAAATCCCTCAAGCGTCTGCTCCACTGGACTGAGAGTCAACTCGACATCATCCCATCTGCCATTGTGTGAGAAGGCACAGTCCGCACCACGTAAGTGAATGCAAACGTAGCCTGTGCCTGCTTCCACTGAAACGACGTTGGCCAAATTTAGCTGCAAAGGTTTGTAGTCAAGTGCGCTGCAAAAGAGGATCAGTTCACGCTGCTGAACAACGTCATAGTAAGCCGAATGTTTTGTGTCGGCCACAATATTTACTTTAGCAATTGGCTCCACATTTCGATCCAAATACTTCAATATGGCGTCAAAGTTACTGCGATCAGATTTTAGCTGAGATATATCAGCTAAGAACCGATCAAGCTTCTGGCGGGCATGACAATACAGTACTAAGATGCTGAAAATACGCACCGCCAAACTTGGATGGTTGATACCTCTTTCAATAACTTGGCTCTTCTCTGCCCTACGCGAGATATACTCCCTCAGTTCAGGGTGAGTGCGGTGGATCGAAAGCAGTGCCTGGAACGCAGGCCATTCTTCACAAAACCGGAAGATGGTATCAACAGCCGTCCGACTGAGTTTATATTCGGAATTCTGGTCAGTTCTACGCGGTCTGTAACGCTAAAGCAGGTTGTTACATACTGCTAGATCAAGTAGAAGGCATTGGTCATGGATGAGCGCGTACTCAATTAGAGTGAGCCTTTCTAAATATGCTGGGCGGCGTCGATGGTGGCAGTTTGAGCCAGAGGTATAGTTCGCTAGGGGGATATTGTTACGCACTTTGGCGATACCAGGCGAATTTATGCGCTGACTGTGTCGGAGAGCTAGTGTGGATGATTCTGGGCCGTTTACCGCAGCTCTGAAAATTTCGCCCATGGTCAATTTTGTTAAGAAAAAGAAGAAGGAGGCGGAAGGTTTACTCTATGTCTTTACAAGGAAGTGTGTATTGATTAAAGTTGTGATGTCAAGAAATTATAAGAAACTTTAAGCGAGGGCCTTTTGAAGCCGCGATGCAAAATGCAGAGGTTTGGTACCTGCATTTTGCGGGGTTGTGATATATAACTATGCGGAACCTCTTTTCAACCCAACTTGTAAATGTATATAACTGTTATCTCAAATCATATATATGAAAATGGATCTCGTTCAAGCTTTATGTTATTAATGAAACATACTAAGAAAATTTCATCTCGTTCTTTTTATATCACACACCATACTGAGCGTCTTGAGCTTCTAATTTTGAGATTTCAGCCCCCTATTAACCAGGTCGAGTTCCCCAGTATAAATTGTGGTTGCCCGCTCAATGCTTTTTGATCAAATATCTTAAAAGTATATGTCGAATAGTAGGAACAATTACCATCTATAAGTTATAAAATTGTAACATCTGTGTTGAAATATCATATCATTTAAACTAGTACTCTTTACTGCGTTTAGCACATTTACCCAATTACATCTAGCACTCTTATACTCCATCTACACCTACTCCCAATTACTTGGTAAAAGCAATCGTAGCCAATATCAGAGAAGCAATTCCAAACACAGTGCGAAAATGGTGCATGTATAACCACCTGTTAATCAACACAAACACCTCCTCACCCTCATTAGGCGATTCCTCCAAAGCTTTGACGGTCCCCATCATAACTCCAATTGTCCAAAGAGGGGCCAAAGCACTCAGACCTACGGAAGCCAAAACATACGGGTTCTTAGCCCTACTGTAACTGATGGCTCCAGAAGCGACTACCACTAGCGTAGAAGACAAGGCAAAGGTCTTTCCACTGTCATACAGGGCCTTCCACGTGTCTCGGGGACGGCTGGAAGAGTTGATTATTGACCAGGTCGAGTAGGACACAAATGAGGTCATTCCACATTGAATACCGCAACCTAGTACCAGAGCACAATTTTCGAGAGCGAACATTGCGAGTGATTGCGAGTGATTGAGGTGACAAGGATAGATAGCAAAATAAACGCTTTTTAAGTTTATCGCTTTAACTCTTTTTAACAAACCAGAGATCTGCTCTCGCCTCCGAGCCTGCTATTTGCAGGCAGAGAGCTGCATGAGGCCGCACAAAGCCTCACGTGGCCGCACTCTCACGAGGCTGACCAAGATAGAAGGGAGAGGAAAGAAGACGAAGGGGGAAAATTTCAGGTTTTAAGTTAACTGAAATTGTGACTGATTTGTGATAATAACATATATATCGATTCCGACACGACTGCAAGGCCAGAAAGTAAGGATTTTAAAAAGTCGACTGATTTTGATTGTAACATATACATATCGATTTTGGATACAATTGTGACATCAGAGAATTTGAGTCTTAAAGTCGACTGATTTGTGACTTCATATATATATATATATATATCTACATATTGCTTTTCGATTTTCGTTACGATTGAGGACGACAAAAAACAAATGGCAGACGAAATAACCAATCGTTTCAGCAAATTGGGACTGGCAGATGCCAAGATCAAAGAGATTTTGAAAAACAACAAAGTGACTGCTGCGTTGAACGAAATCGCACAGGAAGCTGAAAGTTTGGGTGCCGATGGTACTACAGCAGCCCCATTGCACAGTTTGGCGAGTCTTTCGCGCGATGCCCCAGAAGTTTTGAAGCCGTACCGGACGATGATAGTAGAGGGAATTGTGCGAGGTGATATTAAGTCCAATTTGCAGCTCGACAGCGCGTGGAAGTATGTCGTGCAAAACGGCTCAGCTGTCACCAAGCAAGGTCTCAATGAGGCAGCAGGAGTAGGAGTTGTGGTATCTGAAAAGGACGTCCGACAAAACGTTGAGAAATACATTGAGGAAAACCGGGCGGATATAGAGGAAAAAAGGTACAAAGCGGTGCCGTCGGTGATAACAGGAGTGAAGAACATTCCGAGCCTTAAATGGGCCAACCCGGGAAGTTTTAAACCTATTATCGATGAACAGATTTTAAAACTGCTCGGCCCAAAGGACGAGAGGGATCTGGTTAAGTCGAAAGCAGCTTCAAAGAGTGGTGATAAAGCTGGAGGAAAGAAAGGAGAGAAAGCACGAGGGAAAGTTGAGTCATCTGAATCTCCTGCTGCTAATAGCAGATCTATGTTCTCCGAGGGTTTCTTAGGAGCTTTGCACAAGCCAGGTGGAAACACTCAGCTCTACCCTGAAAGGATGAAAGAGCACCTTGCATTCACAAATGGCCGGGTTTTCACGCGATTCCCACCCGAACCTAACGGATACCTCCATATTGGCCACTCCAAAGCTATTGCCATCAACTTTGGGTATGCCAAATTCCACAATGGAGAATGTTATCTGCGGTTTGACGATACCAACCCCGAGGCCGAAGAAGAGAAATACTTCACCGCCATTGAAGACATTGTGGGCTGGCTCGGGTTCACTCCTTATAAAATCACCTACTCGTCAGACTACTTTGACAAGCTTTACGAGCTGGCTGAGCAGCTGACGAAAGATGGCCTTGCATACGTGTGTTTTTGCACCGCAGAGGAGATGAAAGCGTACCGAGGAGTGACTGAAGATGGAGCGCGAGGTGGAGAACGCAGGCCGTGTCCGCACCGAGATGCAAGTCCTGAGGAGTCATTGGCAAATTTGCGCGCCATGAGGGATGGCAAGTATGCCAAGGGCGAAGCCACGCTTCGAATGAAGCAGGACCTGGACAACCCGAACCCGCAGATGTGGGACCTTGTTGCGTACCGAGTACTAAACGCGACCCACCATCGTACGGGTGACAAATGGAAGATTTACCCCACATACGATTTTACACACTGCCTAGTCGATTCTATGGAGAATATCAGTCATTCGTTGTGCACCACTGAATTTTACCTCTCTCGAGAGTCCTATGAGTGGCTTTGCGACGCACTCAAAGTGTACAAGCCGTGGCAGCGTGAATCTGGACGACTCAATCTGCAAGGTACGGTGACGAGCAAACGCAAAATCCTAAAAATGGTAAACGACGGCATTGTGCGAGGTTGGGACGATCCCCGTTTGTTCACTCTAGTTGCTATTCGACGCCGAGGTGTCCCACCAGGGGCGGTGCTCAATTTCATAGCTGAGCTCGGTGTCACCACTTCGAATAGCAATATCCAAGTCGTACGATTCGAAAGCTCTGTCCGCAAGTACTTGGAAGACACTGTGCCCCGGCTGATGATGGTCCTCGATCCTGTCGTAGTCATTCTTGACAACCTGCCCGACGACCACCTCGAAATGGTTTCTGTGCCTTTCAAGCCGGGCACCCCAGAGTTTGGAGAACACAAAGTGCCTTTCGGGAAACGTATTTACGTTGACAGAAGTGATTTCCGCGAGGAAGCTTCCAAAGACTACTTCCGCTTAGCTCCTGGCCAGCCAGTTGGCCTTCTCAAGGTGCCTCACAACATTCGCGTGACTGACTACAAGAAAGACGCCCAAGGTCGTGTCACCGAGATCCACGCGCACTACGAAAATGACGTACCTTTCAAGAAGCCCAAAACTTACATCCAGTGGGTGGCAGACTGTCCTGAGCAAGGTTCTCCGGTCAAACTTGACGAGGTGCGAGCCTTTAAGCCATTGTTCAAATCTGATAACCCTCTGGCCAACCCAGACGGATATCTTGCCGACATCAACCACGACAGCGAGGAAATCATCACCACTGCTATCATTGAGCCCGGTTTCCATGAGGTCAACAAACGCAGTCCGTGGAAGCTTCCAGGTCAAGAAGATATCCTGTCAGGCAGAGAAGCCAAGTGGGCTCCAGAAACTGTACGATTCCAGGCTCTCAGAGTGGGCTATTTCTGTATGGATTCCGATAGCACCGACGACAAGATCGTCTTTAACAAGATTGTGTCGCTCAAGAGCAGCGAGTGAGCTGGCCCGCCTCCAGCGGGAGGGCCACTCCGTGGAGGGTTGTTGCGCGTAGGGCAAAACTCGAGGATCAAGACTTGAGATTTTAAACTCGAACTAAGCACTCTCCATGAGAACACGAAACATCTAGGTGTATAATTATTGATTAATATTACTGGTTTATCTATTAGCGCGCCGTGAAGGGGTGTTAAGGTCACAAATTCAAAAATTGAGATCCAAAACTTGCGCGAAGCTCAACCAGCCTCCATGGAGTGGCCCCGCCGGAGGCGAGCTCTAGGTGTATAATTGATTAGTATTATTACTTGTTTATCTATTATTAAATCCCATTAAGGGCAACACATTAGTCGTTTCGTCGTAAGGCTTTAAATAAAAATGCTCTCTTTGAGCTCAGCTTTGACCTTATGGAGGCATTAGAGGGCAAAAGAGTTTCTGAATCCAGGAGAGAGGTGGTATTAGTGGTCGTGGTAGAGATGGAGGGCGCATAGGAAGAGGTGTTTGAGGTCGTGCGGGAGGTGTGTACTGAGCTTCGAGGGATATACAAGCCAGTAGGAGTGGCAGGGGTGGCTGTAAGGGACGGTGGTGGCCGGTCGTTAAGAGAGAGGGTAGGAGCACCAGATGCAATGAACGAGTCAAAAATGTCGTTCCACCCTGAAGGGTCTTTGGCGAGATCTTTGACGAGATCCTTGGGGAAATAGTGGGCTCGAAGCTCCTCACGGCTGTCCATGTGGCCGACAGAAGTGGCAGGTGACGAAACGCGGTTGGAACGGACTGAAGACGGGCTCGAAGGTGCAGAAGAAACACCACTTGCACTTGCATCGCTGGAAGTCGTAACAACGTGTGTGGTGGTCGAAGGTGAACTTTGGTGTTTGGCGTATAAGTACGATTCTAAAGAGCGTGTGAGGTTGAGAACACCAGCTTTGTCTTGACGCAGAGCACTTGGCACTTCGAGATCACGCGGGTTGGACATATTAGGCGCTAAATCCACAAAATTGAGCACTTCGTCGGTGACTTGGAGCTGGGTAAACTCTTTGTATATGAACAGAGTGCGTTCTGCGTCGGACCGGATGAGACCAAAAAAGTTCTGCAGGGCGTAGACAAGAGCATAGTTGAGGAAGTTGAGAAGTGAGGAGATGTCTATGGCTAACAGGTTGTAGCATGCAGTGTAGAGAGGATCCTGGAGCAACTCGGGGGTGAAAATACAGTCTAGGATCAGTCTTGTCTGGGTAAGAGCACATTGGGTCTGATCCAGCAACTCGGTGGCCGACTTGGAGCTCGTTGCAAGCGACAGGGACATGTTCGTCACGTTGTGGGGCGCGTTCAAAGGCAGAATGCACTTGTAGCGTTTCTCACGGATGAGGTCGAGCTTGAGTTTGGTATAATTAAGCAGACGCTGGTTTAAATATCGGTTGTACGCAGCAATGAGCCTGGTCTGAGGGCTCGACAGAGGCCAGTTATCCCGCACATTGGGGAGTACAACGTAGTTATTGCAGTAAAACTCCAACACTGCCGACCGTGAGTTGAGTGGCAGGGAAATGTCGGAGAAAATGCTGGTGTGGAATAGGATGTGGGCTTTAACGCACGTCTGAGGGACCACGCTGCTGAGTCTGGGGTCCAGCGCGTTGAAGAGCGTGCTGAGCTGACCTTGGTTTGCGTAGTGGCCCACTAGGAATCCTGCGACTGCTAAAGTGTGCTTTTCCTTTGCTAGTTTGTCTTTTGGCTGGGTAGCCGCCCTGACCTCGCGGCTTATGCTGACTGTAAAGGCTGACGAAATTGAGGCCATATTGTCGGCATGATCTTGAATATTGGAGCTTTTTTTTGGATTTTTCATCCAACAGCTGCTTCCATCAATGGTTTTATGAACCCCAAGTTCCAATCCACAGACCCCTGTGAAAAAACTTTCCCATCCAGGTAACGACGTCCCTCAACCGATTTGAGCACCCGATCTTGGTGATTTCATGCATGGGCAAGCTTGTGCCTGCTAGGGGCCCAATTCCAAAAACTCAAGGAGTTCATTCCGATGCATCACGAAACCGCAAGAAGTGATCGGGGGATCTTTTTTCTGGCAGTACGCTAGCGAGTGGCAAGTAGCACACTTTGTTGGATGTAAAACTCCAAATAAAAACACTCCTGAAACACCAAATGAACTGTATCGCTCCCTTAAAGTTCAATATACACCCCCAGATCATGCACATGGCGACAGGGTACATCGATACCGTACAGATCAACACACGTCAACGTATTGTGGGTAAAGTGAAGTAATGATCAGCTCCAATCCGAGATGTTGGCAGTTATCAACCGTTTTCTATCGTTCAGTAGGCTGACGCTCGAGTTCTTGTCATGCAGTTGGTGATGGTGGCCTCCGTCTGGCTGCCATTTCAGAGAGGGTTTATCCCGCTTCGCAGGATTGAAAACGTTATAGTGAATAGGACGACAGGCTGAGTAATTCTGAGAAACGAGGTAAACGCGTGAGAGACACGGCAAATATTTCTTTATCTTTTCGCCGTCGTGCAGCTTCTGCCTCATCGTGCAGCGTCTTTGATCCCCACCGTTGCCCAACTATGTAGAATGTCGCGAGAATGTTTGGCTTGGTTGAAGTGAAATCCAATCCAAGTTGATTCTGAATCGAGATGACGTAGGCAATGGTCACTGAACAGTCCAGCATGCGACAGTCAGATGGTGTCTGTGGCAAATATTTGGATGTAAGCATGCGCAGGTCATTGCAAAGCAGACATGGATAGGGATAAATGATATAAGTAATACTCGTACCCAACTTTTAGTTACGTCAAGCAGACATGGAAAGGGGTGTAGAGCAAGCAGCTCCTAGTAAATGATACGGAATGCTTGGGCACCAAACGATATAGAAGTGTGTTTAGGAAGAAAGGCTTTTTAAGGAACTTAAATATTTGAAATGCGTTAGACAGAAAGGAATTTTACACAACTTTCAATCTTGTGAAATGTTGAACGAATTCCTAACTTCCAAAGGTATGAAAAGAGTAGAAACCAATCGTAATCCTAACGAAATATCAATGATGTGAATGCGTTAGTAGAAAGGATTCTATAATTTTTCTGTTTAATTGCAGGTACATAACCTTAAATCTATCATTAAGTGTACACTTTCTGCGCAGCAGAACGACCCCTTCCTGCCAAAGCATGTGAAAAGCTTCACTTTATTTTCAATGTTTGTCAGTTTTAGAAGCACCTTGAAGGTTTTGATGGGGTCGTAGTGTGCTCTGTAAAGCACAGTGTGGCTATCACCACTACAGTACCGTGAAACTCGTTGGGCTGGTCCTCGTTAAGCATTGTACAGTAAATCATATTGAGTCTCTGATCTTTTTCTAGCCCTGACCTGACTCATAGATCTCATTTTCTGCGAAGCAGAACCACACCTCCCCGGTAGGGGCCGCCGGAGGCATAGCACACGTTTTCCATTCCTACATCTTCTCCAGGCTTCCTTGCACAGAACCCGCAGATCACGTGGGGAACAAATTTTGCCCATCACGTGCGGCACGCCATCCGCTCATCAAATCAACTCATTTACTGGTGTGAATCCCGTTATCAAGCTGAGATATTACAGAATCCCTTTTTACTCGATCGAGAATAGTGTGAAAAAAGGGAGAAACAATTTATATAAGAGTGATAGAACCGTCAGTTCGAGCTCAACTGAATTTTTTGTACGATTTGGTCCGGCCACTTGCCGTTAGCTTTTTACGCCTGGTGACGACTGCGTAATTACAACCGCTTTGATACATTCGGGGAGGTGATAAAAAGAGGATCTTGTTTTTTTTAGGGCACGAGGCTGAAACGTTCTGCGACCAGGGGAATAGAACAAGAAGAAGTTGCAAATAAACTCAGTGTAAAGTGAGGAGTTTAGACAAAAAAAAGGAAGGCATAGCTATTTTTAAGTAGAGGTTCGTTTGTGGAGAGAAGACCTCTGCAATCTTTTTCAGTGAGATAACCTCGTACACGTTCTCTTCGTCAAAAAGTGGTTTTAGTGCTACGACACGGTTAAGTTCCGACCTCTAGAAAGTTAGAACTCCGATATCACAATCCCGGATAGACTTTTGTCCGTTAACAAATCCGTTAATTGGGCAACACACAAAATAAAAATGGAGAATATATTTGAATTCAATGACCGCGAGTCTACTAGCGCTCGGTCTCCCAGTCACGCCGCCACCAGTACGGAAAGTCAAAGTGAAGGTCAGGATAAACCCCAAAGCAGTAAAGTAGAGGCGATGTCTGGACAGTTAAACGATGAACCTAGTGCTTTTGCTACAGCTACTACAGCTACTACTGGTTCGTCATCAGCCCCCACTACGACTTATACGTCGTCTTCTACATCCTCTACGTCGTCTTCTATAATCGCCCCATTCATGTCCAAGTACTTGCCCGCGGACAGGGCTAACTACTGCTATCGCCACAATCCTGACACCAAGTGCTTCAGCAGAGCAGATGCTTCCAAAATGAAGGAGCTTCAGGACAGTTTGGACAACTTGGACCCCAAAGACAGAGAAGCCATCACTCACGTTTGGTCCATCTTTTCTGCTGCACCATCCAAGCAGAGGATCATAATACTACAGGGGTTGCTCACGCAGTGCTGCTTTTCGCAACTGTCTACAGTTTCGTCAATGGTGAAAGAGCTGATAAGAATAGACTTTATCAGTGCCCTGCCTACGGAGTTGGCATTCAAGGTTCTGTGCTACCTCGACACTGCTTCGCTCTGTTCGGCAGCCCAGGTGTCTCAACACTGGCGTAAACTTGCCGACGACGACATTGTGTGGCATCGCATGTGCGAGCAGCATATTGACAAAAAGTGCACCAAGTGTGGGTGGGGTTTACCCTTGTTGGAGAAGAAAAGACTGCGGGACAGTAGAATCAAGTTGGAAGCAAGACGGCGCGAGTTGGCGGGCGAGGGAAGGTCTGCAGCGCACGAGCTGGCGGAAGTCAGTAGTTCCAAGCGCAAATATAGCGATATCTCGACTGATGACGATGTCGGTAGTTCACATGAAGATGCCAGAAGAAGTGTATCGTCAACGCCTCCGGTTGTAGCAGCAGCTTCTAAAAGTGCAGCACTTGGCAACTTGCTCGCTACTACAACAGAGACTGTTGCTATTCCTGTGCATACACCACCGCCCGCTAAAGCCACCAAAAAGACTCGTCCCTGGAAAGAGGTGTATAGCGAGCGGTACAAAATCGAGCGCAACTGGCGAAATGGACACTACAAAATTAAGGAATTCAAAGATACCAACTCGGTACTGAGTCTGCAGTTTGACGAGCAGTATTTGATCACAGGTACCTATGATGGCAACGTCAAGGTATGGGATGTGGAGACGTGCCAGCTGGTGCGAACGCTAAAGGGTCATATTCGAGCTGTAAGCGCACTGAAATTTGACTCGTCCAAGCTCATTACCGGATCCTGGGATCGTACGGTGCGTATCTGGAACTACCACAACGGAGAGTGCATATGTACTTTCCGGGGCCACGAGCAAAACGTGCTCTGCCTGGACTTTGACCAGAAACTCATTGCCTCGGGGTCAGCAGACACCAACATTAAGGTGTGGAACTTTGAGGAAAAGTCGTGTTTCACACTTCGTGGCCACAAAGAGTGGGTTAATTCTGTGAAAATCCACTCTGCCTCTGGAACTCTGTACTCTGCGAGTGAGGATATTACTGTTCGCATGTGGGATCTGCACACGAAGCAGTGTATCAAAGTGTTCGGTGGTCCAGGCGAACCGCTGGGCCACGTGGCTCAAGTGCAAGTGGTTCTGCCGTTGACGCTTGATCACCTCGAAGGTGACGAAGAGCACTGGAGTCGCCCCACTATCGTCAAGGACTCTGGACGGGTACGAGAGGATGCTTATTCGTCGCACGACGATGTGGCACCTGACATTGGCGCTCTGGGCCCGAGTGAATTGAGTTCTCAGCAGATTGAGTTGACTGACGAGCAGAAGAACCGGGTGATTCAACGACCGACTCACCTACTAACTTCATCTTTTGACAACACTATTAAACTGTGGGATATCAAGACTGGTCAATGTGTGCGTACTCTGTTCGGTCACGTCGAGGGCGTGTGGAGTATTGCCGCAGATAACTTCAGAATCATCAGTGGTGGACACGACCGCATGGTGAAGATCTGGGACCTACAGAGCGGCAAATGCTGGCACACATTCAGCGAGCACTCCAAGCCAGTCTGCAGTGTGGGACTCAGCGACACACGGTTTGCCAGTGCAGGCGACGACTGTGTGGTCAAAATGTACTGCTTTGATGCCGAGTAGTCAAATCACAAGTATCCAGAAAACCATGGTCTCACGCTCACGTTCGGCGGGACCGCTCCGTGAAGGGTAGTTCTGCTTCGCAGAATGTTCTGCAATCCTTCCTTCCAAAGGTACCGATATTTCTCGCAGTTACAGTGTTTGCTACCTACTAGGGCTCTGTATCAGGAGGCATTATCATTCTGCTGGCGTATTACCGCAACAGCCAGGTTTAATCATATTTATTGTTGTATAGTATATATATTTATTGAAATAGTTAGTTAATTTGATAATAAGGATTGTATTAAGTAAAGGATTGTATTGACCTAAGGGACTGTATTACAATAGTGAAGGCACTGTATTAAACCGCGGGATCGCGTTAAAGCAGTGATGGCATTGTGTTAAACCACGGGATCGTATTAAAGAAGTGAAGGGAACTACATTAAGCTACGAAATGCTATTAAAGAGAATGTACTAAAGCGTGCCATTTCATCATCTCGGGTGTCGCAACCTACCTGGGTTTTCCTTGCGTTCTTTTGTGGGACCCGACATGTTGTACGTACGGGATGCGCCGACCTACGATAGATAGTTTCGCATAGAAATTTAAATGAGATCAATCATCATCATTGTATTAAGTAGGTATTGTATTAAAGAGAACGTATTAAAGAGAGCCGTGCCGTCTGCTTGGATGTATTGTGTCGCAAAACTGTTCTATTTATGATATAGTAGATGTATAGTAGTCAGAGAGAAGCATTCACGAAGCATCTGTGAGCACTACGACACGACACGTAACGCCGAAGCGGGGGCCAACCAACTTATGGGCCGCCGGTAGCATGAAGAAAAAAAGAATACTACTACCACCAACACCACCACCACGCTGGCGGAGCAATACGCCCCGCCGACTCCCTCAGGGTCCTACCGTATCGCGTATTTCCCCTCACGATGTTACGCTGAAAAAAAAAATGTTTTAAACTTTCTCGAACCCCCCACGGCCGGAAAAACTGCGTACCAAAAATAGTTTAAATTGGATCGTGTTGATCGCAGCGGCAGTTAGGCTGTTTTGGTGACTTAGAGTTGTTCCAGGCTCGTGGTTCAGAGGGAAGGGAAGTGCTGGCCTTTGGCCTGTCCTTTCCAAGGAGATTTGGTTCTTGCTTCCAGAAGTTAGTTCGAGGTGGCAGACACAAGCTCGCAAGGTTCAGATTCGAAACGATGATGCGCTCCCGTTGCAGACGCCCAACCGACGATGGGCGATAGTGCAGCAGAAAGCAAGTTCAGGGCCTGTAGATACCTGCTGTTGGGAACCTACTCTATTGAGATAAGATGCCTGCTAGATTGATAACAGAATCATCGTTTATCTGTCCAAGTATGGTATGACAAGCAGCAGATACGCACAGCACCGTATCGACCAGCTGCGTGGCCTTGCAGAGCTCAGCAGCACGACGGCTCGTTTCTGTAGTAAGTAGAGTGCCGTTCATCCGGTGTTGTTGAGTCGACTGGGTCTACTAATCCAAATGTGAACTGTAAACTGCAAAAAAAAAAAGGTGAGAGCCAAGTTATTGATGTTGGAGCGTCAAGCCCACGCTATACAGAGTCTTTAACTCAATGCTGTAACAGTGGCTCAAAAAGCAGAAAAAAGCAGGCCCAAAACTCATCAGCTTCTCATTTTAATTACTTTCTTGCTTTGTCTGAACTTCTTTCACTTTAACGTAACTTTTCTTTACTCTAACATGACCTGTTTGGCTTTTTTAATGTCACTTCTCTCACTTTGCCAATGACTTCTTTACACTTTACTTCTCACTTTTTCTCACGTCAAACATCAAAGATGTACGACGCAGGGTCCAAATAGGTCCTTCCTCGCACAGCAGCAGTTGGGGGGTTACGGCTGCACGACCCCCAAATACAGACGCGTCAGTCAGTCGCAGACAATCTGTCTAGCCAAAAGATGTCATGACACATACACACACACGACGTCGCTTAGCGATGACAGGAAAATTACGCGAAATCGAAATTCAATCGCCAAAAGATGCCACCCGCCGATCTGAGCGCCATCAGGCCTCGCCGATCTTGCTGCATGCAGATTTCTCAACAATTTCAAGCCACGCCCGGGCAAATTCGGGCAACGAGTTACCAGCCCCCGATACAAACAAGTCAAAAAAAAAGGAGACAGGCAGAAACGCCCCTCTCCAAGTCCTGCCCCGTCCTATCTAGCCTTCCTCTACACACCAGGCCGCTGTATGTATTTTCACTCCACTTTGCCCTGCTCGCGTCCGACCCGGCCCGATTTTGCCGACTGGGCGCATATAAAGTTATTACATAACCAGGGTTGCGGCGCCAGGTACTGTTAATTAGCGATGCCAAAAGATCTACGCAGCTTTGCAGGTCCTCTCTCGGGCATGGCCGATCGCACACTTTTGCCTGGGCAGCCGCACGCGCCTCACTCTTGAGGCTCACGCACGGCTGAGTACGGCGCATTGTGCCTGCCCACTCGAGGCTCAGTGAAGTATCTCTTTGCACGTGTCGCCATTCCAGACCACCTCCATTCTTTTGCGGCGTGCTTTCGCAAGGCAGAACTATCTCTACCCAGCAGGTGTTGCCGGAAGTAACGACACCGGACGATATCTCCAGCTCGCCCTCCGGCGTGGATGAGAAGGTTGGTTCTTGGTCCTGCTTTCGCGGAATGCCTGATAGCCCAAGTTTTTCCGATCCGCGTCTTGTACTGCCGGATCCGCAACCAGAAGCAACCTGCAGCCCTAAAAAGTAAATGTGCCAAAATTTGCTTTGCCCGTAAAAAGTACCTTGCATGTCACCACTATATATACCAAACGTGCAACCTTGATAACAGAGTTAAGCTGTTTTATCTCCGTGACTGAAGGAGTGAGGTGAGTATAAGCGTGAACGTAGGCGGGTGGCCGTTGGTTTGGTCGAGCTGCTAGTGGCAGTGCGATTCACGGTTGCTTGGTGAGGTAGTTAGAGAGAGAAAGAGAGGAAGAGAGAGTGCGGTGAAACAACGAGAGAAAGAGAAGAAGAAGAGAAGGGAAAAGGAGAGATTACGAGAGATTACGGGCCAAGCAATGTTATTTTCCCGCGCAACGGGACAAACCCTCCCCAGGAGAGGCCCCGCTGGAGGCGAGCATGTTTTGACTGCAGTGTGGACACTTTTGGACCCGGGGCGTTGAGCACTTTCAAGTTGTGTCTCGAGCTCGAGAAGCTCTCAGCATTTTGTATATTTCAAATTATCACTAATTGCGCCACACGACGATACTTGCGGCGTGCGCCGCACCTCAGTGGGGCTCAGATATGACCAAGCACGCAATCTGTGCCGGGTCGTTGTTGTTTGTGATGCTGGTGTGGCGTGCTTTTATTGTGATTAGCAGCTTTGTGTGATTCAGTCAGGCCATTGTCACACGAACGTCGGTCGGTCGAACTGGGTCAGTGTGTTCCTTCAACCAGTTGGTTTTTGTCCGGATCGTTGGCACCGGAGTGTAACCCGGCCCGCGTGCTACCCGGCTTTGCCCAGTGCTTCTGGACCCCTTTGTTTGAAAGATAGTGACAGTTTCTGGTTACAGTTCTGGTTAGGGTGGGTAGTCAGGTGATCGGGTCGGATGCCGCCCTGTCTTTACCAGACAGCGAAGAGCAAGGGTTTTTGGTCAACAAAGCGAGCTTAGTGGCTGGGCGGTTTGGAGAGGACGAAATTGGATGATTTGTGCGTGTAGCGTGCATTGGGTGCATTTTGGGTGCAGTGCTGGGCATATAGCGAAACAAAAAGTGTTACGATGTTTGTACAAATGCCTGTGGTTTTGCGACGGACTTCATTTTTGATGGCTGCCAAAACTGGGCCTGCTGCTTTGCCAATCAGTACCACGCAACGACGCACCACTCAACGTGGGCAGACGAGCGGCTCAAAGGAAAAATCTCACAGGTTGCTTGCAGCGTGCCGCAAACAAAATCAATCAATCGCGTTTTTGCATCGAGCCACACGCGCGCCGGGTGACCCTCTCGAAATTTTTTTTTTTTTATCAGCTTATCTTTTTTTCTTGCCTGGGTAGAGGAGATTGCGACCAAAAAGAGAAATGGCGTGAAACAACCTGGGTAAGACTAAATGATTGTTCGAGATTGTTCGAGATTGTTCGAGTCCTTTGGATGTGCAAGTGCCGCCCTGTTCGTGATCTCTTTGCACACGACCACACCCCCTGGCTTCTTCTCTTTTTTTTTTGTTTTTTTTTTTGTTCCTCTTCTGCTTCTTTTAGGGCTTCCGCCTGATGATTGATTTTAATTTACGAGCCCCTTGACCCCACATTTTTTTCTATTTTCTGCTTTCATTTGCCGTTTCATTTTCCCTTTTGATTTTTCATTTTTCATCTTCATTTCACCCCTTCATTTTTTCATTTGCTCATTTGTTCGTTTGTCCATTGTCTGGGTTTTTACCAATCAACTGGGGTTGAGCCCACATTCACTGAGACACACAGACACACAGGTTGTTTGGTTTTGGTCCGGTGTGCAGTCTGGTACTGATTTATTTATTTGGCATTCTTATACAACTGTTGCGTTGTGTTAGGGCTTTGGAAGTGTCCGTTTGACGGAAAAACGAAAATAAGAATCGAAGCGACAAAGCGATATATCTGCAGACAAAGAGTGGAACTGGTCGTCCATTTTGATCTGATCTTTTTCTTCTATAAGTCGCTTTTTGTTCAACTTTTTTTGGTGCTCAGAGTGTCAACTTGCTCGTTGCTCTAAGTCTCATCTTGTGATTCACAGGATCTCGGATTTAGTCTAAACAAAAGAAAAATTACTATTTTGTGGGGAACAATACTTGGAAAGACTTGGAGAAACTCGAGACTCGAAAGACTTTTTGAAGCTGCTCACAAGCAAAGTACCTCATCCTTACTTTGTTTTGTTTTCTTTATTGTCTCTCTTTCTCGGGCCTGGCATTTTTTCCGTCTGTAAAAGAAGAATCTTTGTTCTCTCTTTTTTCGTCTCCTCCTTTCCTCTCTCTTCTCTCACTCTCGAGAATCAAAAAAAAAAAAAAAGAGCAGTGTGTCTAACTAGAAATGACATCAGTAATGATTCCTCATGTATATTACTCAGGCCTGTCGTCTGGGAACCAGGGAAATCAACCAGATCAGTCACAATCCCAGTCTCACACATCCTCCGCTGCATCTCCACCTTTACAACAACAACAACAGCAGCAGCAGCAACTGCTGCCCTCTTCTTCAAAAAATCATCCTCTAAGTCGAATGTTCTCGCCTTCTGAGCCGCATCCGCCCGAGACTGCAGCTTCGGATTCCTCGGAGAAGATTTCATCTTCTTCTTCGTCTCCTCCTGGCTCGGAGTCGACGTCACCCGCACCCAGGAACATCCCAATGCACTCGGTGTACAGGCCAGGCGAAAATGACACACGCTCGACCAAATTCCTACACAAACATAAGCGAGGAGTAGTCGAAGCTCCTTCCAAGAGCTACAAGACCATCAATGGCACGTCCTTGGCTGCATCAGCAACCGCCATGACATCTGACGACGTTTTCACGGCCGTCCCCAGCGGTGACGACGACAAGGAGCAGCATCAGCATCAGCATTTGAACTGGCATTCGCATACAAACAACAGCTCGCAATCGTCCCAGTCTGACGTGCAAAAATCGTCATACCTGCAGCTTAGTTCTGCATCTTCTCCATCTCTCGCATCCATGGTCCACCAGGGCTTCAAGTCGTCGTCCTCATCATCCCATTCGCCGTTTGCATTCCCTCCGACCCCTGATGCCACCCCCACCGACAGCCCCGTTTCATTATCATCATCATCAACTCATTCTCGACCCACTCGGCAGCTTTCAGTCTCTGCAAAGAGTCTGTGGGATAAAGCGGCGAAATCCCCGTCTTCTGCCGAATCTTCGGCCGTGTCGGCGTCGTCACAGCCAACCAATGATGATTTCTCGAAGAGGATCCAACCCTCCTCAAGCGGGGCCTCGCCGGAGGTGAACTCCACTGACCCACCGGCGTCTCCCACGTCCCCTATCGGCTCTGACTCGGACTCCTCCGGCCGCTCGCCTTTGATTCGTAAAAAGTCAGGCGAACTGGTCAAGTCGTCGCTCAAACTGCCGAGTCTCGTACGTGCACGATCACTGCCTTCGACGAAAATGGTCCATTTCGATGCCAACCTCGTCCATGTGCGCCGTTTCCAGCGCAGTGAACGACCTGCAGCAGTCAGTGCAGACTCGTCGCCTGCCGATGAAAAAGTGGTCTTCCAGTGGGTCGACTCGGATGAGTCGGACACCGATTCTGATGACGACGTACGGACCGAGTGGAGCATTGACTTGCCCAATTTCCGACCCCGAGACGGCTCGGCAGGGCTAAGTGTGTCACAGTCATTATCGTCAGAGTCGTCTAACAACCTTGCGACCGAGCCAATGGTGTTCCTTGACAACGTATTTTTGTCGTCAGACAAGTCCAACCTCGTGGGCCATATCTGGGTGAAAAACGTGTCTTTCCAGAAGCACGTGGCCATCCGGTTCACGGTCGACTACTGGCAGAGTGTCACTGAGGTCACGGCCGAGTACAACGGGCAGGACGTGCGCAAAAAGGAGCGCAAGAATGGGTACGATCGGTTCACGTTTGTCATCAAGTTGTCCGATCTGTCCATGCACGCCCTGCTCACCAAAAGCATGTTTTTCTGCATCCGATACAAGGCCAACGGGCTCGAATTCTGGGATAACAATGGATTCCTCAACTACGAGGTCATCTTCAAACGAGTGCCACAGAACAACGTCGAGGCCACCAAAGGTAACAACCACAATAACCTATTTGGTCAGATCCGGCACCATCGACGGTCCAAAACGGAGCCCCAGTTCAAGGACAGCGACTTTGACAGCGATCTCAGCGGTGACGAGCGCCACGACTACGACACGCACGATTTCTCACTCAATTCGTCGCCCTCACTGGGCCCCATTGAGTCGTTTCCCTCCAACGGTATCACTAACAACAACAATGGCAGCAACAAAAAAGACGTCCTCAAGGCCAGATATAACTTTGGCGACTCACTTAACCAACTGCATGAACACAGCAAGGACCGCTTCCACCTGAGCCTGCCCAAAACTTCATTTATGCATCACCGTGAGCACGAGTCTAAATATGACAACGATCACACAGCTACCAGTGCCACCAACGGATCTGTTAACCTTGCGGTAGCGGCTTCTTCTTCCTCTACTACCACCCCAGCAGCTCAAGGCCTCAACTTTGCTCGGCCTTCGCTTGACTCGTCCTTCTACCAGGACCTCATCTCCAAGTACTGTTTCTTTGAGCCTAGTCCACCGACTACATCGCCAAAGAAAGCCAAAGAATCGTCGGCTACTACCTCGGAGCCTACAGCAGCATCATCATCATCATCATCACCGACTTCATCTCCTCGTCCAGCTAATGAGTCTGCTGACGACAACGTTAACCAGGCGCTGGAACGTCTGAGTATTAAACAAATTCATGCCTAGAAGGAATAGCAATGTATAAATGGGAATAAAACGGTTAGCATAATAGATATACATACTTCAACACATCGTCTCCTGTCTTCACAGTTTTTCCTCCTTCTGTCTCATGTCACACTGTTCAAACAATAGTTCTAAAAAAAATCCATCACTCCTGTGAAAACAACCAGTAGAATTCCTCCTCCGGGACCTAATCGTAACACCTTGGGTAAAAAACCCTTGTACAGAGCACTAAATACTTCCTCTCGAAACACAGTTGTCACACTGGGAACAGTCCAGTTGTATTTGGGTACAACACCAGGTACTCGGGTGGTGTTCTGAATTCGACTCTTCACTACATCAAAGGGAGTATTGAGCATAGTTCCGACAGTTACAATACTACCAGAGTTCAAATCATTGGTGATCTGTCCGGATTTGGTTTCGGCCTTGGGCAGCATAGCATGAACTTTGAAAATGACTCCAGAGTCATAGTTACTCCCGCCGTTTACCCGCGCTTGGGCCGTCTCCACGGGGGAGTTGTGCTTGTGCTACGCACAATCGGTAGATATTTGAAATAAATGTACAGAATCTTAATGATGCTTCTACATCGCGTCTGGCGGCTGATGTCCATGAAGGGAGGTGGTTATGCTATGCACAAGCGATTTATAGAAAGCCTTGCTAGTCTCGATGAGTTCTGCGAAGCTTGGCCTATTGTCGAGTGTACACTTTCTCCGAAGCAGAAACAACCCTCTCCGGGAAGGGAACCCCAGAGGCATTGGGAGAGGAGCAGAATCAGGATCTTCTGTCTTGGGTACCCTGAACACTGCTTGCTACCTTTTCATTGATCTTATAATCATTGGAACTATTGCTGATACCTCACCCTTGGTTGAGAATTCGAAATGGTGATGCTTTCAATACTTCAAGGTGTAGTCTTGAAGCAGAATCAACCGTTTTGAAGGAGAGTTACGCTGCTCCATTGGTACTTTGAAAACGTTGTCTAGCCTGTACTAACCCATTCATGCTTTTCTGAACATCACACAGTATTTTGTGCTGAGTTGCGCGTCACTCCTTTACGCCAATAGCTGATACTATAGTTTGTCGAGTAGAATAACTCCGCACAGCAGAACCAATTCCCCCAGTCAAGGGCCCCGCCGGAAACGAGTTTGTATTTCAAATGGCTTTCGTCCGTTCCAACCGTTGATGCTTTCGGTTCGGTACACCTTAGGAAACCATTCTGGCCACTGTTTGGTCGGCCCGAAATATCTGTCGACCAACGCTTGTGCTGAGCAGTAAATCCTCGGCATGCCGTGACCGGTGAACCCAGCGAGCAGAAGCACGTTGTGGTTTATTGCACCCACGTAGGGCCGTTCAGAAAAGCCCATGATTCCCGTCCACATCTCTTCGGCGTGCCACTTGAACCCGAAAAGCTCCTCGAACAGCTTATCGAGCTTCTTCGAGATCTCGTCGTTCACTTCGCTGTCATCGATGATACCTACTTCTTCTCCATCGCGACACCCGCCTAGCATTAGATCAAGTGTCTGCCCAGATGGGTCGCTTCGATCTGGTATGACTGAGAGATATTCGTCCCCGAAAACCATCGACACACGGCCCTCAGTCAACTTTAGGCTAGACAGCTTTTTCTTAGGAACTCGGTACCGCGACACCTGGCCACGTACAGGGGTGATGTCTACAAATGGGAACAGGTCTCTAGTGTAGCCATTGGTGCAGGCAATGACCTTTTTCGCAAAAATATGCCCCCTTTCCGTATGCACTGTGGCCCCATCGTATGTGGTTGAGGCCACACTAGTAACTCGCGCGTGTGTGTAGAGCAACACGCCACGGTCGACAGCGTACCTTAGTAGCCAAGTCGTCAGCCTGTATGGGTTAACTGGCGTAGCAGGGCGTTCAACAGCGCCAGCGTAACTCTTGCGGATTCCAAGTTCTGCGGGTTTCAAGATACGTAACTTTTTGTACTTGAACCGATCTTTCTTGTCAAAAAAGACATATCCCGGCTTGAAATTCTTACCAGGAATGCTATCACAATCAACACTACAACCTTCGATGGAATTGCAGAGGGCTAAGAAGTTCGTATACTCAAACTTTGCCAAACATTCTGCCAACCCCGCGTCCTTCGTGTTGAAAAATTCGGCTCTTGAATTTGGAGCCAAATGGCCACCATTTCTGCCACTGGCTCCTGAACAAGCCTGGCGTGATTCCAGGATCACAATACGCCCTTTATACTTCGAGCGCACTAAGTGAGCAGCTGTGCTTGCACCTGCCAATCCTGATCCAATAATGACTACATCAGCACTGTCGGGAAGCGTGTCTGTACTACCATGATCAGCCAATGGACTAGGTTGCGACGACCAGAACGAAAAAGGAGCTCTATCCTCGGGTGGCGGAGCTTTGTACTCAGGTGGCGGAGTTTCCATCCTTTCCAAAGCAATCTACTGAACGAAGTTTCAGTCAGCTTTATGCAATGTTTTAAGGTATAACAGCTTATGCAACGTTTGAAGTTCCGATAAGCGTGGGCAAATATTTGATGTCAACCTGCGCAGTGTCTTAAGGTATAACCGATCAGCTTATCAGTTTGAGTTGGGTCTGATACCGCCATATTGATAAAAGATGAATTGTATCAGCTACGAATTGTAGAGGCTTTTTTATTTTTATTTCGCCGGGTTGAAATCCTACTACCTGCTAGTTTTTTTCTAATTCATTCGTATTTGACATATATAACTATGTGTTCCTCTCTCCGCCTTTACCTAATTCAAGTATAAACCATAATGGTTCATGGTACAAAACTGGGAGCAACGGCTCTTGCCTATTATGCCAGAGTGTGACAACCTGTTAATCCTTTTTATATTTACAGAGTGTCGGACTTACAATTTGCGGGGAAATGGGTCATTAAAAAAAGCGTAACTGTGTGATTGTAATTACTATATTTTTGTTCGACGTTTGCTTCACTTAGAGCTAGACTTCCGAAATCAATCATTGTCTACTCAACACACCTGGAAGAGAGGAGTTAAGAAGCTCAACAACGAACCCATAAGTCGTACTAAGTACCTTTTTTAATCTGCATAAATCAGAGTATCAGTTTACGCTGCTACATCAAGTATTTTATTTCCAGAAACCCTCTTGAACCTGTAAAACGGGCCTCTTAGGTGTATTGAATAGACAACCTCCATACTTATTATGCCTATGCAGTCTCATCGCTTGGCGCGTATCTAGAACGAAGCTCACACAGCAAACACTGAGGTCTAGCTGAGCAACCCTCCATGGAGTGACCCGCCGGAGGCGACCACGTCACACCAGCGTATCCCTTGTGTTAACTGAAGTTTTATGGTAGAATCTCACGTCGTAACTGATAAGGGTAGGGGCTGTTTGCGAAATTGGGAACGGACGATCAACAGAAACAAAAAATTTAAAATCTGCAAGTTTTACTCTCTAGTTGCCAATAGAAGAGTGCTAAATTAAATTCCCCATGGAAGCGTTGGGTCTCGATAAAAGACTTTTGACCAGTCTTCAGCAGCAGGGGATCACTGAACCAAGTCCTATACAGGAGGCTGCGATCCCCCTTGCGCTGAAGGAGAAACGAGACATTGTGGCACGAGCCAAAACAGGCTCGGGGAAAACGTTGGCATACCTTTTGCCCATTGTGCACAGTCTGTTACAGCGTGGACCGAATGGAACGAGAGAATGTGCTGCTCTAGTGCTTGTGCCGTCAAAAGAGCTCGCTGAGCAGGTCGCTCAGGTGCTCAGTTGGCTCGTAGTGTTCTGTAAACAGATTCACTTCACTAACGTTTCGCAGAATGTGAACGATCAAGTGATCTCTTCGTTACTGTCGTCGCAGAGTCAGATAGTGGTGGGCACGCCTGCCAAAGTACTGGCCTGTGTGGACAGGGGTGACGTGGATATGCGTGGGCTGGAGTTCTTGGTCATTGACGAGGCTGATCTGGTGCTCAGCTATGGATACAGTGATGATCTGAACAAGCTTAATGAAACCCTGCCGTTGAAAAAATGCCAGACGTTTTTAATGTCTGCAACTTTGTCGGAGGATGTCGAGGAGATGAAGCAAAAGTTTTGCAGTAAACCTGCGGTGCTGAAACTAGAAGAGTCCGACGATAAGTCCACTGTCCAGTACTACGTTAAAACTACCGAGCAGGACAAGTTTTTACTGGCCTATGTTATATTCAAGCTCAAGCTTATTAAGGGCAAGGCCATTGTGTTTGTCAATGATATTGACCGATGCTACCGGCTGAGACTGTTTCTGGAGCAGTTTGGCATTCGCAGCTGTGTGCTCAATGAAGAACTACCCCTCAAGTCGAGGCTACATATAGTGGACGAGTTCAACAAGGGTGTGTATAGCCTGTTGATCTGTACAGACGAGGGTGGAGAACTAGGTGAGCGAGAGAATGACGCCGAAGAAGAAAAAGCGACCACAGTAGATGATGCAAAGACCCAGGCTGACGAAATGGATATTGATAATAACGATACAACTGATACTACTAAGGCGACTAAACCCAACAAGACAAAAAGCAAACGACATGACCCTACCTACAACTCCAGCCGTGGTCTGGACTTTGTAAACGTCGCGTGCGTGCTCAACTTTGACTTTCCCGCATCTTCCAAAGCATACATCCACCGAATAGGCCGAACCGCTCGAGGTGGCAAGTCTGGCATGGCTTTCTCATTTGTGATCCCTAAAGACGAGGTCGGTAAGCACAGACCCTCTACCCTACCCTCAGCTAAGCGCGACGAAAAAGTTCTTGCCAGGGTAGTCCGCCATCAGGAGAAGCTGGACAACAAAGTCGAACCGTACGCGTTCGACCCCAAGCAGGTCGAGAGCTTCAGGTACCGTATGGAGGACGCGTTCCGGGCCATCACGAAAGTGGCCATTCGAGAAGCCAGAGTCAAAGAGATCCGAAACGAGCTTCTTGCCAGTGAAAAGCTAAGGCGACATTTTGAAGAAAACCCAGACGACGTTGTCAGTCTGCGACACGACAAAGAACTGCATCCCTCCCGTGTCCAGGCACATCTAAAGCGAGTGCCCGACTACCTCTTGCCTAGCTCGGGCAAAGTTAAAGACGTCGGGTACGTGGGGTTCAAGAAGACTAGTGAAAACCGTATACGAAAAGCACGAAAGAAGAAGGGCAAGCCCAAGAGAGATCCATTGAGTTTCAGAAAGTAGAGAGCTTGCCTCCAGCTGCCACTCCGTGGAGGGGTGGTTTCGCTTAGCGGAAATACAGCTGAGAGAGACGGGAAACTTCTGTATTTGAAAACACTAGTGTTCACAAATGACGGGTTGTTACCATTATTGTCTGCAGCTGTATAGCGGGGCTTTGAAAAAGGGACGTCGTAGTCTAACCTTGTGTATTTAAAAAAATGGTGCATGACTTTATAGTTTGCAGCTGTATTTCCCAGGCTTCAAAGAAGTCACATCGTAGACTGTAGTTACGAAATCTGCATTTACGAAGCTAGGCTTTCATATTCTGCAGATTTTCCGCGAAGCGAAACCACCCCTCCACGGAATGGCCCTGCCGGAGGGAATCACCAGCGTTCTGTGTGATCATCACGCTGTACTTGCCTGTGCAAACCTTTCCAATGCTTTACAAGGTATGACACCGCTCAGGTTATCATCCTGGCACGCCTCCACAACTGCCCTAGAGACAGACTGGACACTCAGGGGAGAAGTTGAGTTAAAGGGTACATTGCTTGCTAGGCAGGCTAGGTTCGATCTCATATCTCTCACGTCAGCATCGTACATGAGGCCTGGCCGTACAAAGACTGTCCGCAGACCCGGTATGTCTTGCAGTTCGCTTTCAGCCTGCCGTTTGGAATCTACGTATCGTGGAGAGAGCAGAGGGTTCCAGTCTTCGGCGGACACGTAGACGAAAGATTTTGGTCGTGCCTGGCCAACTTGCGCAAACGCATATGCAGCGAGGATAGCACTTTGCCGATTTATACGGTCAAACTCGTCTTTGGAGCTATTATTTTGCATGGGGTTTCTACCTCTGAGCCGTTCAGCTATTTGAACAGACCCGAACCGAAGAAGCCCGCCGAAAGACGGTTGATGGAGCAACCGTTTGTATGCTGGGTTGGAAAATGCAATGCCAACTGTGTGAACCACAGCATCGGCATCTTTTAGCTCGTTGTGGTACGACTGGGGGTCAAATATATCACCTTTGGCCCATGCAATCTGAGAGATGGAATAGTCGGGATTGATAAATGCGCCACCTTTTTTCAGACCTGGTAGGCCCTGCCTTGAGATTGATGTGACCGAATAGCCTGATTTGAGTCCTTGCAGGCAAATGTGTTTGCCAAGGAACCCAGTTCCTCCGATGACGACAAGTTTGGGCATTTCAAAGTGTTAAAACTTGGAAGAGCCTGAGCAAATATTAGCGATCAGAGATCAATTGAGGGTTATTATTACTAGAAAGGGCCGGGTACACAAGTGTTGATGTATTTTTCAGTGTTGACGATGAGCCTCAGGGGAAAAATGAGAGTAAAGAAGGATTAAACATGCAGTCCATAACGTATCATACTTAAACCAACGTTAAACTCGTATAGAAAATGAAACTGAGATTTTCAAAAGAACTCCATAGCTAACTTAACTCCCAATATCCCAAAATATCTCAATCTCTGTCAAACTCTGAACGCTCTCAACCCTGAACACTCTTAATCCTGAAATAAGTTAAACCCTCCAAATACCTCAAATACTCGGAACTCTAAAAGTCCAGTTACCTCAAATACTTCAGATACTTCAGACAATTCACATACTTGAAATACTTCAAATACTCTTAACACTTCAAAAGCCTAAACACTCGAAAATACTCCACTCACAGTTACTCCCAAAAAGTCTAAAACATTCAAATATACTTTAAAAACACTTTAAACACTATGACTCTCCGGATAATCACTACAGTCTCAACTCCCATTACTCTTAACTCTCTAAACTATCGACACTCTTCAACTCTCTACTTTCTTCAAACTAACACTCTTCAAAGTAACACTCTTCAAACTCTAAGCTCTTCAAATATATCCATCCACTGCTACCCTATATCCCTTCTAACTCACCCCACGATAATCATAAAAAACAGTTTTGCAACCTCGATTAGGAACATTCTATGAATACAACAGTTAACCCAACTCTCCTATTGCGCATACCTCGTTCCTTCCAATCCAACCTGACTCTATGACTCTATAGATCTTATCAATAACACCATCGATAGTTAATAGTAGACACCACAAAGCTTCAACCATACACGGCAAGTTATCAGGCTGATCGTATGCTATCAGTTCCCCCCTGAAACAACTCTCGCGTTAAAAAAAATACAGTTGCATTGCAGCCGTGCAGCGTGGAGGTCGCAGATAGTGTGGATTCCAATTGTTTCACCCAAATTAGGATTAAGGTCTCAAAAAATATAGCTCATAGCAGCGGTTTGTTTTGCCCTGCAAAATACGTAGAACCACCCCTAAAAACATGATAAAGTTATTAGACTTCCCGTATAAACAGGGAAAGTGGGGAACCGTCTCTAAATATATCTCAAGGAGAGAGAGACGCGGAGAATAGTACCAGAACTACTACTACCGTCCTCCCCTTAGTGCTATCGAGTATTAACATTCTTTTGAAAGGGACCAAAAATAGAATCTCTGTGTATCGAAAGCTACGACTGGTAGCCGTGTTTTTGGACATTTGCAACATGCCCGACGTATCGCTGGCGAAAACGACCGTAGACGAAGTCGACCCCATGGCTTTGACTTATGCTCAAGCTCTCGAGTTTGCCGATTTGACGTTGCGCACTTTCGACCAGGATCCGCTCTTCAGGTACTGGTTCGGCCCGCTGTACTCGTATGGCAGTGCGCAACTCTTAAATGCCTACGCCAATTGCCTCTTGGCGTTTGCTCTGGACGGAATGGTTTTCTATACACTTCGAGATACCTCCTCAGGTGCTCTTTTAGGGGTGTCAATGTGGGTTCCGCCTGAACGTGTCACAGCACAGCGTCCTCTTTCCTGGAAATGGAAGTACAGGAGATTCGCTGTCCACTTGAATCTAGGCCTGTCGTACATGTGGAATTGGGGTTTGCCCAACGTGGTCCGCAGGTTCATCGGTTGCAGTCCCCGAGAGCATCCGTTGTATAATGACAGACTGGGCTCTTTTTATGAAGGCTTCAACAAAGTCGCAGACAAAGTCGGTGAGAACGACAGACCGTTGAAACGACTATCGCAGTTGTCCTACGACCAGCTGATCACTACTGCGTACCGCAAAAAGGACATGTACTATCTGTCAGTGTTTGTCATAGCCCCCGAGTATCAGAATGCAGGTCTAGGGACTTATTTTCTGAGAGACCTATTGCACAGGCTGCCACGGGATCCATTTGACTTTAGATGGGGCGATAGAACGTCGCGTGGGCCCCCTAAAGCTTATGTCAATGCGTCAGACGCTGGATGCCCGCTATACAAGAAAGTTGGCTTTGTGGAGCAATGCAATTACAAGGTGACGTTGGACTCCCACTCCATTTCCATCACGAGGTTGGAAAAAGTCACTAACATGGCAGGGCCCCTGAGTACGTCGCTGATGTCTCCAATTGTAGAAGAGAGCTGAACAGAGCGAGGCTTCTCCTAGGGAGGGGTAGTTCTGCTTTGCAGGAAATGGTCAAGGTTCAATCTGTGTTGCATGGAAACTGCCCTGTAAGCAGCGTGTCTGGGGCGTACCAAGAGAAATCAGAAACTGGAAAATGAAGACAAAGACGACTACAGGGACGGGTCGCCTCAGGGTAGTTTTTTTTGCCAGAGGTTCAAGATCTGCTAAATTGTTTCCATTGTAAAGTGAAGTCATGAGTTCAGGGACGAGCCATCTCAGTTTGTTAGCAAAAGTGTAGGGTTCTCTGTTTTGCCATTGCCAGCATTTCCGTCAACTTTTGATCTAGGGATTGCTTGAACTCATAACGGAAGAAGAAATTTTGGCAGAGAGGTAGGAGTGAAATGGCCATTGGAGGTCCTACGAGTTTCAAAGAGTCTCTATCGTGAAATAAATGAGAACCAAGGATGGTAACATTGGGTAATGTTAATAGATAATACCGAGATTGGGCGAAGAGGTAGATCTGAGCCAGTTGCAAATCCTGATTATCATTGTGAGATAACGGCAGAGTGAAATGAGAGACCTCACAGATTCAATATTGGGTCGTATATAATGCCCCAGGATTTGGCAATTGTTCAGGCGACTTTGTGGATATGAAAAGATAGGCTTGAGATTCGTCATCGAGATCGACAGCTAAACAGAGCAGATAAATAGCTGGATATCTGTTGGTGCATTATCGTCTGTAGAAAGTTAGCTACACGTGAGTTAGTAACAGCTGTATAATGAAGAAAAGTTAAAGCTATTTTGGATCTGTGTGCATTATCGAGTATAGAAAGTCAGACGCTAACAATGGGAGTTCTTCGAAGAAATCTAATGTTGATTCGAGCACTCTGGTGACTGTGATACTGGCACTATTGAGGCTTCTTGCCCGTCCTCAGACACACCTACGAATCCTGTGAAGGAAGCGAGCATACCGTTGTAAACAGAAATATCATTAATCTATGGGCAAACAGATAGTCGCCTATTTAAGAGCAGGCTTCCAGTCAGGGAAACCCAAGTCGACACCCCAAGCAGGAGCGCAGAATCGCTTGACGCCCTCCTTCTTGTGGATTCCGTTGAGCAGCTCAATGTCAGCGGCGGAGAGGTCGACAGTCTTGGCATTGGCCTCGACTCGGCTCAGAGTGACGGTTTTAGGGAGGGCAACTCGGCCCTGAGCGACGTGGAAGGAAACCAAGATGACCGAGGGGGTAACGTTGTACTTCTTGGCGAGCTCGACCACAGACGGGTTCTCGAGAACAGGGCCCCCGATGGATCCGAACGGAGAGTAAGCCTCGACGACGATGCCCTTTTCCTTGCAGAACTCGGTAATCTCGAGCTGGGGCAGCAGAGGGTGGTTCTCGATCTGGTTTACAGCAGGTGTGATCTCAGCACCAGCCAGCAGCTTCTCGAGCATGGGAACCGAACAGTTGCACACACCAATGGCACCAACCTTCTTGTCCTTGTACAACTTCTCGTACTGTTTCCACGATTTGACGAGGTCAAACTCGGGATCGTGGTCTCGAGATCCGTCAGGCTTAGTGGGGATAGCAGGGTGGTTACCGTTAGGGTTGAGACCAACAGGCCAGTGCATCAACAGCAAATCGACGTACTCGAGTCCCAGCTTCTCAAGAGACTGCTTGTAACCCTCCTCGACTTTGTTCCAGTAGGTGGTGATGACTTTGGTGGTGACAAAAATGTCTTCTCGCTTGACTTTGCCGGTTTTGATGGCATTGGCGATTCCAGCGCCTACCTCGCCCTCGTTTCCGTACGCAAAGGCAGCGTCAATGTGTCTGTATCCAGCCACTGTCAGGGCGTGCTCCACGGCCTTTTCAACCTGGCCGGGCTCAGATCTCCAAGTTCCAAGACCCAAAGCGGGGATGGTCTTTCCGGTGTTTAGTTTGAGGTCCACAGAAGTCATTTTTTTGGTTTGTTTTGTTGGATTGTAATGTAAATACAGATACACAGAGAAAAGGGGGAGAAAGCAGAAAGGAGAAACCGGAAAGAACAGCGGCAGGTTCCAACACTTTATATACTCCAACACCCACCTCAACGCCGAAGATTATTAGCCCAAGACGTTTCTTAAACCCCCATACTACTGTCCCCCACGTGGGGGAGAGCTTCTCTCTTTCTCTTCCCTTGCGAAATATTTCAAACATTAAAAACCCGTGGGGAAGGGTCCAATTGAACCGTTGGGCAGGGCCTGAGAGAGCTGAGTGTTGATCTGAGTGGTGTGTGGCATTGTGGTCAGTCTGTGAGTTTGACAGGTAGATAGCTCCTTTTCTCTTTTATTTTTTTTTACGTCTTTGTGTCCTACGAGATCTTTATTGGTGAGAGAAAAAGGTGATGATTTCGTTCTTGCGGAAAAGTTACACGGTATTTCAATTGTGACATCTCAGTATGCTGCTGTATGTAGTCAAGGTAGTAGAGCTACCCTGTCTTACTCTACCTTGCCAAGTTGTATGGGCCGGCTATATTGGAGAAGACAGAACTGTAGACTCTAGGTAGTATTTTGGGTGTCATTGTGGAGCTAACATTCTCGTCGATGTTTCCAAATCACTCGGATATTTACTCGATAAGTAGTGTACTTGATAGAATGACTTTTCATACGACCCGTCCCTGTCTGGTGGTTCTTCATGCTCTCTCTATATCGGATTAAATCGGTCATGTGATCTTGGAGTGGTGTAGAGCCATGACACCGGAGTGATCGAGTAAGTTATGATAATAAATCGATACAGTGTAGTTAACTTGAATCATTTGTAGTAGATGGTTGCTGTCGGATTAAAGCTCACTCTTTTGAACAGTTGAAAAGTCTTTACCGGTTCCTACACGACCCTCGAGTTCAAAATAAAAGCATTCTTACTGATTATAATTAAAAATTGTAAGCAGTAGATGATTGTCTCCAGGGTTGAACGAACTCACTTGCCTCTTGAGTAGTATAATAAGAGTAGTGGTTACAGTATTACTCTTCGCTAATTCTGCGAACCGAAAACAACCCTTCCGGGAGGGGCTCCGGGGACGGGACTCCAATCTCAATAACAAAAGGGCATCTCTAAAAACTATCAACAGTACGTACTGTGCATAGCCCCAATAAATAAATACATTTAACACTCTATCTTCTTTCCCTCATATCTCCCGCTTCCTATTACGAACCGACAAAGAGAGTGAGTCGGCCAACAGCGTCAAGGCAATCTGTTCCTCCTGTTGAGTTCCTTCACCCCTGCTACTTTGCCGGCTCGCAAATTCTCAGACACTTTTCCTCTCTCCGTCTTCGGAGGCCATCGACTCAGAAAATGGGCCTGCCAGGTCTGCTTCTTCTCCTGATGAATAGTTGCCCATACGGCCTTTGTTACCCATCGCCTTGATCTTGTTGTCTTTGCCAAGAGCAAATCCAGGATATACAATGGTCAGGCCCATCACTCCGAGGAACACAAAGAGACCGTCGAGAACCAAAAAGTAGCGCTCGTGGACAATCAAGAACCCGGTCCATCCCTCGGACAGCTCACAGGCTCGGTAGATGCATCGAATGAAGATGCAGATAGAGCACCAGTAGATAGCGTAGGGAAGCAACTTGAAAAAGCGTCCCTGTCGCACATGGGCAAATTCAGCAGTAAAACTGGCGCCCTTTCGGTGGGCCCGAGCCACGTTGAGCAGGAACCAGGCCAAAAGGACCATAAACACTGTCATGGACACCACCTGGAAAATAATGCCCGCCAACATAATGTGTGTGCCCGTAGAGGTATCATTGTTCTGCTCTACAGCAACGGCCGCCATCCCGCCCCCTGCAGCCTGGATCACTATGGAGATGAAATCACAAGTAATAAACAGAGCAGAGTAGTGCATAGGTCTCAAGGGAGAGTATTGTGTTCCGTACACCACAGCCATCTTGCCAAGTTGGTAGTATACCCCTCCCATGAAAAAAGCGGGAGCCAAAGTCAGGCAGATGATTTGAAGCAAAAAGTTGGTAAGTCCATCCGGGTTCGTCGAAGATCGAAACCTGCCCACATATCCAGCTGCTTCGAGACCACACCCAATAAACCACGAGATGAAAAACCACCATTGTTTGTAGTACACCCCGAGACCAGTCTGGATGCCCCACGCAATGGTGAAGAGGATGATTCCTGCCATGTTTGCATCATGGCTTGGGATCATGCCGTACAAGTTCTCATTAGAAGCACCTTGCTGTTGAGCGCGGGCCACCAGCAGAGCGACATGTGATAAGAGTTCAGGCATTGCTTTAATGTATGTCTGTAGGGCTGTTTCCTGCCTTTTTCTATTTCTGTGTTTCTTACTCTCTCTGATCTTTAAACGTGTTGCGTAAAAAAATGTCTCGGAGAAAGAGGAATATAAGAAGAGGCAAATAAATTATCTCAATCTTAACGGGAAGTCTCAGAAAGCCCTATTATCTCAGATTATACACGGTCAACTATGGCGAGTACGCGTTAAAAATCAAGCGAAATCTCAAGATACTATTGTGTAAAATGCCACTATTCAAATGCCAGTTAATTCACACTTGTTCAACATGACAACATTTGGAAAGGCTGAGTTTTTTATAGACAAAATAAATATTTTGAGATCTCGGTCGAACTACCGATCGCCGGGCAGAGTAGATCTGCTTCCGGGCTTCTGCATAAGGTCTACACGCGGCAGGATACAGGAAAAACCGGTGAGATTATTAAACGAGGATCTCACGATAAACGAGGATCTCGATGTCGCCCACTACATATATAACGATCAATAGAGCAATTGAGCTGGCCAAAAGATTTGATCTCAGCAGTGTAGAACTCGCGAAACACTGCTCCTTTGTCAAAACAAGCTAAGCAAGCAAACTATCCGCTGTGCCTACTCCTCTTCCCAAGCGCTGAGTCAGCCCAGTAGATCATTAGTCATTTTCAAAGCGGTGGCATGGTACAATGGCGGAGCCGCTCGTAAAAATGGCTGTGGGGCTGGGTTTCCTTCCAGAACTTCTCGTATTTGACAGTTAGTTACACACTGTTCCGTCCATCTCTTTGCCAATTGATGTTTGTATCGTTTTTTTCTATTCATAGAATGGCCACCCTAGTATTATAGTCTACTAGACGGGTGAAGCTGGCCTTCGGCAGGGTCCCTCCCGGGAAGGGTTGGTTCTGCTTCGCCGAATTTCGTAGAGACCTAAGTAGCCTAACCAAGACCTGCTCTCTTAGTTAGAATCAGTTCTTATCTTTTTGGCTGTGCTGTAAAAAGACTAGTTTTGTGGGCACAGAGCCTTTCTGTACTCTTCAATATCTATCTTCTCTCCGACGCTATTAACAATTTACGGGAGCCTTATAATATATATGACTCTGGTATCTTAAGAAATATGACAGTCTGATATCTTACATTTCCCAGTACATGAGAGCCTGATATTTTATGATTTTAAAGGAGTCTAAATGTCAAATGTTAATACAGATCCTGATATCATTACAATACATAAACGTTAAATGTAAGTCTTATATTTTCTAATATATGGGTCTCTAATAGTTAACATATATGAATCTAGGTGTATCTGTATGACGTGTAGGGATATTAGAAATAATAAATACTGTCTACGGGTAAGTGAAGTATTACGTCTGCCTTGTGATTCTAATACCACCAGCCCAGCGGTATCTCAAATGATGAATAAAGGCCCTTGTGTAGGTGATGCTGAGGTATTGCGACTAATGTAGAGCTAACGTACGCGCATCTAAGAGTTAAGTGTAAAGTCTGTGATCAATATAGTACGTATCCAATAATATCTGAAATGAGATTTACGCGTGATAGGAGTGTGAGTTTACCTGAGAACTATACTATTACTATCAGTTGACCTTCAAATCTATCCTTACATCTATAATACTTACAATGTAACTATTACACTCGTACAATTCCACGAAGCGGAACCACACTCCCTGGAAAGGCTCTGACGAGGCAACCAGCCGACTTTTGAGAGTACAGCCAATGGGGGATTCCACAAATTGGACTCATGAGTTGATTTTATGTGTAAACTACTAAAATTCCATTTCAAGTGTACACTTCGGTTTTGATATATCCGCCTCACTAACGTTATTTCAGGTTTACCCCTGAATTTTGATTACCCCTGAATTGCACAGTAAACCTTTCCACCCTAATGTGTGGAACCGTACGCACTAACCAATTCTCCAAGAACTTACGGGCCGTGCAACACACAGCCTGTGCACAGACTTAATATGACAAACAACCAGCCTCTTTAAATTGATCGATCGTAAAAATACAGGGATATTATTCTGAGCAAACTTGACAAAGTAGGACGAAATATCTCCTCTTCGCTTCAAAACTGATATTTAACGATCTAAAAAAAGAGGCTGGTCGAAAACCCGATGTATGCTACAAGCCGCTACAAGCCGGTCAGATTGTGTTTGAGTTAACACGGCAGCTAGCATGTCAACACAGTAGCATATATCTAATGTTGTTTAGATTCTCGCCATATATCTAACTATATTTTTATTTTACTCTATTCAAACCTATCTTTACGTACAACCTATACGTAATCTTCAGCAGAAACCCTAAGCCCCTGTTCGAATATTGGTACAGCAAATCACAAAGATCTTCACCCGACCTTCCCAGCGGGAAGAGCGGTGAATATCACTTCCCGTTTTGGCCTAAACTCGGTTGAGATTTCTATCCGGGCCCAAATATCAATTTATATGCCAGTTGTAATAATTCTTGTTTCCTACCTTTTCCATCCTTTTAAGTGAAGCAGGCCCTTTTTCAGAAGAAGGAGCGTGAAAGAGTAGACCTTAAGCTATCCGTCTGTTAGCCTACGAGGTCTTTGGAGTCTTCTCAAAAATAGCTTACGTCCTTTCAAGCTCTGACCCGCAGCTTAAAGTTTCTCGCTTAGAACCTTTTTTTTTTTTTCGTTTAGTGTGTAAACAGGTCAAGAAAGACTTGAAAACAGTTATTGGCCCGCAACTGCTAAATCGAACATATTTTTTCGCTTTCCATTTTGCATTTTGTTGAGCTTCTTCACACAATATGAAGTTGACGACCACTCTCGTGCCTTTAACGGCCTTGACGACGGCTGCTTCGGCCCAGGACTTTCAAAAACAGCTCGAACAGTGCTTAGACTTGAATATCGCACTGGGAGTCTGCCAGGAGGAATTTGACTTTACGCTAAACTTTCATCAGTTTCAACAATGTCTTTGCGCAAGTGGCTCCTTGGTGCAGCTATACGCTCAGGAGTGTGCAAATAATTTTAACGATTTCCCTTTTGCTGCTGCCCAAGCCCAGTTTCTGTTGGACTGGTGCCATCAACCGAACCCTACTAGCATTCCTGGACCGGTTTCTCTTCCTCCGGTGACCAGTTCTTTGAATTTATCGTTGATTTCTCCTACAGTTAGTGTTCCTGGGGTGGGTACAGGAAGTTCGACTCCAAGTTCTACTCCAAGTTCGACTCCAAGTTCGACTCCAAGTTCTACTCCAAGTTCTACTCCAAGTTCTTCTCCAAGTTCAACACCGAGTTCGACGCCGAGTTCGACACCCAGTTCAAGTTCAAGTCCGGCTTCAAGTGCGAACTCCACACCAAGCTCTACATCAAGTTTGCCCAGTTCAGCACCCAGCTCCGCACCAACTATCACATCCACAGCCTTTACCAACTCGTCATCCTCACCACCCTCGTCATCCCCAGTGGTGACTCCTTCAACGTCATCACCAGTGTCGTCATCTTCCTCGGTTTCATCAGCCTCTCCTGTTACGATCTCAGCCTTGGGAAATCTCTTACCAAGTTGCGTAGCTACTGCCCCAGCTTCCAATGGAGACTGTTTGAGCACTTGTGCCAGCGCTCTAGTAACTTTCCACGGATGCAAGGGACTTGTTAATTGCATCTGTGAAGCCATCAATGAAATCGACAAAGATGTGGCTACCTGTCTTTTGTGTGGGGCCTTTTTCCAAGAGGTCAGAGATCTAGTGGACAATAGCTTGGTGCAACTGTTGTCGGGATGCAATTTTGATCACAGTTCGGTTCCTGTGTGCTCGTCAACGAGTAAATCAGCCTTATCATCATCAGCATCAACAACAAGTCGAGCATCTTCTCCCTCATCATCAGCGGTCCTAAGCAGCGGTCCTAGCGCTTCTTCTAGCAGTTCCAGTTCTTCCTCTCCAAGCTCACCAGCAGTTAGTTCGCTGTCGGTTTCTCTACCTTCTTCTTCACTGCCAGCTATCTCTTTGCCGTCCTGCATCTCCGAGCCACCCAAATCTTCGGAAGATTGTTTGCATAGTTGTACGCAGGCTCTCACCAGTTTCAACGGTTGTTCTGGCCTTTTGGACTGCATCTGTGAAGCGATTGTTGAAGTGGAGACCGATGTGGCAGTCTGCTTACTTTGTGGAGCATTCTTTGGCGAGATTCAAGAGATTATTGACAACAGTTTTGTATCTGTCTTTCTTGGATGTCAATTTGCTACTCCACAGGTTTCTGTATGTTCTTCGACTCCTTCCACTGTTGCGAGCTCAGCTCCCATAAGCTCAGCTTCCATCAGCTCTTCTCCTATCAGTTCCTCAGCTCCAAGCTCTGCTCTCAGCGGTGCTACTTCGTCATCTCAAGCGTCCAGTAGTGTGACATTCAACAGTTCGACTCCTCCTGCTTCGCAAACAACGAGTGTATCAATCGCTCCTTTGACGACGTGTGCCTCTAAGGCCCCGACATCTTCTAGTGATTGCATTTCTCGTTGTGGGGCTGTTCTGACGCCATTTATCGGATGTAGTGGCTTAGAGGATTGTGTCTGTGACGCAATTAACCAACTCGACGAGGACCTTGCAACCTGTCTATTGTGTGGATTATTTTTCACACAAGTGAGGGATCTGATTGATAACCAATTGGTGGATTTCTTAACTGGATGCAGTTTTGCACCTCAAGTTTCAATTTGCTCTAACCCATCGAGTAGTTTGGTGCTTTCTGGTAGCGTTTCCGCTAGCGCGTCTCTTTCTGGTTCTCTTTCTGGAACACTTTCTGGCGTTTTCCCGAGTTCATCTGCTAGCGGTTCCCTTTCCGGTGTTTTCCCAAGTGCGTCTGTTTCCGGTTCTCTTTCAGGTGTTTTCCCGAGTGCATCTCTTTCGGGTTCCATTCTTCCCGCATTTGCTCTGAGTTCTCAGAACCCTAGTCAAGTATCTCAGCCATCTCAGAGTCAGGCATCCCAAAGTGCTGCCTTGCAGAGTGCTGCGTCTCAAAGAGTTCCTTCGCAGAGTCAGCCTTCGCAAAGTGCTGCATCTCAAAAGAACGCGTCCCAAAGCCAAGCCTCGCAGAGTAATGTCTCGCAGAGTAATGCCTCACAAAGTAATGCCTCGCAAAGTCAGGCCTCGCAAAGTCAGGCCTCGCAAAGTCAGGCCTCGCAAAGTCAGGCCTCTCAAACCCAAGCATCTCAGAGCCAGGCTACGCAAAGTAACGCGTCTCAATCTCAAAGCGATGCGTCTCAAAGCCAGGCATCTCAGAGCAATGCATCACCAAACTCTCAAACCCAAAACTCGGCAGCTGCTTCTGCTACAAATGCAGCCGACAAAACTAATGCCGCCACGCCCGCAACGAATCAAGCCGTGACCCCCGCAGTTACCAATCCTCCAGCCACCACCCCGCTAGTGACCTCATCCAAGCGAAAAGTTTCACGTACGACAGCCAAGTCGAGCAAATCCAAAGCGGGGGCTCCAGGAGGACTGGAAACCGGTGTCAACGTTGTTCTCGCTGCTGTGCTCGCCTACTTCCTGTAGTAGTAGTCATTCGTGCATGATGACTACACTACCATATCTTAATTTTTACGATTTAATGAACATTTTCAATTTTGAAACCCTCATTCTGCTAATTCATAAAATTTACGTTGCTATAGTAGTACTGACTGAAGATATGCCTCCGTCGGCCCCTGCCGGGGAGGGTTCTGCTTCGCAGAGAGCGTGCACTCAACGGTAGATTAAAAGTCATGTAACTACAATTGAACGGTCCATTGGCTTTACCTGGACTGAGTTGGCACTTCTATAAAATATTGAAATTCCCCCAAACCATGCTTTATGTAAACCACACTGTAGTGAGCCAGCATCAACGCTAGTACGAAGAGGGAAACGAGAGACCAACTTAACGATACTTGCCAAACAAATGAGCTGACGTGCGACAATAGGAGTGAACAGTGCCAGTGACAGTGCCAGGTCGCAGAGAACAGCCCAGATCAAACTACTGCATTGTCACCCACCTTTCCAGTTATACATACAATCCCATCAAGCAGTACACGTTTTCCCCCCACCTTTCCTACCTCCCCCTGAGAAAGACCCCATACACTTACTTATTCATCACGTGATTTGTTCAGTTCAGCTTAATAATCTTCCCTAAAATGGAAACACCAGTCTCAGCGAGTGCGACATCAACGCAACCCTTAAAATTTCATTGCTTAGTTAATCCACACACAACCAAAGGTAGAAGTAAATTTCAATCAAAACTTCGACATTTCGACCAACCCGATTTTTTCCCCAATCAACCCCAAAAACACGAAACAATGAGCACTAAGACCAAGCAAGTTGGTGGATCCAAGAACAACGGACAGCGAGTTGTCTCTACCACCAAGGCTCAGAAATGGTACGAGGCCGAGCCCGCCCCTATCCGAAAGACTAGTCGAAAGTCTGCTCGACCACAGTCTCTGCGACCCACTTTGGTGCCTGGAACCGTTGTGATTATTCTGGCTGGACGATTCCGAGGAAAGCGAGTTGTTCTTCTCAAGTCCCTGGAGGACAACACCCTGCTTGTGACCGGTCCTTTCAAGGTTAACGGTGTCCCCTTGCGACGAGTTAACGCCAGATATGTCATTGCTACTTCGACCAAGCTTGATGTTTCCAGTGTCGATGCTGGCAAGTTCAACGTTGCCTACTTTGCCCGGGAGAAGAAGGCCAAGAAGAGTGGCAGCGAGGAGGAGTTTTTCGGCGACAAGGCTGAGAAGAAGGAGGTCAAGGCTGAGCGAGTTGAGGACCAGAAGATTGTCGACAAGGCTCTGTTGGCTGAGATCAAGAAGACCCCTCTTCTGCGACAATACCTGGCCTCTTCTTTCAGCTTAAAGAAGGGTGACCGACCTCACTTGCTGAAGTTTTAGGTATTTAATGAAAAGTGAAAGTGAAAGCGACGAGTGCGTTCTGCGTCTCTCTTAGAAAGAAATGTATTGTGCCGAGTGGAGGGACGTGGACGAGAGCACCTTAGATGCCACGATGTAGTAATGGAAAAGAGCACTGGAAGCTGTACTGTGTTTGTTTGTTTTGTCATTAGCAGGCGACACGGGGTAGTTTGAAGGTATATGAGCATTATAAGTGTTTTAGTAAATGTATTTTACACTATGAGGAGTTTTCTGCGAAGCAGCACCAACCCTCCCCGGGCAGGTGCCACCGGCATGTCCACATCGCCTCCGGCGGAGCCCACTCCATGGAGGGTTGTCCCGCTTCGCGGGATTGATTTGTACTCCTCCCTGCTTGAAAAGACAATTCTCATCGCTCATAGCATTGGAAGTATAGATTCCGTCACGTAAGTTATTATACACCTCACTCTTTAGTGTGCACACAACAGCACTTGCCAGTGGGATTTGTACGTACTGGCCCAAAGTTACCCATAATAATGAGCCAAACAGCAAAGTGGGACTCTATTAGACTAACAGATCCAGCAGCTGCGTGATCCAATTCATTTGGATAAACCACCTTCTCACTCAAAAAAAAGCTCTGCTCCACGAGTTGAACGGTCCCAAGTACTAGTCATAATAGCAGAATTTGAGAGGCGAGCTCACGGAAGATGGTGATAGCTAAAGGACCTCAGTAAAGTCTACATAATTAAATAATGGATAATGTCCACTCCAGGTTCAGTCGCAGTCAATGTAACGGTCTATCGTTCAGTGCACAATTTCTGCGAAGCTTAACCAGACCCTTCCCGGGAGGGCCGTCTGAGGGAGGTGACCCCTGGGGATATCTCCCCAAAATCACGTGCCGATTAAGTCAGGACAATTTAAGGGTCAGCGGGAAACGACCAAAACGAGGTCTGAGAGATCTTCAAGTGTGTCAATATGAATCTCTGGGAACGTGTACGTGATTTACATGCCTATACTGCTGCTACCAACGGTTCCGTACGTGATTTTGAGCCATCTACAAAAGACAAACCAGGGTACGAGGGTTTCACTACAATCCCCCCCTCCCCTGCAAATCATCTCCCCGCCGCCCAACCAGTCTGTGGACCACATGCATGTCTATCGCCGATCCTGGACGATCAGGAAATATTTTTTCTTAAATTTTTCGTTTTTCATTCGTTGTCAACTTGAGTGTTTTGTTAGAAACTTACTAAAGCAGATAGATATAAGACATTAAGTAGGTGCCTTTCTTGATACAAAAGCAAAAACTAGTCATGTCCAATCAACTATTGCCCCTGGCGTCTTTTGCCATTGCTCTTATCCCCGGTGAGCCCGTGGTTCTGCCTGATGAAGACTTTCCGGTGTCGATTCGTCTGACCATGGCTGCCATCAACCCAGAACCAATTGACGACGAGAACACTCCTAGCACTCTTCACATCCTGAAACAGAGCGACGATTTTGACGATGATTTGATCTACAACGAATCGGACGAGGAGGACGACGAAGACGAAGAAGAAGAGGAGGAGGAAGAAGAAGAAGAAGAAGAAGAAGAAGAAGAAGAAGAAGAAGAAGAAGAGAAGCCCAAGTCCAAGAAGGAGCTGAAAGCTGCTGCTAAAAGAGCTGCTGCCAAAAAGGAGGAAGAGAAAGAAGATGAAGAAGAAGATGACGACGACGACGACATGGAGGAGGACGACGAAGATGACGACGATGAAGACATTCCTCTTGTCGAGGAACACGTGGTTTGCACCCTGTCTCCCAAAACTGGTTACCAGCAGCCTCTTGACATGGTTATCACTGCCGGCGAAGAGGTCATCTTCCAGGTTACCGGATCCTACGTCATCCACTTGACTGGAAACTACGTCGAGCACCCGTACGACGACGAAGACGAGGACGAGTTCGACGAGGAGGACCTTGAAGAGGACGACCTCGACGACCTGGACTCGGACGAATACGATCTCTCTCCCGATGAGGACGAGATCCTCGACGAGGACCGTGTTATGGAACTGTTGGACGAGGAAGCTGAGGAAGATGATGAGGATGAAGAAGAAGAGGAAGAGGTAAAGCCTAAGGTCAAGGCTGTCAAGGACTCGAAGAAGCGAGCTTCGGAGGAAGAGCCTGTCAAGTCCAAGAAGCAAAAAAAGGAGGAGAAGACCACTGCCAAAGATGACAAGAAGGTGTCTTTTTCGGAAAAGCTCGAGCAGGGCCCGACTGGTAAGAAATTCTCCACCAAAAAGCTGGAAGGCGGAGTAACTGTCGAAGACCGAACTGTGGGTGAGGGTCCTACCGCCAAGCCTGGCCAAAAGGTTGGCGTGCGATACATTGGCAAGCTGTCCAATGGCAAGGTCTTTGACTCCAACACCAAGGGCAAGCCTTTCTATTTCAATCTTGGCAAGGGAGACGTCATCAAAGGATGGGATGTCGGTGTAGCTGGCATGGCTGTCAAGGGAGAGCGACGAATTGTGATCCCTGCTCCTATGGCTTACGGCAAGCAGAGTCTGCCTGGCATTCCTGCCAACAGCGAGCTGACTTTTGACGTTAAGCTCGTTAACATCAAATAAGTGCGTCTTTGTATGTGTATAGTATATAACCTGGTTTTTCATCTAGCAGCATCCGTTGGCACGTATTTCTCCATGACTCCGGTGGCCCCTCCTTGGGAAGGGTTCGTTCTGCTTCACAGAGATAGATGATACATCTTACATGTAGTTGCCGATTAAGAATCATATAATATGTAGATATTTTTCAACTTTTCACTATGTTGGTGAGATATACTTCCTATGTTACAACGCGTTATTTCAAGCCAAGTGGCAAATACAAGACTCGCTCGATTGTTTGCGAAGCAGAGCTACGATGTCTGGGGCTGGCCCCAGCAGCGTCCAGTTGCAGAGCTCGTTCAGGTTCGCCAAAATCTCTCCCCCCACTATTTTGACATTTTAACATTTTCATTTTCAACTTTCACTCTAATTTTGCATTACAAAAAACACACAAACAGCTATCCATGGCATACGACTATGATGTGGAGGCACAAAAAGTTATCTCTTTGCGAGATAAGCTGCTAAAGGATGCTCTGGAGACAGATCTGCTTGAAAAGGACCCCGAGACCTTGGAACCTGGTCAGAAGTCATTACAGATTGCATTAAGACGATACTTCTTGGAAGAATACATAAGGGCCCGATCAGCCAAGGTGAAATCTCTGCTGAAATTGAAGAACATGGGCCGATACAATCAGATTCCAGAGTCTGACCGACAGCTGTTGTCGTTGCACAAGCTCCAGTCTCTAAATAGGGCTCTCCAGCCAGACGAGCATATCCCCCTGCATTTTAAAAGTATACCTTCTAAGCAAGCCCAGCAGGCTCGACCTGCGCGTCCGCCTGTTGCTGCCGTCATGACTTTGCCATACGAGGAGCCAGAGTCGGTGTCGGGACATGTAGTCCCCAACGCACCGGCCAGTCATCTGCAAAGCCAGTATCTGATGAGATCGCGACCCGAAGAGGATTTAGGTCTGAGTTATGAAGAACCTGAACCCCAACGGGAAAAACAGCCAGTAACTTCAGCTCCGAGTAACCCACATCCACCTGGTCTCCCTTTGTATACATCTCTAAGCGGATCTCACCCTCCTCCAGGGGTATCTGGACTGCCTGGGCTGCCTTTGGCTCGAGACATAGTCAAACAAGACCGGCAGCAGCCTGGTGCTCAACCCTTGGTACCTGAAAATGGACCTGGGCCTGAACTTTCACGAGACGACCGTGAAGAATCTCCAGATTCGATTTACGGAACTGATTACGGCCAGCATGGAGAAGCGCCAAACCTCCCTGACAGTCGCCAGGTTTCAGATGGCCAAAACGTAGCACCTCATTTGTCCGAGCACCCTCATCCTACTCGTTCCCCTTACCAGCAACCACCCGCCTTTCCTATTTATTCAGACTCTTCGCCTAATGTCCCAGAGGTAATGATACTGCGAGAAACCCCTGTCGGAAGAGGTCAGCAACCGCAACCGCAACCGCAACCACCAAATCAGTTCCCACAGTTCTCACAGTTCCCACCTTATCAGCAGTCCGGCATTATTCCTCCATATAACCCAGCGCATTATCAGTACATGGAACCACAGCGATATGTTCCACCCACTTTTGCAGCCACGATAGGTCGACATCCCCGTGCTCGATCACAGCGCCCTTACACTGATCCGGATCAAACATACGGCCCACCATCGTATGGCGATGGCTACTGATCGAGATCAACACCACATTCCTTACTTGGCCTGGGGAGACACCTCCGGTGGCCCTTCCCGCTTTGTTCTGCTTCGCAGAAATGTAAGCAACTGTTATGCTTTACGGTGGGGCATAAGCTTGGCGAAGTTTGAACATGGTACTTCTATTTAACCATTATTTTTTCACCTGGACTTGCCGTGTACAATTGACTACTCAGGCCAGCACTGTCCAACCATCTTTCCACGAGCTATCCATTTCTAACTATGTATCCATTAACCTTTCTCGTCCCTGTACAGGTTTGCAGACGAATATGACTCCCAATATACAACTAGGCAAACTACAGTTATAGAACCTTCTAATCTATTACTAGGTGCTACAATTTCTGCGAAGCAGAGCTAAGCTCCCTCCCTCCGGGGAAGGGCCGCCGGAGGCGTAACGAGATGTATATATGTACGTATAACTGCCGGCTATCTGTCTGCGATCTATTATCTGAAAAACTTGCCAAACTTTGAACTTTTCTTCTTTTCACTCTGACTGTCGTCCATAGTTTTTGCCCGTAAAAGCTGCAGCGGAGGCGTCTGAGTCTTCAACGGCGGCGGTGTATTTCGAGATCCAGCAACTGGGCCGACGTTGGTGGCAGGAGTGGTTGCCTTTTTCATTTCTCGATCAGACTCAAACAGGTGCTGAGGAACCCTGGGTAAAGATTGGTCAAATTCTAAATTCAACTGATCCCGGGGAGCCTTGAGTCTGGACAGAGAGCGGAGAAATGCATTAGGAGTCAGAATCGAGTTCCCACCCAGAATGATTTCCTTCGGGTACTGCTTGTTGAGCTCGTAGACGGAGCGAGCTTCAGACTGGGTTATTCCACCCACTACAAATGCGAAAATTCTCGGTTTGGCGGCTTGGAAAGATGTAGTCTTGGCCCAAGCAGCTCTCTGGCGTGGGTTTCTTAGTGAGCTATGCGAATCATGCTCGTCTTCATCAATGGGCTCGTCCCGAGTATAGGGGAAAGTAGCAGGGCTCAAGGTGCCTTTTATAACATTTTCCAAAATATTTTTTAGACCTGGAACAAATCGTGACACCGAGTAGACATCCTCAGTAGCGTGAGAGAAGAAAATGCTCGTACTTGATGAGGAAGATGACTTCTTCAGCAGGTTGCGTGATCCCTTTTCTGACAAACTGTCTTTGGTAGTGGGCCCACCTATAAAATGCATATTTCGGATAACCTCCATATCCACATCCGCAAGACCAGCGTGTGCCTTGAGCTTCTGCCAATCAGCCTCAATGAGCCCATTTCTGTGCAGCGCGTATAGAATTAGAAGCCTGACCTTCTCTCGATTACCTAGTTTATTATGATTTCCGTCCGTGGTGGTACTTAGAATTTCGACCACCTCGTCGGTTATTGTTTTGGACCTCCTTCCATCTGCCGTAACCCCTAGTGCGACTGTCTGCTCCAGATCTGCCAGTTCGTTCAAGTTCTTGTCCTGCAAAATGCTCATGCACTCTGTTGCCATGCTCAGGTTCAATGCGAATCGGTCCCTGGTTTCCATGAACTTGGGTAGCGTGGCGACCATGTCCTGGAGATCCCGTACCGATGCAGCAGTTGAATTGTCTGCAAAATGAGGGTTTTCCCGCTTCAGTTCGCTCATTTTTGCTGTGAGTGTATCAATGACTTCCTGCATGTGGAGGTGTCGAAGGCCTACCCATTCAGCGTCCTTTTCACTGATGACACCTTCGATTTCTTCTTGACCGGCCCCCGTGGCATTGGGCCGATCTACTTTGTACGTGTAGCGAGAACCATCTTTGATAGGCAGTAAATCGTACACCATAGCCTGGAAAGTAAATTCGTGTAGAATGGGGGCATAGCAATCGATAGAGCGGTCTGTGATCAAGAAAATGCTTCGACCCCTGCCCTCGTTACTTGCTGACGGAAAGTCAGGGTGCTGTCTCGCGTATGTGTCAAGTTCTTGCTGAAGCGTGTTCGCAATCATATACGGCAGCACGCTCGCCTCGAAAGCCGATTCAGCAGGCTTGTAGAAGCGTATGGTCGGATATTCACCGAGAGTGGCACAAACACTGACCAATTGGTTCACCACTTTTTTCACTTGCCTGTGCACAAGATCGTGGCAGGCTTGGTTATAAAACACTTCAAACGCAAAGGGGTCATCAAGAGAGTACACTTGGGATTCCACAGGCCAGTAGTCAATCCACGCAGTGTCTACTTTGCGAACATATCGTCCGGCGGGCGAGTTGCGGACTTTCAGTGCCAATTCATCGCTTAAACCTGGTGTAAAAAACACATGGGCAGCTGAGTACCTGGGTGGAGAGCGAGTGAAGTCAGCAGCCAAGCACTCCACTGTGTATCGGCTGGGCTTCAGTATGTAGATGGCTTCCAAGTATTGTTCGGTTGGCCGACGTTGGTCGATATTATACAAATCCTGTTAGAAGAAAGAAGAAAACAAAATCAGACTCGTCTCCACGACCTGGTTTCTCCAATGAAGTAGAGTAGTTATTCTCAACTTACTTGATACATTCCTGTCTAGCAATTCATGGTTTTCTAAAACATGGCTGAATATTCTTGCCACATGGCTGTCAATAACCAGTGCTTTATACTGATTAGCAAAGTTGTTAACAGACTTATTTGAAATAGTCCGAAAATTGCAGACCTAATCGCATTTTATTGTTTTCGTACCTTTGCCGGTGGTTGGACAGAGTCGACAACTGCAAATATCCCTAGTTAGTAACTGGTAGTCCAATCTGATATCGTAAAAATATAACTTACTCTTTTTGAGAGCGTCTATTAATCCCGTAGGGCCAGACATGTTTTGGTTTTGAGTTAGCTGGCAGTGCTGGGAGGATCTCGAGATGGCAGCTATTTAAAGTGTGGGGTGGATGAACATCAGGGGTAAAATGGGGGTAGAGACTAGATGGAGTTGAGGAGGTGAAAATGCGATATGAAGTTATATCTACCAGAGGTAACTACGTTTGATGCAAGAAGAAGCTTTACCTACTATGCCACTGGCTTTGAACCTACTTATTAGTTTAGTTAGACAAGGTACAGTTAAAGGGCTACAACAGACTCTATACCAGTAGTAATATATATGTATATGATATGAAAGAATTGCAAAACCCGTTTGATTGTGTTTCGTGACTTTAATTTATTGCTGAGTACACTCTTCTACGAAGCAAAGCCAACACTCCCCGGGAGATGTCGTCAGAGGCATGGGGAGAGACGCATAGAGGGAATGAAATCCATTTACTCCTCGTCTGCATTGTCGGCTTCGTCTTCATCAGGTTGGACTGCCTCATCCTCGTCAGCTGCCCCATCTCTCTCCTCACCTCCTTCCTCAACATCATTTTCTTCTTCCTCTAGTTCTGTAAACGTATAGGTAACTGGATCGTACACGCTTCGCTCATTGTCTCGCACAATGCTTTCGCTTGCGGTGATCTCACGCAGAGACAGATCAATACCGGCCACATTCATGTCTTTGACCTGCTCTTGCCTGTGCTTCACTACTCGGCGTCTTTTCAGATTAGTTCTTCCAATAATAGGAAGATACCGGGCATGATCTTCTGAAAAGGAAATGGCAATTTCCTCGAGCTTGGTAGGGTGCAGAACCAGATCAATGTCGTTATCCTGCACTCGATTGAATCTGTAAAGATTGGTGTCATCGTCGTCCTCGGGAATCAATGTATCGGCCGGGGAGTCCAGTTTAGCCTTGAGTTGGGACGATGATTCAGCATCGGTCACGTAGAAGGACATCCACTCGTCATCCCCTAAAACATTCCGGCGGAAAAGCGCAGTGGACAGCTCTTCTTCAGAAAACTTGCGCTTCTGAGTGTTCAGACTGGCAGAACCTACCATTCGAACTGATAAATACATTAAATCAAACAGCTTCGAGTCGGGCAACAGAGGGAAGGTTTCCTCCACGGTGACGTTTTTCTTCTTCGGATGTCGTAAGGTAGTGGCATCACTGTTTCCAGCGTCAAACGTAGCCTCCACTGCACGCAATCGCGCATCAGGGTCCTCGTTGTACACTTTCTTTTGATTTCTGTTAAGCCCGACCGACTTTTGCTTGATGACTTCACTCGAGATATACTCCGTTCTTCTCAAAAACGACACACCCGGTTGCGACTTAGATACGCCGCTCTCTCCTATTGGGTCTCTGAGCAAAGCTCTATCCTTTGGGTCCAGCGTGCCCACCTGACTTGGATACACACCCGATTCGTCTCCTCTTTCGAATATGCCCTGCACTTCAGTCATGTCCAATGGCATCCCCAGATCAATGTCCACATCCATGTTTACAGGCTGTTTCTGTACGAGACCTGACAGAAACGACGACGATGCCAGTCGATGCATGTCTACAGGGATATCTAGCAGCTTAGGGGGGCATGGCGGGGGTGGTAGGTCGTTCTGATATCTGATTCTTGCAATGTAGTCTTGTCTCCTACTCATTTTTGAGTAATTTTTTAGTCGCTATGTCTTTCTTTCGACTCTCTTCGGCGACTGATTTTCCACCTGATGCAATCTAGTTCGACCAATTCAATCAAATAATACTAATAATAAAGTACTCAAGACAAAATAACGGGCGAATCTTCTAAACAATCTCTCTGTTATTCCACCTTCTGCTTGGATTTTTAAACTTTCAAATTTAAGTATTGGTGTGGTGTGGTGTGGTAAGGAACCGTTCCAGAAAGGGAAATCTGAGGAAGTAAAAATCCATCCTAGGTGGAGAGATTCACTGTCTGAACGGATTTAAATGCAAATACCCACCACAACTCTGGACGCCTTTGACAGTTCGTTCGGTCGTCTCAGTAAACAAATCCACCAAGACTCTAGAAGCATAAAGAATCGAATTCAGTCAATTCTCGAAGACTCTAAATATGTACAGTTAGTTAGTACAGCATTTGGGCTGCCTCTTGTAGGTAAGTAGTAACAAAGTGGGATTTTTGTGAGCAGAGCATTGGTAGTTCTGTTGTTGCAGAAACGTGTTCATGATGTGGCTCCGCTTCATCTACTAACCAGCAAACGAAAGATGCGGGAGATGGTACATTCCCAATCATCTGGTTCGAGAATCGGTGTACTTCAAGAGCACTGACGGGCATACGGGCCAGTGGGGGTTCAACACGCGAAGATTGAACTTACATATACTCAAAGTCATAGAAGAAGACAATGGCTGTCTTATTGTAGATTCTACGAGGAGAGGCAAACGGATGCCCGACTCGTTCTCAAAAACTATACCTATTTGGTGCACGGTAATCAACAGTCTGGCATTTGGCTCAATCGCTCGACTCTACACTCCGCCAAACTGCGTGTCGGCTAGCGAGCACGATCAGATCAAGAAACGTATTGGAGACTGGGTTGAACAGGCTAGGCTCGTGAACGTGGACGTTGATTTCATAAGGAAACACATTTGCAAACCTCTGCGAACCTTGTGGGTGACCCCCGACGGGATCCTCCCCGATGAGCCTCCGGTTTTTGAAGAATTCCACCCAGTGGTACTCTGTACCGCGTCCAGACTTGCACAGGATGGAGTGGAACAGCGACAAGGCTACACCTACGTACAGGGAGCGGCGGATGACCATGAACTATGGGCTAGAAAGCTTAACCCCTATATGCTATGGTCCCACATTGATGAATTGGGCCAATTGAAGGGAGACGATGAGCTACTGGGTCTAGTCGACCGTTTTGCCGATACTCCAAGTTCCGATGATGGCACCACTCGGCAAGACAAACAACCCATTCGTCTGGAACCAACAAACATATGGATATGCCAGACCAGAGACTATTTGCAGAGGGCGTATGACGCAGTAATCGATTTCACGCAGAGCTCTTCGCCACTACAACCCGACTCTCATAATTCTGGCAAAGCAGCGTTGTTCAATTGCCCCCTAACTCCCGGTAAAAAAGGTGCCAAAGACCTCAGGATCAAGCTCCCTCCCATAATCGAATCACTAGAATTATCTGGCCTCTACGCATCCCAAATTCTCATTGTTGACCCCAATCGTGACTTTTCTATAGGGGCAGCACTAGCAATCAGCTGTTTGTTCTATTCACCGGATGGCCAACCATTATCCGCAAGAGCCACCTCGAACCTGAATAAACAGACGATTCGGTCTAAACTCGGCTCCATCGTGCTACACACCAAAGTCAACCCATCCAGGGCCACTCTTAACTCCATAAATGCATTTATAATGGGATGATAATGTACAAAAATCTACAATGCAAACAAGGGGAGAAGATTAGTTTGGCGCTTGCCATGAACAGGATCAAGACCCTGCCTTGAATTTGCCCCGCCTGTCTCTCCTCACTAGGTCCACGGCAGGACTCATAATGTCGTTTTCGCTTTTGGGGACTGGCGTAGCGCTAAACTCGCCAAGAACTGCGAGAACTTTATTTCTCTGGTCCTGGGTCTCGACATCAACATACGAGACGACCATCTCTTCGGGCTCTGCTGCAGGATCTGGATTTGGGATGGATGACCCTGTGCTAGACAGGGTTTCTGGAGTTGGGACGTGTTTCACAACCGTGGAAACAGCAGCCCGGCCTATCAGCCGCCGCTCTTTGTTCGGTACGTCGTCCATGCTGTCTACCAAAATATCACGGCCCCGCTTTTGATCTATTCCTCCTCCTTCTCCTGCTCCACTAGATGCACTGGTAAGGAGGTCTCCTAAATGATCGGGCAAGAGCGAAGACCCGCCACTGATAATGTCGGAAGGATGAGAATTGGGTTTGGTGGTATGTAGTTCCGGGTTGGGCTTGCGTCGAAGCCCAACAGGAGAATGCAAGACCCGATGTGGGGCTTCTTTGCCGTCGAGAACCCATTTAGGGGAGGCTAGGTCGGCGGGTTTGCCTAGTCTAGCGCTTTCAAACAACCAATCTTCATTGACAACGGGAATGTTGTATTTCAGAGCAAACCTGAATTTATGAGCACCCTTAGTAGCCACTAGAATATCCCGCTGAGGAATTATGACAGGGTGATAGGTAGCACCTAGAAGCTTTATCAGTCGTTCCAGGTGAAGAAGCTCAATCCCAGAGAAGCCTGATATGCTCATATTGATTCCGTGAAGGCCAAGTAGCTGACGATGTCTGATGTACTGGCCCCATTTATCGTCTAAAATAGCTTTTTTCTTGTACAGTGATCGCTCTACAGCCCATTCGGTGATCAGAGGCTCATCTTTGAGACGATTGGGGAGAGAAGTCGGATCTACTTCGCTGTGAACTAGTAGGTATTTTTTTAGTTTCTTCTCCGAGAAAGCGAGAGAGTCCCGTGATACGTGGGAACTCCAGGCTTGGATAGTACCTCCATGACTCTGGATTGCGTGTTCCAGGGTAGACTGCTGTTTTTCGTCGAACCCATAGTATATAAAAGTGTGTCCTGCGAATATGCCAGAATTTGGGGCGTTAAACTCAGTCGAATGCTCGACATCGTGAGAACTTGAGTCGACAGTTAGACTACCTTCAAAACGGCTATCTACAGTGTCATCCCACGCATTAGACTCATTCCTTGTCGTCTTCCCGGGCCTTTCGATGCCGTGTAGAATGCTGTCCCATGCTTTGTCTGATTTCTTCTTCAATGGCTTGTTGGCTACAACTGTGGCTGATCCTCCTGCTCCTCCGCCGGCAGTAGTTATTTTTCTTCCACCTTCGTCTTCGACAAAAGCATCTTTGCCAACCAGCTCTCTCGGAATATCAAGAGAAAAGTACTGTACGTCCAGAGCTGCTCCACGCTCCACGCTTTTCGTAACCCACAGGGGATCAACTATTGAGATTCCCCACTTCTTTGCGTAGGTGTATTTCCGTCCACTCGGATTTGGCGATACCAAGTGAGTGACTTGGTGCGTGAGATCTGGCGAGTAAGTACCCCCCTGACTCTGCACAATGTCTATAAATATCTTGCGATCAGGTTCCGGTGGAATATTTGTGCAGCTCACTATCAGGTTTTCAAACACTTTGAGCTTCCCACTCTCCATTTCCTCCATCACCTCAAAGTCTTCGCCTGATTTCCACCTCTCACCGAGCGCTGGAATAAAATCAGGCCTTAGAAACGTCATATCAGGCCTGTATCTCACTGCGAACTCGTACTTGGGCGTCTCTCTATCGCCTACTATCAAAAACATCACATCACTCATCAGATCAGTGCGATGTGCTCCTCCCATTGCTTCGACATTGGCTGCTATAGCTGCTCTAAGCTCTGCTTCCACCGAAGTGCAGCAGAAAACCATTCCTTTCAGGGGGAGTTCCATGATGGCATGGTCGGATCCTCTCAGTTGTGGTTTCTGCTTTCTGTATAACTATCCCACTTCAGTAGTAGTTTTGCTTTCTCGATATATATTCATCCCCACGTTGAAATCAATTATGTTGACGCGTTAAGGTCGCGCGCCATAGTCTTGGCCGGGTTACCCCTACCATCACACTGCCAGAGACCCCAAACGGCCGGGTAATGCAAAGAGTAATGAACCGTCAAAAGTTTAGTGAAATTTCAATATTGATTCAGAGCAGTAATTGTGGGGACTATGAAAGCTCCGCTACGGACTCTGAAGGCCTCGCAAACATCTCTAGAGCGATGTATGCTGTATGGAGGACGCTATGGCATACATACTTACGGCGAGACACCGAGACAGTTGTATATTAAGAGTTTAGACTTGCACGAGCCAGTATCACAGGAAGTTTTGACGACTGCGAGGAAACTGAACGGATTTGTCCCGAACGTGAACGGTCAAAGCAAGTGTGGACCGTTGCCAGTCAATGACAAGCTGGTATCGGACTCTGACTTTAAGAATGTACGGTTAGAGGCTGCAAGTGAGCATGGAGATCATCGGATCGAAGAATTGGCCCGTTTGATCTCGGCTAAGGACTTTCGACGAGCGTTTGAACGATTAGAATCTCTTTTCCGACAGGATAAAACTGTACTGCATAAACTGGGAAACCACGACTGCTGCTCGCTAATCCGAATAGCGCCGGGGTCGCTCGCGTTGGCTGCTGATTCCTGGGGTAAACTGACAACTCTGCGAGAAATGATTGCATACTATTCCAGCCATCAGCTGTTTTCACCGGACTACGCCTGGCTCATTCACATTGCATTTCGGGCTCGAGATTATTCTGCTGTGCACAGTTTGTGGCAAGAGGTCCACGTTCGAGGAATAGTTAAAACTGCTCAGCTTTGGAACTCTTACATGACAGCTACTTGCAATGCTTACCCAGGTATGTGGACTTCGCTGCAAATGTCGAAAGCTCGCACGAAATCTAAGCTTTTAGAGCCACCCCCAGTGACAGAGAATGCGGTCAAACTACTCGCACAAATGATGAAGGAAAATGTCGAGCCCGACGCCCTCACATATGAGAGGGTGCTTCTCTTTTTGGCGCAGGGTCAGAACCTGGAAGCAGTACGTCTGATCGTAGATCAAGTCTGGGGGGTATCAGCGAGCGATGAGGAGCGGGAAGACATCGTGGAAAGCATGTTATTCACGGCATCTGATCCGCTGCCCAACGCCTCGATCCAGATTCAGCACGGTTCTGTGCTGTACCCTACTCCGAGCACTCTGCGGAACATGTTTGTCGCGTTTGCGGTTAATGACAGAGTCGCAGAGGGAATAAACCTCGTATTTAAAATGGCGAGACTGTACCAAATAGAAGTATCGTCGTCCCGTAACGGGTTCTTTTGGGACACCCTCTTGCTGTGGACGTTCCGGAATAATTCTAAGGGTAGTATCGACCAATCGGCGTTCAATTCCCTATACAATGCATATGAGACTATCTACAGACTGCCTCCAAGTAGGATAGCGCTGAATTGCCGGTTCAGAAATCTGGTGTCATCCAACAATCCTCGCCTGGCACAGAGTTTGCTCCCGCAGATGATAAAGCTGGACAAACGACTAGCAGCCAGCAGTTTAAAACTTCTCACGAAACGTCTACTGGATTTTGGTTGCGAGAAGGAGGCAATGTCGGCTCTGGAGCGCTGGGGCCCTGTGCATCCGTTATTGGCCACTGTTAGACTTCAGGTGATTGATTATCGGAACAGAAAGCCCTGGATAAAAACGGCAATAGAGGTAAGGGAAGATATGGAGAGACGGGCCAGGGGTGAAGACCAGCCGATCCAGGCTACGGATGCATACGAGACGAATTTCAAAGAAGCTACGTCAGCCTCGGCTGATGAGTATAACACGGATGGAGCTTCCACCGGCTCTGAATCAGAGTACTTCGAGGCTGACGAACTTAACGAACTGATTGAGGAACAGATAGAACAGGCTGGATACAACATGAGTGCCTGACGTTGCTATACAACCCCACAGGTTGAAGTCACCTCCGGTGGCTCCTACCGGGGAGGGGTGGTCCCGGGAGGCGGGATTGTAAGGGAAGGTCAGCCTAACGAAACAGATAGATGAACAGATAGAACAGGCTGACCACAGCGTGAGAATCTGACATTTCAAAACAATAAGCTGCATTTATAGACACGAACTTTAACTAAATGGCATTTGTCTTTCTGTATGATTCTCAAAAGACTCTCATTTATCGATACCAATTTTAACTAAACCGCATTCATCTTTCTATGTACAAGGGCCCAAACAATGGAGGCGACTCTACTTACAACTCTACCAGATTGTTCACATACATGTATCGAGAAAACATTATCCACAAGTACCGAAACCACTTCATCTGGGACCTGTGGTCCGACGACATGACTCGTTTGGTCCGCTGATACTCAGTTTGATGAGACACTACCAGAATCTCGTTTTCGGGTCGACTGTCGAGAAGACGACCCTCGACAAAGTACGAAAACAACGAGTCAAAGTTGGCAGTGTACTTTCTGTATATAGGGACCGACGTCAGCACCCACACACGACGCGACTCAGACTGGCTTTTCCAGAGCTTTGCCGCGAGATACAGAGACTTGTGGTTTGCGTGTTCAGAGACGCCCGACTCATCAAACGTGATCAGCTTGTCCGACTTTACGGTATGCTCTAATATACCAGCCAGATGCTCTACATCCCACTCTACTTCCATGGAGTCGGGCAGTTTGTCGTCTTCAATGATAGTTAGATATTCAGGTTCGACTCTAAAATGCTCGGCACTCTTAGCCATTTCTTCCTTGCGGACCGAACCAAGGCCCTCTGCGTTGCCCGCTGACAAGCACAAAATGGACACGGTGTTATTATTATGCGGGTTGGCCAGTTTATTCATGGTTGGGCCAAAAAACATGACTTCATCGTCTGGGTGTGCAATGGCTACAGTAATGTCAGTGTTGGCAAAAGCATTGTGTACATCGAAAGGAATAGTGTAGGCAATCAACGACCAGAGGAGTGGCGTGATGGAAGTCAACAGTATGGGCACAAGCGTTATAAGCATTTTTAGGCCGAAGTCCTCATTAACTCTCTTCCTGAAATACAAATAGATCGAAAAGTGTGGGGTTAGTTACACGAACTAAAAAACCACATTAAAAGTGTGCCACGTAAACGCCTCGTCTGCTAGTAGAGTTGCAGATCTGGACGAGGTGACGCAGGGGTAACTCCAACTTTAATATGACATGTTGAGCTTACAGAAAGTTATGTGTATTGAATGGGGTATCTTCCGCGGTAGGTTCCTGATCTCCTCTGGATCAGCTTTTCCCGGACAGGATGGTCATACTGTGCGTGGTTTAGACGTGATTTAAACTACGAGTGCATTCCACTTCAGGTTTGCTGTTTGCTGTTTCCATTGGACTTTATGGAGGACGTCTGAATACCACAGGTGTTAGTAGAGGTCTGGAAACAGTGAAAGCAATATATAGCTCTTTGGATCACGACTACGTGTCTGAAAGAGTAACATAGAGTACTAATGATCCGAACTTGTGTATGGCCGTGCACAAAGTTACTATATTGTATATGAATCATTCTCATAACGCTTGCCAACGCTACGTCCTACCACCACTATTGCTTCCAATTGCCTTTAAACAGAAAAGACAACACACGTTTCCTGTCACTATGCTTCCAATTCTCTCTTCTCGAAGCAGAACTGCTTTTTCTAAGTGCCCCGCACAGGTGAGCACTCTCATAATTGCATTAACCATCTCTATAAACGATATAAAAGACACGCTCCCATGGTAAGGTAATAAACCTAGTACACACAATATTTAGTTGGTGAAAAAATACGGTACTCCGCCCACACATGATAATATAGGAACCGGGATATGATAATCGTATAGCCGTGGCATTGCGTAGGTAGCGTCAAGGTCCCTTATCGGGGTGTACGTTATAGCAACCATAGTTGCTGCCTCAAAGGACTCCGAGTGCAGAGGCGGAAGAGGCAGGTCATGAATGAGCAACCGGCTATTTTACGATCGTGGTTCGGTAGAACCGGATGAAGACGGGCAAAGAAAAAAACTTGGCTACAAATGATAAGAAGAAAATGAAGTTTAATTTTCTGAACTGATAACTCTCCCTAAACCACTCCTACTACTCTCTATTGTTATACTATGAAATCGATGATATCACTGGGGTATATATGGCGATCTTCGGATGATATGTGCCGCGGCCCTTTGTTATGTACCAAACCGGGTTCGCCCTTAGGGTAACTAACGAAGCTGTATTTGACAGTCGGGCATTTAGGTTGACCTGCAGACGCCATTTCTCCATTGGACCAACAACATTTCACATCAGTTGTTATAAGTGGTTTTGTTGAGACATAAACAAGGACTGATTGTTAGTTCGCAAAGTCTGGCTAGCTAAAGCGTACGCGATATTTGGGTCCTTCAGTACTGATTGATTGCTTTTGAGTTTTTAATTGCAGCTGTGTTCCGATCCACTCAACCCGCCCCATATAAATATAGACGAGGCACAACGCGATCATACTTTGGACTCCTCCCGAACCTGAGCCGAACAAGAGTTTCGTCGAGGTCAGGACACGTAGCGACCCATTAGAAGGCTCGTAGAGAGACAAATTGCGGCTCTGGACGAGAAGCCGTTGAAGCTGATAATATTTGGCCGTCTTATTAAGAAATACCGTTATTATTACAAAGAGCTGCTCATATTAGGAAGTTTTTTTTTTGGCTTTAGAGATATCTCATTTCCCGAAAGTTGATAAGTAGAAGTCGCAGTGCAGTCACACAGAAGGTTGACAGAAAGGCAGAAAGAGGTTAGAAGCTAGCGGGACGACTTACTCCCCCCCTCAGTTAATAATGGCCGAGTTTATTAGAACACAAATCTTCGGCACATGCTTCGAAATCACCAACCGGTACGCAGACCTGAACCCTGTCGGTATGGGTGCGTTCGGGTTAGTGTGCTCTGCCAAAGACCAGCTGACCGGACAGAACGTCGCGGTGAAGAAGATAATGAAGCCGTTCTCCACCCCGGTGCTGGCAAAGCGGACATACAGAGAACTCAAGCTTCTCAAACACCTTAAGCACGAGAACTTAATAAGCCTGAGCGACATCTTCATTTCGCCACTAGAAGACATCTATTTTGTCACTGAGCTGTTGGGCACGGACTTACACCGGCTGCTGATCTCGCGACCCCTGGAAAAACAGTTCATTCAGTACTTTCTGTACCAAATCCTTCGGGGCCTCAAATATGTGCATTCCGCCGGCGTAGTCCACCGTGACCTCAAGCCCAGTAACATTCTCGTCAACGAGAATTGCGACTTGAAGATATGCGATTTTGGACTAGCCCGAATCCAGGACCCTCAAATGACCGGCTACGTGTCGACGCGATATTACAGAGCCCCTGAGATCATGCTCACGTGGCAGAAATATGATGTTGAGGTTGATATATGGAGCGCAGCGTGCATTTTTGCCGAAATGCTCGAGGGGAAGCCTCTGTTTCCAGGAGAAGACCACGTGCACCAGTTCTCCATCATTACCGAGTTGCTGGGTACACCCCCCGATGATGTTATTGACACTATTGGATCCGAGCACACGCTACGCTTTGTTAAATCCCTGCCGAAGCGAGAACGAATCCCACTGTCACAGAAGTTTAAGAATGCCAACCCTGAGGCCATTGATCTGATGGAGAAGATGCTGGTGTTTGACCCCCGTAAGAGAATAACAGCTGCAGAGGCATTGAGCCATCCTTATCTGGCTCCCTACCATGATCCGTCTGACGAGCCAGTTGCCAAGGAGAAGTTTGATTGGTCGTTTAACGACGCAGAGCTGCCTGTAGACACTTGGAAAGTTATGATGTACTCTGAGATTTTGGACTTTCACAACGTCGATTCGTCGCAACTTTCTCCTGGTATTGCCAGTCAGATAGCTGTTCACCCTGAGCCCACACAGCAGATGGCATAGAGGATAGGATAGGGAAATAAGAAGGAAAAGAAGTGTTCCTTGTAGTTGTATCTTAACAATTTTTTATTATTGCAAGTACAGGGCTAATTACTCTGCACTTTTTTTTTTTAACTCTATTAAGGTAGTCTTAATGTGCTTCTTTTTATATTACATCTGCAGGCCGATAGATATGTATGTTGAATAAATATATGTATTCAGAATCAACACCGTCCCGGAATCGTAACAGTGCTAATTGGACTCAAAATCGCGGCCTGTAAATTAAACCCTCCCCACAACACAGAAGTTACTATAAATGCACAGCATGGATTACAGTAGTATCTCTATCTAACTATATTACAATTTTTACTTTGCTCCTATTCTACTCCTCCACAAATCCTCCCTGCTTCGCTAGACCGTAAAACAATGAATCCTTCTTTAACAAGAGATTGGCTGGCGAGTCAAACTCAGCGACTTCTCCGGCACTCAAAACAACAATACGATCACTGTCCATAATAGTATTGAGTCGATGAGCAATGGTCAAAATAGTTCGGCTTGCAAATTCAGTTCGAATTGTCTCTTGAATCACTTGATCAGTTTCCACATCGACAGCTGCCGTAGCCTCGTCTAGAACGAGAATGTTGGAAGGAGTCAGTAGTGCTCGAGCCAGGCACATTAACTGCCGCTGACCCACTGACAAGTTAGATCCACCTTCATTAACTTTGGCCTCCAGCCCTCCGTCCATGGACTCAACATGAGGCTTGAGGTGCGACAGTTCCAAAGCTCTCCAAAGCTCGGTATCATCTTTCGATCCCTCGGGATCCAAGTTATCTCGAATGGTTCCTTCAAATGCCTGAGAATCTTGGGGAATAATAGAGAGCCTGTGCCGAAGATCCAACAGACCGATATTGCTGGTATCGATATTGTCAATACCTATGTGCCCATCTGCTGCCTCAATAATTCGGAAAAGCGCAAGCGTCAATGAAGACTTGCCTGCACCAGTTCGTCCCACGATACCGACTTTTTCGCGAGGTTTGATCTTGAGATTGATGTTCTTCAGCACCAGAGGCAGGCCAGCCCGGTAACGAGTAGAGTAATCAATGAACTCAACGCCGCCCTCAGTGGGCCATGCAGCCGGTGGTCTATTATCCTCAATAATCTCGGGCGCTTCGCTCTCCAAAGTGCAGTACTCCAGGATTCGTTCAACTGAAACAATGTTGGTCTCGACTTCCACTGTCATTCGCACAATCCAGTTGAGGGACTGGGTGATCTGTAGAGCATATGACATGGCCAAACCAATTGTTCCAGCGGTAAGTGACCCGTTCTTGAGAGAGATCAGCGAGAATCCAGCTGTAGCAAAGATGATTACAGCACCGATAAACTCAAGTCGCACTGCGAGCCATCGGTTGGCAGAAACGGTAGGGAAATATGCCTTCAGATTCAAATCAATGCGAGATTCATTGATGTACTCAAACCTATTCTGCTGGCCATAAGCCCTCACAGTGCTGATTCCGCCCAGGGTCTCTTGGAAATGTGCGTAAATAGGACTCTTTGACACACTATCAAGACGCTTGAGTTCGCGAGAGGTTCTCAGGTAGAATCGTTGATAGTACAAGTACAGAGCAAATAACGGAACGACCAAAAACAAAAATTGCGGCGTAGAGAACGAAATAACAACCAGAGTGAAAAACACCTTGGTTGAATTGTTGAAAAATTGCATAAAAGTCCGTGCCAAGACCTGATCAACTCGGTAAATATCGTTGGAAAATCGGTTAATAATTCGTCCAATAGGGGTGGTCTCAAAGAATGACATGGGAGCTCTCATGACGGTAGTGAGCATCTTGTTGTGAAGGTACTTGGCGGAATGAATGGCACAGTAGATGATAAGAACAATGGTCTGGAGAGCGACAAATAATGATGAAATAATACCAAACGCGACGTAAACTCCCAGATACATTCCCACATGGGGATTCCCATGCGCCTTGGTGTTCACCTCAGACCAATGTTTTAGCCAGAAGTTTCCAGCAACGCTCAGTCCCATGGAGACGAGCATAAACAGAAGAAATGCAAAAACACCGCGCATATCAGAAGCACGCGCGTACTCTTTGTACACTTCCCACTTAACTTTTCCTTGTTCGGAGTGTTCTTTGAATTGATCACTCTTATTGTTGCCTTCGTCATCCAAGTTTCGTGGTTTAGAGAAACTAGCAGTGCTTGCCCGTCGCAAAGTATGATTGCTCTCCCGTCTCGGTTTCATCTTAGGTTCGAAGGACCCGGATGTCAGGGGAATGATGGCATTGGGATCAGCAGTGACAGGGGTTGCAGGAGATGAGTTAGTAGTCGTAGTAGTAGTAACAACGGCTCCCTCGCTATCGGTTCCGTCTTCCAAAGCAGTAGCAGAGCTGGCATCACTACCATTCCCCGACTTTGCAGCTCGTTTGCCAAACTCATTCAGCAAATCATAAATCGCACCCTGGGCCTCCATTACTTCATCAAATCGACCAGATTCTTGAATCTGCCCAGAAACAACCATAGTAATTCGGTCCGCATGACTCAGGACAGGGATTGAGTTGGTAGCCAGTACAATAGTTTTTGAAGACAGCAAGCCAAACTCTCCTAGGACGTTGTCAATAATGTGTCGTCCTACATGTTCATCGACAGCAGAGAGGGGATCATCCATAAGGTAAACGTCAGCTCTGGCGTACACAGCTCGAGCCAAACTCAAACGAGCTTTCTGTCCTCCGGAAAGCGAAATACCCTTTTCGCCGACGGGGGTACTATCTCCATCGGGCAAAATAGCAAAGTCATCGATCAAAGCACAGGCCTCAATAGTTTGTTGGTAGAACTCTGGATCATATCTGTGACCAAAAAGAATGTTCTCTTTGACAGTAGCATTCATGATCCATGGAACTTGAGCTACATAAGCAACTTTGCCCTTTACTACAACCTGACCCTCCGTCTTGTGAAGATCTCCCAAGATACTCTGCAAGATAGCAGATTTACCACAGCCGACCCGACCAATAATGCAGGAAAGTTCACCCTTTCGGGCAGAAAAGTTGATATCTGAAAGAGCAACTTTGTACTCAGGTCGCCGTTGCCACAAAAATGTGGCATTGTCAATAGTAACAGCCAACTCTCCTGTTTCAGTCGCCTTCGGCAAGTTAGTGACAGCATCGCTTTGGAGCTCTTCAGAAGTTAAGAAACCGGTCAATCGCTGAATAGCAACAGTAGCCTCAACCATAGCTGACACTACCATTGGGATGACAGCTAGAGGGAAACTGAGCAGATTGAACAGAGTGAGCGCGGGGAATACAATGTCAGTTGTAAGAGGCTGGTCGTTGGTGTACACAAACACTGCGAAAGTGCTGCACGAAACAAGGAACGGAGCACATGACCAAAGAGCAGTAGTTCCAGTAGAAAGATAACCGATGTTTCGCAAGGTCTTGAGCTCCATATCGTTACGAACATGGTTGAGTCGTTTCATAAAAGGGATCTCCCATCCGTACAGCTTCAAGCTCTTGACATTGGTCAGGATTTCAGACGTAAGTCTGGTTCGAGCGTCCTTGTTCTTCATCTGCTTCTGTTGCATGATTTTCTGGAACTTGGCAAGATAAGAGTTGATGGGAATCATGATGACCATGACGGTAACACCAGCCCACATACTGTTACCCAAAATCTGGTACAGACTGAGGAGACAGAGGATGATTTGGAAGGGGCCTGACCAAATGGTCTGACCGTACTGGGTAAGATCCTGCAGTCGCTGAGTATCCACACTCATCAAGTTAACAATATCACCTGTTGACTTTTCGCCCCTGGCTTCGCTACACAGAACCAGAGATTTTCTGAAAATAGCCGAGATCAGACTGGATCGCAAGTTCATACCAGTCTCAAATGCGCGTTGAAAGTACTGGTGGAGGGACAAAGTCTGCAGTACCGAAATAGCAAACATAGCGCATGCAATGTATACACCTTTTACAAGGGGGACATCCTTGGCAGGGTTGTTGTAGTCGTTGACAAAGAGAATCAGGATACGCAGCAGCTGGGGCTGGACAAAAGCGAGCGTGTCCTGGATCGCCTTGAACATGCCACCCACCAAAAAGTGGCCACCAAATGCCTTCGTCAGAGCCCACGTAAGCGAAGGAGACTTACGGTGCTCCAGCTCGTACTCCCAGGCCTCTTCGAATGTTTCGGTAGAGATAGTGGTAGACACAGCATTGGGAAGCTCGGGAAGATCATCTTCTTCCAGATACTGCAGGCCACCCAGCTTCATCAGGGGGCTCATCCAGGTAAAAGTCATTCTGGAAAACACATCAGCGGTCTCCATGGGGCTCCTTTTTTGGTCTACGACTCGTTCAAAAGCAGTCGGCTCGGGTTTCACGAGGTACTCTATGAGAAATATCACAACAGAGTTAGCTAGAGCAAAAGTGTACAGGAAGCTCAGCCAAAAATCCGAGTGAAATTTCTGGTTGAGATACAAGTTTTGCACCTTGAAGAAAAGAGCGACAGTCTCAAAGGGCCAATACAGCAAAAGAGAAGCACTGGGGATCAGGGTTCTACCTTGCTCGAGGTAATGGATACTAAGAGCAAGCGCGACCCCAATAGTGCTTAGCACAGGGTTCCAGAACGCGACGCTGTACACAAGGTCGGGAACTAGAATAGCACTCGTAGTAATGGCAATAGATGCCAGTAGTTGTGCTGAAACGAGGATCTTGTTAGTTTGACTGTGGATAATATACACGGGCGAATCTCCATGCCTCCAGAGGCCCCTCCCGGGGAGGGTTGATTCTGCTTCGCAGAAGGTTTACTTACCATTTTCAACCATCCATTCCACTTCATCGCGACGTCTCGAGGTTTGCGTCCACTCAGCACATATAGCTGATAGCCTCCGACGATCAAAATGAGAAGATTCGGCAGCTGGGAAACCACACCGTCGATGAAACAAGGGGTGAATCGCGAATCGTCGTTAAAGGGACCCCATCCCTGAGGGTCGTAGCATAAGCAGGCCGGACTAGACAATACCGGCGACTCGACAGCACCATCTTCAGCCACCAACGTATGTGCTGCATCTAACACTGCTTGTGCGCGAAACCACGATCCTTGATCTCCAATCTCGCTTTCGTGAAAACTCATATCTTCAAACCACCAAGGGGCGAAGAGAAAAAAAAAGATTCCTCTTTGACTTCTCTACGAGGAAGTATGGTTCTCTTCCAGATGAAAGAGATAAATCCTATATGCAATTCGAGACAATGTCCGTGTAAACTCTCTAGGGCAAGAAATTAAGAAATTGGACCTCTTGCACCTAACTTGGTATATTTTTTTCCGGTGCTCGCTTCCGTTCCGAGAGTTCAAACCAGAGACCTAAGGCGAAAAAAGGAATCGAAGAATATAATCTTTTTTGATGGCACGGCAGGATAGAATGGATTAAACTGCAAGCTTAGTAATGGGCGGATTTACAGTGGGGTGTGCGTGCGTGCGGTGTTGAAAATCACTAATAAAACAGCCTTCAGGAAAAAGCTGTAAGGTAGTAGAAACAGTGTCAACGAGGAAAGTGCAAAGAGGACAGGGAGAAAAAACTGGGAGTTTGATAATCGATAATCAATTTTTGATCAAAATATATTTAATATATATGCGTCAAGGTAACCGCGTCCCTAGCAGGAAGTGAGTGCAACCTTCTATTCGCGCTCGAGAGGGGGGGTTTACAGTGCGGATCGGCATATTAACGGAGTTTTGAATAGGAAAGGTGGTGCCGTTTTATCAGACAGAGGCATCCCAGGCGTTGTACTGTGCAACAGAGAGAGGTCTGAACACACATAGCAGTAGAACGTCCTTAGTATCTACTAGCTAACACGAGACGACCCCAATATTGACCAGAACAAAAACGAGCAAAGAGAAGCCAGACCTCCTCTCCTTTGATTTAGAGTTTATGAAATAGTAAGTAGTTTATCGATAGAAGGTGTTAAACTGATAGATCATCACTTCTCCTGATACATCAACAACCACTTCGCACATTCTCTCTTGAGAACTTTTTTTTTTCAAGTTTAGCAGTACGTCAAAAAAGCGTCACATCCGAAGAGTGTAGCTAGAGTGTAGCTAGTTATTCAATGCCATACTTAAACCCAATCGATAACAATTCTTTACTTGATACACGTTACGCACGCACGGATATTACCCCCCTGCATCTAGATGAGGCGTACTGTAATAAATAGCCCTCGATTGAACGAGAAAGAATAAAAAGCTCGAAAGGGTTCACATCAGCATGGTCTGTCTTTTATCTTGTACGGTGCAGTTCATGAACGTTGCGTAGGCCGATTATCAAGCTTCGTAGAAACTTATGTATTCCAACCGGGAGTGTAACAATGCCTGTTTCACTTCCAAATGATGGTTTTGGTGCCAAACAAGCGCAGCCACTTCCCTGACTCTGTCATGCATTCGATACTAGCTTTACATCATGGCCCAAATCGGGGCGATAACATTATGATAGGGACGTAGTTACTTGAGGGAAGGCATTGTAGGAGCACATTGTAGGAGCACATTGTAGGAGCACATTGTAGGAGCACATTGTAGGAGCACATTGTAGGAGCAAATTGTAAAAACTCATTGTAAAAATGGAGTAGGTAAGTGAGTGAGCATAGTTACTCGCGTAGGAAAGTAGTGCTAGTTGCTTGTGAATCGTAGTTTGCTTGTGGACTAGCATGTGTGAAATTAGCTAACGCTATGGAAGAGTAGTTAGGTGTAAGAACGTCTTTGTATTTAAAAATCGCAGCCAACTTACTAACCGTAAGAACATAAAATCTTAATATCAATCTTTTATGCAAAAGAACACAGTCGTAAGACTTACTTATTAGCGAGAACTCAGAAATCAAGACTGAATTGGGTCTACGAACGTTTCATTTATAGTATTAACAGATGTGTGTGGGTTAAATTTTGTAAAGAATAAAGTAAACCCAAAAAAACACTACAGATGAAAGGGTGTATACAGCTACACTAAAACCCCCTTAGATATAATTCACCCACTCCCTAAATTCAAATCGCTTTAATCTCTCCTTCCCTGAATAAAGACCACCCGCGACGAGACTTCCGGAGGCTGAGCAGAAGATTATTACTAACTATGTAATCGACCTAATCGACCACGGACAATTAAAGGGGTCAGGAGTCTAGCTCGGCCCGACCTTGACAAACACTTTTACCAATCAACACATAAAGCTAACCACTCTGCTTTGGTGCTAAATTTCTATGCAACTGGGGATTTCCTGTAAAATGTCTGTCCGCCGTTAGACTATCACAGAGCCCAGAACCTCGTATCCGTAATACCCGGCAGTGTTGGTTATATGTAAAATTGTCTGGAACCCATATATTTCAGTCCCGCCGCATGGCTGGGGTTGTGGGGTGGAGTAGTAGCCGTTCATTGCATAAACCTATAAAGGGTTCGGGACCTGCAACAAATAGGTCTTGCTCATTTGCTTTCAAAACATTAGCTTTCCTCTCAAGCGTTTTCTGATCTGATAAAGGCCTGTTTACCACTCAATTGAATCTATCTATCTAATTATTCACAATGACTGTCAAAGTTGGAGGTAAGTAGCAGTTGGTGATGAGCCAAGTGGGTATTGGACAAAGGACGAACCAGGAGGGCAAATTGATTACCAATAGAGCATTTGAGCAATTGATTTGTGAGATGAACTGAGAGGCGAAGGAGATTGTGTGAAAAAGTTCTTCAAAGCAGTTCAATTGACGACAATCGCATGTTCGAAACAGGCTCCACTAGTCTGGCTACTACAAGCGAGCAGGCTTACTTGGCTGCGGACCGTTTCATGCGAAGGCTGTGTTCTTAGAACTCAGCATCTCAACGAATAGCGATTCGCAGAGAAGTAAGCCTCGGGATGTTTTATGGCTCAATTAATCACGGAGACAATACTATTTTGTAAACTTACGCTGGTTGTTTGCCGGATTGGCCCCTATGATGTGAAACAGTTGTCTGACATTGTTCTCATCACAGCCTACACATGGATATTACAATTTGGACGATATAAGATATTATGACAACCCAAACCGGCAATTGCTGCGATTGCTCAAACAATGCTCAAATAAACTAAACTTCCTTTGACGAATTTTATCCTCCATGTCAATTGGTTGTAAGGCCCTCCTTTCCCCCGCCTCCCCTAACACATCTTGCTAACAAAGACTCTATTCCTGACACCAAATTGTCATACATTCCTTATTCACCTGAGCAGCCTGGTGTACTTGCTTGTGGAATCCCATCTACGCTTCAGACCCACAAAGCCTTTGCCAACAAGAAAGTCCTCCTTGTGTCTGTTCCTGGTGCCTTCACCCCGACTTGCACCGAGAGTCACATCCCCGACTATGTCACCCACAGCAAAGAAATCCTGGCCAAGGGTGTCGACAAGATTGTTGTAATTGCTGGAAATGACATGTTTGTCATGTCTGCTTGGGGAAAGGCCCTTGGGGCCAAAGAGGATGTTGTAAGTTAATGATGACTTGATCTAAACTGACGATCTATGCCACGCCTACACACTGAATACTGACCAGATCTTTGCTAATGATCCCGCAGCCGAGTTCTCCAAGGCAATTGGCTTCGAGGCCGATCTCGGCCCTGCCTTCGGTCCTCGAACTGGCAGATATGCCTTGATCATTGACAACCTCAAGGTCACTTATGTCGGAAAGGAGGAAGTTGATGGTGCTCCCGTGACTGTTTCCGGTTACGAAGCTGTTAGCAAGGAGTTGTAGCAACTAGCTTGGAATAAAGCGCAGAAGCACGTATCCTCTAGTAGTAGTCTGTAACTAAAGATAAATATATATATATTCAATCTAACTATATGAAATACAAATTTATAAATTATTTTTACTTTATATACGCACGATACACGGGCGCCTTAAGAGAAACGACTATTCTACTCTTGTATCCGTCGCTGAATCACTCTCAGGACACCCAGCGACCTCAGTGCCTGGCTCGCTTTGTCTCAGCTGCTGCCCATCACCTTTGATATCAGACTGATTCTGAGACATCTCGCCTGATTGACTGGTAGATCTGTCATCAAGCAGCTGCAGCTCATCCGTAATTTCTGAAACACTCTCGGATTCTTTCTCATGTTGACCCTCTGAATATTCGAGGCTCTCTCCCCTAGACTGGCTCTGATTCTCTGCTTGAGAAGTATATTTGGACTCACCTTCCATGGTGGCTTTCCATTCTCGCCAAATTCTGAGCGCTTGGGCAAATTCTTGTAACCTGGGACTCAACCAGTCCGCATGTGAAGAGGGGCGTACTATTATGGTGTTTTTGAGAGCATACAGTGGGAATCCGTCAGTAGATTCAGCCTTCCCAAACAAAATAAACAAGTCAGGGTGGATAGTCAAGCCGAGTAACTGGCCAGAAATCTGAGTGGAAATATATTCGTCTGGCACGTCACTTAGATCAATTGACTTTGAAGAGGCTTCAGTCAGAACCTGTCGAATACCGTGAACCAAAGATCCTTTCATATCTTTGTTGTGGCTGAGCAATACAACCTTAAGGCTCTTGAATTCCACTCCAGGGCTCTCTTCCTTGGTGGGAAACAGTTCACTAATTCCGTTCTGGGTAATAGTAAGTAACTTCCCATGATCTTCTTCGTCTCCATTCACTCCTTTCTCACCAGGTGCACAGATACCAATAGATCCATCTCCCGAAACACTTCTCAGCTGCAGTTTAGCCATTTTAGCCTGTACTCCCTTGGCCAATCTGTCAATGTTACCAGTCAATCTCCCCGATTTCTCATAAATCGTGAGTGTAGAAACATTGATCTGACTCCCCCAAATTATGAATTTAAGAGCATCATTGAGAAGCCTAGCTGTTTCCTGTTCGTCATATGATACCTGACGCTTCTTCTCAAGAAGCCCTTGTCTTCTCCACTCCTTCACATCATCTGCATCGGGAGTAATCACTTTCCCATTAGCCAGGGTCATAGGTATCGGCTCATCTGGCAAAGGGGGTGCAACTCTGGGCTGGAACTTGAATACAGTGGCCACAGTTTCAGGAACTTCGTGATTCTCAAACAACTGAGAAAACTGATCAAGAGTCAAACCGGAAAACTGAGATTGTGTCTCACTTTGAGGTTTGTTGGACTTTCGAAGTCCAACAGCACCGGTCAGCATGTTCCAAACCCCCAATTCGTTTTCAGGCACTTCAGCCCTCAGGGTTTTATCGATCACATGCTTCACGTTGCCAGAAAGTCCATCGTACCATTTGACTATTTCCAGCAGTCCACTCAACATAGCACGATGGAGATGAAATCGCAACAGTCCCACTGTGTTGGGCTTGTAGTAGAACATGTTAGCATTTGTTCCTGGTGGACACATGTAGTCAAGGTCAAACCCCCGATATTTTGCTCCCGAAATACCATAGACTTTGGCTGTATAACCTTTTGCTGTTGCCATTAGTGTATTATTACGTTGAATATTAGTTCCCATCAGATAGAAGAGAAGGGAAAATAATACTAATATAATATATTGAAGTTATATATGTAAGTTCATGCAGGTGCATGCAGGGGGGATACATACGGTGGCTGCAAACAAGACTGAGAAATCAAAAACTCGCTTCAAGTAGCAAACAGTACTCAGAAAGGTCCAGATTGTCTGACCAGCAGGTATTTGGCCTTCTCACAGACAGAAGAATGAGACTTGCTTAGGTTAAATCTCGTAGAGAGAATCAAATCCAATTACCTCCAAACTGAATAAATTCTTAAGCTCGAATTTAAAGAGGGAATATCATAATCAAAATATCAAGCACTCTATCATATGAGACTCAGGCAGATCTCTTATCGTTTTCAAAGAAAAAGTTTCACCATCTAGTAAGTACAGGATATATGAACTACCTTCCGCTTGAAAATTACACATAGATGATAGGTAACACGTAAAGCTGCAAAATGGAGCCATGACGAATTTTAATATCTCAAAAACACCTCTGAACCCTTACAGGTAAACATCAAAGAGGCAGTTCATTTGTTGAACTTACTTTCGACCCAGAATTAGATGACTCAAATTGCCGGCAGGCACAGAAAAAAAAAGAATCTAGCGATGCTTGGTTTCGATCCAAGGACATCAGGGTTATGAGCCCTGCGCGCTTCCACTGCGCCACATCGCTTTATTTTTAATTTTTAACTGAAACAAAAGTATGTAGGTGCATGAAAATTCATTTTCTTCAAAGACAACTCGGTTTTTTAGGCAAACAAGCTATTATAACGAACACTTCAGTAAATTATTTATAATATTTCATAAAAAGACACTGGCCTAACAAAAGTGTTTGCTTCCAAACACGCATCACAATTTCGAATTCCGAACTTGCTTTTCTCCAGCCTGAGCCGCATATATGCTCATGATTTTTCTTCAAACATCTGTGTAGGTATTCTGTTCAGTATATTCAAACTGCATACATGCTGATATACCTCAAGTCTTTGTCAAAGTGGAGTAGGTCTATAAAAGTATAATTATACCATGATTTGGTTGTTTTTGGTGTTTGGCTTTACATGTTAACCATCCTGATTTAAAATTTGGCGTTGCATAGCCCGCGTAGCGCAATGGTTAACGCGTCAGACTTCTATAACCATTCTTTAGATTGCAATCTGAAGATTGTGGGTTCGAGTCCCACCGTGGGTGTTGATATTTTTTTAGAAAATCAGTGCGATCAGATGTTGATTCAGCTTCACCTATACTCGTCAATTAAAAATGCATTCGCAAACCGTAGCTAATAAAAAATAAATAAAAAAGGTAAGAAATTATATCGTCAATTATAGTTGGAAAGAACAAATCGTAGCATTCATAGTTCACCAAATCATATCATTCGTAGTCCACCGACTCATAGAACATGAGTATAAGAAAGAAATGCAACAACAGCCACGACAGTAGATAAAAAATAAATTGCGAGTGCAACACCTGTCGCTATGTCGCGCTCGCACGCCCGAAAAAAGGCCCCGGTGCGACCTTTCCCTGTGCTCCTGTAGGCGGTGAAATTGGGGTCTCAGGTTCATTATGTACACTGCCTGTCTCTGACGAGCCAAAGTCTGATGTGTCACTATTATTGGCCCCATCCGACGAACTCTGCAGTTTTTTCAATAGACTGTTGTTCTGAAGTCTCAGTGCTTCCATTTCACTGCGGAGACCATTATATTGAGCTGTCAGATATTGAGTCTCGGATAAATGCCTGTTCTGCTCCTTTCGATATGCCCTGAGCTCGTCTTTCAAGTTTTCGTTTTCTTTCTCGAGGTTGTTGAACCGGGGGCTTCCCATAGCCTGAGCGTTTTCCTTACTTCTTTGGTCGTCAAGTTGGCCATGAAGCATGCTAATGTGGTCCGTCAGTTCTTGGTTTGTTCTTCGTAAAGTCATTAAATTTTCGTGTGCTTGCTGCAATAGCAAAGATGTTTCCTGGTTCGTTTCTCTTGAGAGCTCGAGAGCTTCCTGAAGCGAGCTAATAGTATCCTCATACTCGGCAATCATATTTTCCACAGCAGAGTGGAAAGCAGTAGATCTGTTGACTCGCTCCACCGTAGATTCGCCAGGGTTCGGTGAAAGAATGTTGTTGCTGCTGCTCATAGCAGAAGCAGTTCTGGAGGGTGTCGAAGGGGCGCTGTTTACAGGATCCAGTTCCACAGTAGGGGACATTGGAGCCAGCGGTAATGAGGAAGATTTGGTCCCGGCTTTGGCTTTCCAGAATTGCAGCTCTCTCCGTAAATGTGCGATGGTCACAGACATATCCTCGCTGCTCTCAGTGTGCTGAATTTCGGGCGTAATTTGAATAGCTCGAGCTCTTTGAGCATATGTTAGCGTGTTCAATGTCTCTGACAGATACAGAGCCTCTGTGGTAATGCATGCGATAAGATACGTGATTGCCTTGCCTCCGAGCGAGTCTTGCAGAACTCTAGTCAGCTTGGAGTCTCGGTAAGACACATGCACCGGAGTAGGTGAGGAAAGTTGCGAAATGACTTTGCCAAGAGCTGTAAGACCTGAGTTGATGGATATACCCTCTTTAATGCGCCCATCGCTTACTCCAGAGTTTTTGATTCGCTCGCTTCCAGCCAGGTCGACCAAGTTAAGTTTACTAGTTATCGTAGTAACTACTCCTGTCTCTGAGCTACTTTGTTTCTGAGTAAGCACAATTGTGAAAATGGCGTGAGACCGTGAAGACTGTGCGTTGATGGCGGTGGAGTTGGTCTGTCGCACAGTCGAGCCTTTCTGAAGGCACTGAAACAGATGCTCCACGCTTTCAACGACCACTTCCTTGAGTCCAGACACATATACGTTCCCTTTGACGTCTTCTCTAACGGCAAGCTTTGTAGACGGGCTTGTTGGGTTGAGCAGATCTCGAAACTGCTCGTTGTAAATTTCAAGATACGAAACGGTGATGACCCAAGGCTTCTCCGCTGGGGAAGTCACCCGTGTTAGTTTGTTGGCAGCATCTGCCGCCGCATTATTATTACGAGCTGAAGATGACAGTGAAGAAGAAGAAGAAGACGACAGCTTCACACTGGAAGGAATGTTGACAGAGCCTATTTTTCTGTGGCGAAAAGAGGTCGGAGGTTTAATCATGCTCTGTCGCACTCCCAGAGGAGATGCGTTTACCGAAGTTGTAGAAGAAGACGATGCAGTAGAGCCCATCTCACTGCTCGCCTCATTCGAACCAGATAGATCATAGAACAGCTTTCTAGCGGCCCTGGGAACAATACCCATTATAAGCGGATTGTTGGTAGTAGCCGGGTCTGCACTGGTCCCCATAGAGTAGCTTTTGCCAGAACCAGATTGGCCATAGGCCATGATAGACACATTGTAGCCATTGACTAAAGAGCTGATGCAGGATTCTAAGTATGCAAATACTTCGCTCTGGGAAGTCGATTCTGCGAATACATGGTCAAACGTAAACTTTTTCTTGTTGTTCGGTGATATGACCGTCAGACCGTTATCCACCACTCCTTCTACGACTGACGCACGCTGCTTGGACGTGAGGAGTTCGTCTTCGTCCAATGGCGGCCTAATTCGCACGGCTACATTCACCGAGACGGGCGTATCTCTTTCACGATGTGAAGCTCTAGAACTAGAGCTATTTCTGGAGGGAGAAGGAGATTCGATTCGGGGTGACTTGGAGATCCAGGGCGATTCCATTCTGGGTGACTTGGAGACCCAGGGAGATCCCAGATCAGTGGGACTTCTTATCCCAGACATGGTGTGTAAAATACACCGCAGAAACACTCTTAGCGATGTGTATCAATCGGTTTTGGTTAATTATCTCAAGGTTCCTTAAATGACTTTCTTTGGTTTCTTTGACCACAGCTGCCTCCGATAAACGTCTAGAGAATATTATTTTCTTTAATCTTTGTCTACTACCCTATATTGTAAACCGGTCTAAATGCGTCCGAGGTCTGAGACACCCTGAAACAACGTCATATGGGATTCCACTGCGTGTTCTCGCGCGCAGTAAATCAAATGCATTTCGGACGTGAAGTAATATAATAATCAGGGGGTGGCCATAAGTGTGTCTGTGTGTGTCAATCTGTGTGTGTATCTGTTAAAGGCGCATGCCGGCAGATCTTGTCTCACTTGAAGTTAACATTCATCGCTTTGGAAAGCGAAAGCTCGGCTCAACTCAACAACATGGACAAAGCACCGGTCGAAGAGATTGTGAAACAGTTTAGTAGCACCGAGCTGGTCCCACATGGATACATCGATGGGAGCTTATCGAAATATACAGGTGCAGACCAATTACCCGAGCTCCACTCGTCAGCTTCCAACGTCCTTTCTGAGTTGGACCATTACAGCCAGGAGGTCACATGGCAATTGGAGAGCGCTATGGGTGAACTGGTGAGGTCCATGGGTCGACTTGATTACGAGGTTGAGCTTCTCAAGAGCGATATCAGTGGTCTGACGGTGGACATTCAGGAAAACACGGGCCCGAAACTTCGAGAAATGACGGATAAAGAACATTTGTCAAGCGATTCACGCGAGGGTTTAGAGCGGCTAAGGAAATTGGACAGCGTCAAAGCGAACATGGAGAAAGTGCAAAAGGTGTTTGAAGATGCCAAGTCATTTGATGACCAAAAGATCACCCAAGAGGTCATGACTATGGTCAATAACGGGAAAGTGGACGCAGCTTTCGTGCGCATAGATCACTGGGAGTCCATCTGCCAGGTTTGGAAAGGGACGAGTGCATACAACTCAAAGGCTAATTTTGTGAAAGGATTACGAAAACGAGTGCAGGCTGTGGTAACTGCGGAGGAAGAGAGCGACAGGAGCGCTCCTGTGTCAGAAGTTCCTTCACGGCCTGACTCGGCAGGTAGTGATGTGAATAAGAGCTACTATGGTCTTATTGGGCAGATCCAGCGGAAGATATTCTGAGAGAGCAGAAGTACACGCTACGATGCGGAAAGCTGGGGCTAATGGCCTCCGGGGGGCCCTTCCGGCCAGGGTTGGTTCCGCTTCCGCGGAATTTTCTTCTCCTCTTGGTTCTGGTTGTCGCATCTTGGTTTTGGTTATCAGTACAGGCCAACAGTACCTGAACAGATGACTACTTACCTTACTTATGACAGGCTTGTTACTTCCTATCAATATCCTGGTGTGATGAGATATTTACGATGGGAAAAAAAATCATTTTGGCCGGTGTGATAAATAAATGTTATGATACGATAAGGACACAATTTTCACGGTATTATGAAATATATACTACGATGAGAACGACTTTGCCTGAAGGGCCACTGGCCAGGAACGAACAAATCACAATTTTGCTCCACAAGTGATCCAATAAATGGGTTATAGTGACTATTTAAAAATGCATATTAATAAATTAGACAACAAACAGTGCCTGGAATTAGTTTGCTGAATGTGGCTTTGTTTCGCTCTCTCAACCAGTAACAAAGTACGAAAGCTGGTAATATATGTATAGCATACCAAGAGCGTCCTTCTTGAAAGCCAAGGTTCGCAGACAGTGTCTGTTGAAGCCCCATTACGTTCAGAATCCTGGGCCTGTGACCAGTTATCTGATACGAGACTTCGAAAGAACTCATAGTTTGAAATCACAGTCTAGGTCGGGTGTGTAACCTGCGATATCGGTTGGATTCCTATGCCGTGAAATAAAAGCCATTTCCTGCTCCGGTCACAGTCAATCCACTCGATTCATAATAACCGCCTTTTGTTCATCATTGAAGATATTCACCCCTTGCTTCAACGCGTCAATCAGCAAAGGTAGTGAGTTGTCATTAAAGTCTTTACTCTGGCGTAGCTTGTCAAAGTCATCGCCAAACTCTTTTGTGATTTGCTCCATGTAAAACTCTTCAAACTCCTTGTCGTCCAGCTGAGATCTTGAAAGCAGCTGTGGGGGCAGCAGTTCTTTTGGGTTTTTGTTCTCCGTCAGAACCTTTTGGTCTTGAGCTGGGCCTAGGTCATCATCAAGGTCCATGGTAACGTCGTCTTCATGGTGCTTTGCTTCAAGTTCTTGTACCTGCTCATTGCTGCTGGACTGCTGGCTGCTGTCAGACGAGTCAGAATCCGAAGAAAAATCTGGTTAGACGGGCTGAATGAACAATATTCTTAAAGATATTATCTATATCAATATATAGAACGACCATCGCCATAAGTCCACCTACCTTCAGTCCTTGCTTTCTTGCTTCTTCTCCTCCTTTTGCTTGCTCTTTCTACCATGGATGTAACTTCAGTCTATCTTTTTTTTTTGCAATCAATTTGATCAGTCTTAAATTTTATCTACTAAAATCAATGATCTGGTTAGGGTTTTTCTTGGCTCCGAACAGGCTGAAATAAATCAATTTAACATTTGGCGTTCAAAAACACGTTTTGCACAAGCCAACCCAAAAATGACGGAAAGCGAAAGCAAGGAATCACGAATGGCCACTGAGCCACAGTCAGGCGAGCGAGCATCTAGTATGCAGCCAGCATCATATGGAAGCGAAGAAGTGGATTCACTCGTGGCCAAAGGAAACGAATCTTACGCGTTGCGAAACTACGAAGACGCGACTGATAAGTTGGGTCAAGCCTGTGGGAGGTATTCGGAACTCAGCGGGGTAGAGGACCCAAGATTGCTCTTTCTGTACGGGCGGGCGCTGTTTAAAGTAGCTGTCACGTCATCCGAGGTCCTGGGAGAAAGCAATGTGAATGGAGAGCAAGCGGCAGAAGAGGAGCCGTCGCACATGTTTCAGTTTGAAGGATCCACGGGTCCTGAAGAGCAAAAGGGAGTTGAGGTAGAGAAGAAGGCTACTGTCGAGGAAAACAAAGTGCCTGGAGCAGAAAAAGAAGAAGAAGAAGAAGAAAATGAATCAGACGCGGAGAATGAAGATGATGATGCGCGAGAAGGAGAAGAAGAAGAAGAAGAAGACCGAGAGAATGCTAATGAAGATGCGGACCAAACCGATTTTGAAGTCGCCTGGGAAATCCTCGATTTGGCTCGAACACTGTTTATTGAACAACTCACCAAGTTAGAAGACCCCTCAGAGAGCACTCCTGAGTCTGTTCTCAACGATACGAGAAAGAAACTGGCAGAGACATACGATATTCTAGGTGAAGTGTCTCTGGAATCTGAAAACTTCCCCCAGGCGTGCGAGGACTTCAATTCATCATTGGGGCTGAAGCAAAAACTGTATCCGGCAGAATCTACTCTAGTTTCGGAAGCACACTACAAGCTTGCCCTGGCATATGAGTTCAACTTTGAGGACAAGGACTCAAAGGCCAAGAGCATTGAAAATATGGAGAAGACTATACAAAGCGTCAAGCTACGGATTGAAAAGAGCGGCCAGGACGACCCGGAGTTGGTGTCTGATCTAGAACTGAGATTAAAGGAACTAAGGGAGAGCGAGGCTGAGAGCGTCAAGGGCGACAAGACCGCGGCCATTGAAGGGATATTAGGAGCCGATGCCTCTACTGCTAAAGCTCAGATTTTGAACGCCGTGGCCAAGGCGTCTGACATCAGCACCTTGATCCGGAAGGCTCCCAAGCGGAAAGCAGATCAAGTTGAGTAGTGGTTTATGACCCGTGTGACTCAACTCCACGCCAATGGATGGACGCTTACAACATGTAGGGCGGTCTATCTGACTATTTATCACCTGCTTTTTATTTTCTTGGCCACCTGAATTATAGAGCGCGAATAGCCCACATACGGCGATTTATGAATCAATTCAAGTTGGATCAGAGTAACTTATTAATCTCAACGACACAGCGCCTGTCACAAAATAATATATTACAAGATCTTCCCTATATGTGTATAAAAGAAGCAATCGTACCTGTGCCAGGATTAGTCTTCTATCAATTGTACTACTACTCACTTTGACCGTACTACAGAGAAAAATGCCAAATGTAGGATGGAATTAATGTTACGAGTCGCTCAAGTTGGATCAAAAAAAATCTATTTATCGATTACCAGGTCTCTCGCAATGTGTATATAGTTAAGAGAAGCATTGTGTCCCTGTTCCAAACTTAGTCTTCTATTAAACTGCCTAACTAGCTCGATGTATAACTCGCGCTAATAGCACATCTCGAAGCGATCATCGCCAAGACCCAAACCAGGGTATACGCACAGACCATTTACCATTTGACTGTTGGAGTTTCTACACAGTCCAACCCCTTCCACAATCTCCAAGTAGTGGCCCCGCCGGAGGCGTCTCCCCAAGTATACCGTATGCTCCATGCCTCGCATCTGCTTGAAACACGCTGACTCCCCACCAAACCGCCGAACGGGAAGCAATAACGTTTAACGTTACCCTCCCTTGCCCCCCCCGCTTACCCCTGAATTCAAAACTGCCAACAGCACCAAAAAACAGTGTTGGTATTTTCACATACAATTTGAAACGCGCGTTTAAGGGGTGACATTCTTCGACAACCTTGCGAACGCTGTAATTTTTTTTCTGACAAGAAACAACCACTGCACGACTGCTTGAGACGAACGTTAGGACCCCGCCATTGCAAGCGAATTATCGACTGTTCTTTTTTTCGCGACGACGCCCCTTTGATTATATTAAACAAACATTCAGAGTTTAACGCGTTTGAAACGTTGAGGTAAATTCTGAATACCGGGAAACCAAACCTCCCCCCCTCCCCTGCCGGTAAAATAAAAGTTTTAGCACAAGCACGGTTTGTACAATGTCTGAGCTGGAAAATGAAGAACGAGTGGGCTCCTCGGGCCCTGTTGCTCCCACCGTGGCGCACATCTCCATCGAACACACTTCAGACGACAGCCTGAGAAACCCCGTCATGAACAAGTCCGCGCCTGCCGCAGCGGTCCCCGAACTGAACATTATCAGGCGAAAACTCAACGGATACGTCGGGTTCGCCAACCTGCCGCAGCAGTGGCACAGACGTAGTATCAAAAAGGGCTTCAACATGAACCTGATGGTGGTGGGTGAAAGCGGGCTGGGCAAATCCACTTTGGTCGGAACCCTGTTCAACCGCGACCTGTACGGAATCAAGTCACGCAAAGATCCCGCGGCTGAGATCCCCAAGACAGTAGACATCCACGAAGTGTCCGAGGATTTGGACGAGAACGGAGTGAGACTCCACCTGACGGTGATTGACACACCTGGGTTTGGCGACTTTGTCAACAACTCGGACTCTTGGAAACCGATTATTGACGACATTGACCGGCGGTTCGACGCCTTTCTCGAGGCCGAGAATAAAGTCAACCGTACTGCGTTTGTCGACAACCGGGTGCACGCGTGCGTCTATTTCATTCAGCCCACCGGACACGCTCTCAAGCCTTTGGACATTGTGGTGATGAAGAAGCTCCATAAGAAGGTCAATCTGGTTCCCGTGATTGCCAAGTCTGATACGTTGACCGAGGAGGAGGTAATTGCGTTCAAGGAGCGTATCCTCGAGGACATCAGGCACCACGCGATTGAGATTTTCAAACCCCCCAAGTACGAGAACGACGATGCTGAGACCATTGCTGAAAATGAGGAGATCATGGGCAAAGTGCCTTTTGCCATTGTGGGCTCAAACGAAGCAGTGGAAAACGCGGCTGGCAAAAAGGTGCGGGGCCGAAGCTACCCGTGGGGAGTGATTGAGGTAGACAACGAGGAGCACTGTGACTTTGTCAAGCTGCGACAGCTCTTGATCAAAAGCCATCTGGAAGAGCTACGAGAGCGCACTGCTAACATTCTGTACGAAAACTACCGCACTGAGAAGCTCATTGCCATGGGTATCCAGCAGGACCACACGGTGTTTAGAGAGGTGAACCCTGCCATGCGGCAGGAGGAGGAGAGGGCTCTACACGAGGCACGTCTGGCCAAGATGGAGTCTGACATGAAATCAGTGTTCCAGCAGAAGGTGTTGGAGAAAGAGAACAAGCTGAAAAAGTCAGAGGCTGAACTGTTCACGCGACACCGGGAGATGAAGGAGCAACTAGAGAAGCAGCGACAAGAGCTGGAGGAGAAAAAGGCCAAGTTGGAGGCTGGGCGTGCTGGCGATGAAAAGAAACCTCGAAAGGGATTTTCGTTGCGATAAAGCCTATAACGTCAACTACAGTGTCAACTACAGTGCCCAAATTTGCTGAATTTGTTATTTTTTAATGTTTTATACCGAGCTACGCGTTCTCTACACATGCAAGTAAGTACGTGTGTGCCGTTTTACACACCACTACTGGAATAGAACTGGAATAAGAGATGGAAATGTTATTTTTTTTTATTATTATGTAGTCACGAGAGAGATTATTGTTCCTTTTCAAGTCACTTGGTCACAATCGGCGAAAAATGAATGATATTTGCAGAATATCACGATGGTGGAGGATCTCATCTAGACCTACTATAAATATACGGGGATTAATTCAGCTACTAGGCCGTTCAACTGCAGTTACACGATCTTTAATATATCGTCGTGGGTGCGCTTTCTGCGAAGCAGAACCAAGCCTCCCCGGTAGGGGCCGCCGGAGGCATAGTGGAGACGTGACGTCCATTCGCATCTCGTTTATGCTAACTTTAACTGAATAGCCGATCGGCCACTATCATACAAAATCTCCCCACGTTAATTGTCGGGCTGTGGCACTTTTCTATCTTTCTGCAACTTTCCACGTCTTCAAATTCTAAATATCAAACACGCCCAAAATGTTGCAATTACCTCCAATGGTAAAGGTATGTGATAATATATGATAATTGGACAATCATGTTTGGTGCACTTTGGGTGTAAACTGTTACTAACTAGACCCCCCAGTTTTTCTGGTTTTTGAGTACGTTGTTCCGGCACTTGATGCCCAAAATATCTTTTATTTTGGAATCAAATCAACTATGTGTTTTCAGGAGTTATGTTGTTGCTAACCAGGCCACGTTGCAGCCCTCTCTGGAGGCCTCTTTTACTGTCTTTTCTCACTGAGGATCTTTAAGCATCCGAGCTTCCCTCGCTTTTGGTACCGCGAGGCTTATGGAGCTATAATAGTCACGTTCAGTATCATCCTGAATCAGACCTATAAGACGAAGCCGTTCAGTGTTGCCGGTCTGTTGCGCGACGATAACGTGCATTATCTGCTTCTAGCTGTATTGTGGCTGTTTTCCAAGCCCTCGTTCTACACCCTGCCCCCATTCATGGTGTTTTCTCTGTTTCACATTCTCACTTATCTGAGGTCCACGGTGCTCCCTAGTTTGGGTCATTCGGCCAAGTCGCCATTGTCGGTCCAGATCAAGCACTTTGTGTCAACTTACAACGACAGCTTCATGTTAGCTGCTGCCAACATTGAGTTCATGCTCTTCTTCAAGCTAATCTGGGACTCGCTACGACACAGACTCGAGAAGTACTCGGTGTTGACCTGTGGTTTGTATTTGCTGTTTTTGAAACTGCGACACGACCAGAGTCTGTTTACCAGAACAGTCGTCAATCACTGGGAAGTCCGGGTCGACGGCCTTTTTGCACACCCACAGTGTCCTGTGTTTCTCAGATCCGGCTGGATGTCGTTTAAGAGCTCGCTAAGGGCTTATGTGGGGAATATAGGGGGGCCAGTCAAGGTGCCGGCCGGATCTAGGAGGTGAAGGCAATAATGTGCCGAGAGAAAGAAGGAAGAAAGATGATGATCGGTATGCGAAAGCTTGCTTTCCAGACTCTTTTCTCGACAAATTGACACCTTAAACCTATGCCATATATATCTATGACCTGGGTGTAGCCAGGTGAGTGTATAAGTAGGATAAAGATGCAAGAGTATTGCGTTGGGAACATTAGAAATTGAATATGGAGTGAAAAGGAAACAGTCGAGAACGTTGAAACTTGTTTATGCAAGTTTTTATTATAGCTAGAGTTACAGATTGGAGAGTGTCAGAGTTGTCGATTTTACGTCGTCGTGACGGAGTGATGATTACTCGTCTTTTTGATGTAGTTATAAATATGTATATGCAAATTAACTCCCGTAATAACTTATTTTCCAAAACATCATCAAAAAATACTAACTGTATGCAAGATTGGTCCTGCAGAAGTTCACTTTTAACTTTCACGACAAATAAGTCTGCTAACTTCAATTAATGGTAAGTTACAACGTAGATATACTTACAGACCGCTGATATTAATATGATGAACAAAGACAGCTCGAAATGTAAAAATATGTGACAAAAATGCAATAGCTAATCTTCTCGCTGAAAAAACTTGAAAAACCTTCCCTTAAGCTTAACATTTCATGCTGTACTAACCAGCGCTGGTGCTCATTGAGACATGTCTCCAAGCAGAGGCAGCAGTCGTGGAGCAATGTGTCTCAAACACTGAGTGGAATTGCTCACCGTAGGTTTGCATCAAAGCCATTGATGTCCAACGACGAGGCGGCGGATTTCGTACTCAGAAACAGAGAGCTAGAAGCTCGCCATAAAGACCTATATCCGGTCGTGACAAAAAGCCTTGAAAAACCGTATCCTGTTCTACGGATACCGGAGATTTTATCGAAATATGAAACCATAGAACATTCGAGGGACCCCTTGACACCTCATATACTGGTAAACGGGCGAATACAGTCGGTGCGCAGGTCCGGTAAGGGTCTGATATTCATTGATCTGATCCAGGATCTGAAAAAAGTCCAGATTGTTCTTAATAGCAAACGGTTGGGTCTCGAGCCTGCGCAGTTCCGTGATTTGCACGTTCTTCTCAGACGTGGAGATATAGTCGGCGTAGAGGGCCAGCCTTGGAGAACGCAGAGCGGGGAGCTGAGTATTTTGGCTAGAAAACCGGCACGACTATTGGCACCCTGTCTTCATCCATTGCCTGCTAACGATTTAAACGACGTCACCAGATCGCACAACCGGGTAGTAGACCTGCTTGTGAATGAGCGAGCGAGACAAGTTCTACACTGTCGGGCTACAATCATCCGGCGCATTCGAGATTTTTTCGATGCGAGAGGTTTCTTGGAAGTGCAGACCCCTATGCTGTCCAGCCAAGCAGGAGGAGCCACGGCCAGACCATTTGTGACGCAGTCAAATGCGCTGAGCACTGATGGGAAAGCTTCACAGCTTGCTCTGCGAATTGCACCCGAGCTGTGGCTGAAGAGACTAGTTGTGTCCGGCCTTGAAAAGGTTTACGAGATCGGCCAATGTTTCAGAAATGAGGGCATTGATGCTACGCACAACCCGGAATTCACTACTTGTGAATTCTACCAATCTCACACCTCTTTAGACGACTTGATGGAGATCACTGAGACCTTGCTAAGAGAGGTATTGGCCGCGGCGAGAAATAGCTCGACCCTGTTTGATGGCCGCATTATGGAATTAACCAAAGTGTTTTCCGCAGATTTTAAAAAGATAGACTTTATTTCGCATATTGAGAAGCAGACTGGTATATTGCTTCCTGAGCAATTAGATAACTCTCAAGAACTACTTAGGTACTACGACAAGATAGGGATGCACCGACCACAGACTCCCCAAAGTGCCTCGAAACTGCTAGATGCTCTGGCCGCCAGGTACATTGAACCAGAGTGCAGGACACCTACCTTTGTGATGAACCACCCTAAAATCATGGCGCCGTTATCCAAATCGTGCTCAACGACGATCAACGGTATCCAGCGAGATGTCTCGCGGAGGTTTGAACTATTCATTGAAGGGAAGGAGTTTGTGAATGCATATGAAGAAGAAAACTCTCCCAAAGCACAGAGCATGAATTTTCAGCTCCAGGCCAAAGATCGATCTGAATACAGCGACTCTGAGGCCCAGCTTCCAGATCAAGGTTTCGTCGAGGCTCTTGAATGGGGACTTCCACCTACGGGAGGATGGGGGATGGGCATTGACAGACTGTGTATGTTGATAACGAACACGCCAAGAATTGATCAGGTCATGAGTTTTGGTGGTCTAAAGGTCGTCAACTATCAGTGAACTCGCCTAACGTGCCTTCGGCGGGAGCCGTCGCAGGGGGGTTTTGGTTCCACTTCGCGGGAATGTAGTGTACCTCTTCTTGTGGTATATCCCGGCGTATTCTATTAGATTCAGGTTCCAAACCGAGGCAAAATAGCTCAACCGGGGGAGTGAATGCGCTTTGCCTTGGAGGGGGTTTACTCATACACCATCTAAAGCGGTTAGATAAGGAATTTAAATGATCCACATGCTGGATATCTCTACTTCTAAGTAGCTGTATAGCTATTCGCTTATCGTTAGTCTGATTGTATTATTCAATTCATGTTGCATCTAGTATAATAATAATAACTTGTAAGAGTATACGATAACTTAAACAGTGGATCTCCCCCACACATCTGTATACGCTTAAATTACCTGCTCGGAAAAACTCGCGTCTCGACGCGACTCTCCATCATTACTAGTAATGACGGCCCAAGAAGAGACTCCTATAAAACTGGATACCGATATAAACGGAAATCAAAGTGGAGAGGAAAATGTAAAAGTAAAAGGTAGCAAAGCAAACAGCATATCTAAAACGGCGGCTCGTCCTGCCAAGCGTCAGAAATCCAATCAGCCTGAATTCATACCTCCGTCATTGCACTCTGAAGACTTGGACGTTCACGATAGTTTCAGTTATTATTCTGAAATTCCGTCCGATATAGCCAACGACACTTCAGCTCCATGCATTCTGGGAGTTGATGAAGCTGGGAGGGGTCCCGTATTGGGCCCTATGGTCTATGCGGTGAGCTACTGCCGTGCAGACTTCAAGGAAACCCTTGACAAGACTGAATTTGAAGACTCCAAGACATTAGATCACGCCGCGCGTTCTCGACTGCTGCGATTCATTTGTGAGGAACAGGGCTCTCACATGGGTTGGGCCACTACGATAATGTCGGCTAGAGATATCACAAGCGGAATGCTACGGCCTAAGCATTTTGGCGTTCATAATTTAAACGAGCAAGCGCACGATGCAACCATTGATCTCATTCAAAAGGTGATCGATAGGGGAGTCAACATCAAGGAAGTTTATGTTGATACTGTGGGTCCTCCAGACAAGTATCAAGCGAAGCTTAGTCTGCGTTTTCCTGGAATAGATATTACTGTAACCAAAAAGGCCGACTCTCTGTTCAAGATCGTGAGTGCTGCCTCGATTTGCGCAAAAGTCACACGCGATGCTGCTCTCAAAGTGCTGGATGAGAGCCCACTGGACGCGACCTGGGGAAGTGGCTATCCTGGTGATCCAAAGACAGTTAGTTGGCTGCATGCCAACATCGATCCCATATTTGGGTGGAATAATTGTGTGAGATTTTCGTGGAACAATGCCAAAGATCTCTTGGAGGCTGGAAAAAACGTTGCAGTTGAATGGTGAGTTGAAAGTGTTCCCGGGGGTTCGAGGTTATGATATATACTAACAAGGGCGGAAGACGTTGTTTCCAAGTCGCCGTTTTTCACCAATGACCCATCTACAGAGGATAGTGGTTCGATTAAGAACTTGGTCAGTTCTACTAGGTGGTATGGTTCGGCAGTTACAGATTTGCATTTTTAGGATAAATGGAATGGACGAGGATGACGTTCTTTTTTACACAGTTATGTTCAAGATATACTGGCATGTTAGCTGTGCTCGACCTGGTGTGTAAGCCCATAGTACACCATTCCACCTGCTTCTAGTGAACCAACTTTTCATATCGTGAAGTTTATGTCCAGTTTTTTTCTTGACGAGAAATGAACAGTTGATGCTTTTTGCAGTATCGTCACACAATTGTCTCTCTTTATGGGTAACGGCTTAAGTCAAGGGCTGTGACCTTCAATCTTTCAGATTACTGGCTCTGCGATAATAGCTAATATTGAGTCGAGACGCTATGGACTACGCATCTTCACATCATTTAGATTGTTACAAAATATCTAAAGACTAAAGACTATAATGATAAGATTTTCGAGGGAAATGAAGTAATGAATGGCATCCTCCTGTATAACACACCATGGTACCAACTAGTGCTATTGTGATTCATCTCTGCGAAGCAGAGCTACAAGGTCTGAGGCTGTCCCTGGACACTATGTCAGATTATTAACCTATTAAAAATGCAGGGCCCAGAGGTCAGTGGGGGACTGAAAAAGCCTCGATGAATTGAAGTTGACAATATAGTTCAGAGGGATCGGGAGCATGAAGAATGTGATCTCTTTTGACAGTAAAAGGTGCATTTGTACATGTAATCCAGATTCCTCGACTGGACTTCGCCAGTTGTGTGAACGGGTGCCCTTATCTGCTACGCTACTACTCTATCAAGCCTGTTTGCTTTGAACAGACAGGCGGCCCGCATGCTGCAATGAGGGTGGGAGTCTTGTTGCCCGTCAATGAAGATAATATATACAAACTATTCAACAAACTTAACAGGCTCAATCTTTACATCACTCAATTCTACACACAGTTCTCTCAATTGGCCAATCTTTGTCTTCACAGTATCAGTGGAAGACCTGTCCACCTCATTACCTCTGATTGGTGAGTTGCAAAAAATGTCAAATATTGTGCTGCCACACCCAACGAGACCCCCAACTGCTGACGTAATTCCACCCGCCGGACAAATATTTTACAAACTTCCCAACGTAAAACTGCCCGTTCTTTTCCTTTTCCTCCTCATTGGATTGCTAAAACCAAAGTTTGGATAGAGCTCAGATCAAACCGAAAAATAACCATAATGTCAGCCACTGCTTTGGTGTCCAGACGAGTACTGGCGCGGACATTCTCGCGACACGGAGTCTTGTAAGTATGCTGAATTTCACTCAGTTTTGTTAGAAGATGGGAGAGATCGGAGGAACCGGAGGACGAGTTGTCTTAGATTTCATGAATTGGATCCATACATGGACTGTAAACATAATTGAGGTAGATATGTGACATACTACCAGTTGCCAATGTCGAAAAAGTTGCTGAGACGCACTTTTGTAATGTGAAATGGGATATCCAAAGTAACAAATTCGGGACATTCCGGAGAGAGCAAACGGGACGGACATCTTGATAGGAAGAGAAGAAACTTCAGAACTGGAAGGACAATGTTGTGGGAAGTGGATTTATATGGGAGATAAATTTTTCAATCAGGGTCCATGGGTGTGCATAGTTGAGAATTGCCTCTGATTCAGGTCCACTCCTAGCGAGAGTTGTGGTTTTCCGAAGTGGATGTTTCTACTGGATGATGTTGATCAAGACTGATTTTTACAATCCCAGCATTTTATTTAAAGTACGCAAGAAAAAGCCCGAAACTGCCCGGAAGGCTTGTTACCTGTGAGTCTTATTTCTTCTTATGGTTTTCCCAATCTCTGTTCTACCGGTGAAAGGGTGGAAAAGAGATTGTCATGGCTTCTGCCTTACAATTGTCTCAGTGATTGTGTTGGAGGGTCACGACACCTTTTGGCGAACGTCTGGGCTCGGGAAGGTATTCATAAAACCTGAATTTTTTTTTCATTCTCCAGTACTCACGGTTCCTCTGAATTTTTCTTCTGCTAGCAATATGCTTGTGCTTAAACAAAATCAACCACCTCTAACAAGTTCGAGCTCCGCTGCTCCAGTTTTCGCAAGACTCTATGCTTCAAAGTCGTTCCCCTCGCACACCGTAGTCAACATGCCTGCGCTGTCACCTACCATGACTCAGGGCAACATCGGTACTTGGCAGAAGGCTGTAGGAGACCAACTCTCGCCCGGGGAGGCTCTGGTTGAAATAGAAACCGACAAGGCTACAATGGATTTTGAGTTCCAGGAAGATGGATACCTGGCTAAAATCTTGTTGGAGACAGGTACCAAAGACGTCCAGGTCGGAAAGCCAATCGCTGTTTACGTCGAAGACGAGGGGGATGTCAGTGCATTTGCGGATTTCACTGCAGAGGATGCCGCCAGTGCCGACAAGTCTTCTGCCGCTCCGGCCGCTGAAGAAAGCCCCAAGGAAGAAGCTGAACCTGCTGCTGAAGAACCCAAAGAGGAGAAGACCTCTAAAAAAGCTGCTCCCGCAAAGACTGAATCCTCACCTGCCAAGGAAGGCGATCGAATCTTTGCTTCTCCTGCTGCCAAGATGGTTGCTCTGGAAAAGGGCATCAGTCTCAAGGAGGTCAAAGGATCTGGCCCCGACGGACGAATTATTAAGCGAGACGTAGAGAATTACAAGCCGGCTCCAGCTCCTGCAGCATCTGCTGCTTCTTCTGCCGGTGCTTCAAGTGCTGCTGCTACCTACGAAGACATCCCCATCTCCATGATGCGAAAAACTATCGCCAGCCGACTACGAGAGTCCAAGTCTGTGAATCCTGACTACATTGTGTCCTCGACTGTGTCTGTCAGCAAGCTGCTCAAACTTCGGGCTTCTCTAAACGCTGGTGCAGACGGCCAGTTCAAGATTTCGGTCAACGACATCCTTGTCAAGGCTGTTGCTATTGCCAACAAGGCTGTGCCCCAGGCCAACTCGGCCTGGCTCGAGAAGGAAGGCGTCATCCGACAATACAAGAACGTTGATGTCTCTGTCGCAGTGGCTACTCCTTCTGGGCTTATCACCCCTGTTGTCCGAAACGTCGATGCTAGAGGCCTCGTCTCGATTTCCAAGGAGATCAAAGAGCTGGGAAAGAAGGCCAAGGAGAACAAGCTGAGCCCCGAGGAGTACCAGGGTGGTACCATCACCATTTCCAACATGGGCATGAACCCTGCAGTTTCTATGTTCACTGCCATCATCAATCCTCCTCAGAGCGTGATCTTGGCAGTCGGAACTGTTGAGCGACGTGCGATCGAAGACCCTGAGTCTGAGACTGGTATTGCATTTGACGATGTTATGACCTTGACTGGTTCGTTTGATCACAAGGTTGTTGATGGAGCTGTTGGAGCTGAATGGATCAAGGCTTTGAAGAAGGTGGTGGAGAACCCTCTTGAGTTGCTTTTATAGATAAAAAACAACAAATCGACATTAGGGGAAAGCGGAGAAGAAAAGTAATTGATCTTGTGTATTAAATGAGTGTAGTGTATATATATATGTATAGTTGCTACCTGAAGTTAAGATTTCTGTCGGTTCGCTTGATGCCCCACCCACAAGAGTTGCCGAGCGTAGCCCCCAACTTCGTGACCTACATCAATACAAAACCAACTCTTCGAAAGTTCTACCGTAAAGCTTGGCTTGATCTGTTGTTTTCAACGCGAATAAACTCGCAAAACGATGGCCATTGTAAGTGAAATAAACAGCGTATGGCGTGATTTAATCTGCTCAGTCTTTAACTAGGACTTGGAATCAGCTGAGGAAAACGATGGAATTCGCTTTACCCTGAACGTTTTCCCTTCGACAGCCCAAGAAGCCAAAGAATGCGTGATCCCATTGGCATCGATATATAAGCCAATCCTTAGTAGACCAGGGCTAGTAGTGGCTCCCTATGAACCGGTTGTGTGCAGCAACACGCAGTGCAGGGCAATTCTCAATCCTCACTGCTTTTTGGACTTTTCCACCAAATTATGGGCGTGCCGCCTGTGTTCACAGAGGAATCCGCTTCCCCCAGGATACGTCGACTCTGGGCCGGGAAACTTACCTCTGGAAATGATGACGGAGAATAGTACTATCGAGTATGTTTCTAGTCGTGTGGCATACACGCTGCCCGTGTTCCTGTTCGTCATAGATTTATGCTTAGATGACGATAATCTCCAGGCTCTGAAGGAATCGGTTCTGATCTCACTGAGTCTGCTACCCAAAAACGCAATGGTGGGACTGATAACGTTTGGCAAAGTGGTGAACGTGGTCGAGCTTGGCTTTAGCGCGTGTCTGCGATCAATTGCGTTCAATGGTGCCAAGCGGTACGTGCCAACCAAAATCCAAGAGACGTTGGGGTTCCTGGCAGCGGACCTCAGACCGTCTACGAGTGCGCCCCCAGCTCCTTCCACTGTCCGCGTTGCTCGAAGATACATGCTGCCAATTGAGGAAGTCGAGTTCGAATTCAACAACGCGCTAGAGCAAATACTGTCGGACCCGTTTCGAGTTAAACCCGGAAACCGCTCAGAAAGGTGCACGGGCGCGGCGATGAACATAGCAGTAAGCATGCTGGAGGCAAGCTATCCAAACACTGGTTCGCGAATTATGGTTTTCTCCGGCGGACCCTGTACGTATGGTCCCGGGCAGATTGTAGAAGTGTCGCTGAAAGAGGCGATAAGATCACATCACGACATCGATAACGAAACGGCCAAGCTGTACGACAAGGCGTCGAAGTTTTACAAGGAGATGGGCCAGGTGGCCGCGAAAAATGGCAATATAATAGATATATTCGCCGGGTGCTACGACCAGGTAGGGCTGGATGAGATGAGAGCTGCTACAAGTGCGACGGGCGGGGAAATGGTGCTGACTGATTCATTCACTACTGCAATATTCAAGCAGTCATTCATGCGACTGTTCAATGTGAACCAGGAGGGACATCTAGAGATGGGCTTCTTGGGGAACCTTATGATTAAAGCATCGAAAGAACTGAAGATCTCGGGGCTTCTGGGGCACGCATCTAGCCTGGACAACAAAAGTACCCACGTCGCTGAAACATCGGTGGGCCTGGGAGGCACTAGCAGCTGGAAACTGTGTGGACTTACACCCGATACTACCGTCACTACGTTCTTCGACGTGGTCGGGCAGTCTCCACCAACTGTACTTGGCGGAGTAGCTCCTCCCGAGGTATACATTCAGTACGCCACCCACTACTTGCATTCTTCAGGTGGGTATCGTCTTCGGGTGACTACAGTTTCTAGGCCATTATCGGTGCCCAGTGTGTCGGCAACTGCAGTGGGCGAGTCCTTTGACCAAGAAGCAGCTGCTGCAGTGGTTGCCAAGTTGGCTGTGGAAAGAGCAGAGCATGCCAAGCTAGTAATTCGGTGGATTGACGACCTGTTAATTCGTCTGTGTAGCAAATTCGCTTGGTATGTGAAAGATGACACACGGTCGTTCAAGCTTCCACCACAGTTTGCCTATTTCCCTCAGTTTGTGTACCACCTGCGTCGAAGTCAGTTTATCCAGGTTTTCAACAACTCGCCCGACGAAACCGCATACTACAGGCATATTCTTATGAAGGAGGACACTGCAAACTGCTGCATCATGATCCAGCCTACGCTGACTGCGTACGAGATAGACAAGGAGCCATTTCCTGTTCTGCTGGACTCAGTTTCAGTAAGCCCCGACCGCATTCTGCTCCTGGATACTTTTTTCCACATACTGATATACCACGGTGAGGTAATAGCAGCCTGGCGAAAGTCAGGCTATCAGGACCAGGAGGATTACAAGAACTTCAACGAGTTGCTGCAGAAACCCCGAGCCGATGCGGCCGACCTATTGGTAGACCGGTTTCCTTTGCCCCGGTTTATTGACACCGAAGCCAGGGGAAGTCAAGCCCGGTTTCTGTTCTCCAGGCTCAATCCCTCTAAGTCGGAATACACAGGAGGAGTAACGGTCCTAACAGACGATGTCAGTCTGCAAGATTTCGTTGATTACTTGATCAAACTGGTAGTCAAAGGGAAGAAGTAAGTTGGCACCAGAGTTAAAGGGAGGGGCCACTCCGTGGAGGATGCTTCTGCTTCGCAGAACGGTTATCGGAAGCGAGCTCTCTCATACACTTTTACCTGAATCATTCCATGTATTTTTTACACTTCCACCCCACCGGAAAGAAACGATGTCTTAGTAAATGAAACAAGCGTCATTACTATACGGATTATAATTTATAGAAAATTATACATACGTGGCCCTTACTAGCAGTTGACCACTAACGTTCCTTAGAAGAAAAGTTTCAGGTTGTTCGCTACGTTGCACTGCTCTTAGAACCCTACTAGCAGAGACCTTTGTTTTATCATGTCTCACTCACTATTCAGGCACACAAATTTAAGCTAGGCGATCCGGTGCCACATAGAGGATATCGCATTCCTGTTTGGGCGGGTATTCCCAGATTGCAGAGCCAGTTAGGTTGCACACCCAAACCTAACGCTAGAGAAAGTCCCCGGCAGATCGATCTGGTGGGGGGGTGGTTATTCTAAGCCAGAGTTGACAGAAAGAACGAAAACGAGGAAAAAGTGGAACAGAATGATCCAGTAACGAGGCACAGGCGTGACGTGCCTTGCTTCCTCGGTGCCTGCGTGTCTTCGATGCCGTATGACGTCGAATGCGATTTAAAATAGATGCCGATCGTTGTTGCCCATCGCACCCCCGCCTGGTCAGGGTAAAGGCTGTCCATTTGCTTTATCTCAACTTAGTGGAGCCATTATATATAGTTGAGCGTATAACAGAGAAGAAGGTTTCTGTTGATTATCGACTTGCTATATTGGTTAAACACCGGTTATAACAGGGTGAGGAGTAGTAACAGCAAGCAAGACGAGGACGGGGTGTGTGTGTATATGCTTGAATGCAAACCGCTCTTTTTATTCCTACTATTACATCTGTCCATATTAAAGAAGGAGCAATCGGGAGAAATCTTAAGACCTTGAAGAGCTCGGGTGATACGGCTTTTGTGGATTTGTGTGGAGTGCGGAAATTTTGTGTTTGACTTCTACGAAACCGTGAGAAATTCGGCTTCCAGTGGGTGTTTTCACTATCGCTTGTGGTGGAGAATAGTCTCCTTTGCCAGAAGTATAAGCGAACCGTCTAATTTTTTGGGTTAACTTGGACTTGAAACAGTGGTTTGAAAACCACAAAAAAGACTGCAACAGAAAAGGCAGCTCTGTCTGTACTGTATACATAAGTCTACGAGTTGGTGTTGCTGCTCAGCCTTTTTGTGCAAAACTGTCGAGAATCTAAGTTATCTTTCGACTTCAAACAAAACTAATCACAATATCACCTTTTTGTTTGTTTGTTGAGCTGTGGCTCTCTTATTTTGAGTTTTCAAAAACGAGTGGTACAAAACATCGCTTCTTGAACTCCAATACTCAAAAACAAAAAAAAAGGGTTCTGAAGCCAGGAAGGTTTCAACCTATTTTAATACACCCTTAACACAACACAGCAATGCCTCTTTGGAACAGGGGCTCCAAAACAAAATCAGACGCCAAAACGAATACCATGAGTAGTGCTTCTCCCTCAAGTACTAAATCAGACCCGGAATTACCTACAGGTGGTGGTATGCATTGCGAACATTGTTCAACTGTGGCTCTCCGGAGTGGGACCCAAGGACCCACACAACCAACCCGGAGTGCAAACGAAAAAAACACACATTCTAACCTAGCTGAGCCGGAGGAATTACTGTCATACGAAGAAGAAATAGCCCTGCACCACGCATCTACGGCTCCCCACAGTTCTACTTCGTATCCGATGCACAACCGCTACAGTAGAATACTACCTTCAAAAAATACGATTCCGGCCACGGGCGCGTTGAGTATTGAGAGTATCTTAAGCTCCCAGCCTGCCCCGAATGTTTCCAGCAGATCCAGTCCAGCAAGGTCCACCACCAGGTCGAGGCTGAGAAAAAGCCTGCAAAGATTGAGCATTATTGCTCCCAAGGATTCGGAAGAAGATGAAGATGAAAAAGAAAAAGAAAAAGAAAAAGAAGAATCTGAAGGTACAGCGATGCAACGTGGCCCGTCTCGGGAAGGAGATGCGTCAAGTGGCCCCTCTGCAACTTCTTCGAGCGAAGTGTCTTCCACCAGTCGCTCTACACAAGCAGCGCCGTTGGCTGGTGCTGTTCGGCCAAAAATAGTCCAGCCTAATTCCGTCCCTAATTCAAAGCTTACTACTAGTTTGGCAGAGGCGTCCCGCAAAGCATCAAACAGAACTGAAGGCGCTAAGAATAGCACTAATAACAAAAAGCAGGTTGTGTCGAGCAGTACAGTCCAACCTCCGCCTGATTTCTCGTCGACAGCAAATCACGACACTGTACCAGGTGTACCTAAGCTGTCGCCCTTGGCAACCTCGTCTGGCGCCTCGACCAGAGACACTTCGGTGTCGCCTATCCATGGGAATACAACGTCCTTTGACTCCCCCCACATGTCTTCGCCGGCATCATCGCTCATCTTCGAGCGTTCAGTCCAAGACTTTTGCCCCAACGATGAAAAGATCCCTACCCACTACCACAACGAAGACTGTATCCCGCCCGTTCTGGACGCGTCTACCACGGCTCTGACTGATTCTTCGCTCGATCCGGACCTAGTCGACGTTATCTCGCTTCGACGAAACTCTATGCGGACTCGAAGTTTGACCAATAGCAGCGCGTTTTCGTACGGGCATGACAGCGAGCTGTCAACGTCTCCGTCAAGGAAGGCTCTGAACCTGAACACTCAATATGCGAGTAATAACAGCAGTAATCTGGGCCTGGGTCTCAGTCACACGTCGTCAGCAGCAGTTAGCCCCCACATGGGTCCGGCTCTTTGGGTCCCAATGCACAATGACCGCAAAGTTCTGAGCTTTTATTCCTATGCCGATATAGTGAGTACTGAGCAGCAGGGGAATAACAACAGTAGTGCCTACGGGTCCGTGTCCAATGCTACTCCCTCGTCTCCTTCGCGTGGTTCCTTTCTGACACCCACAAGTGCCAAATCACACAGCCCCGTGCGGGACGAGAACGGGTTCCTGCGCAACCAGCGATCGATGCCCAACATCAGTGACAAGTATCCGCTGCAATACCGCGACACTCTTGTCGAACGGCCCTACGAAGAGTCTGAACTGGACGCCGGTCTGGTTACTGTTAGATCACTGGGTGCAGCCCTTCGAGGCAAAGATCTAGCACCGGCGGTCAATTAGCGCGTCTGTTTACAAAAAAGTTCATTAGTAGTAGCTGTTTTATTCTTGCATTATTTATAAAATATTTTCTTTGCCTATACATTGCGTCTCCACATGCCTCCGGTGGCCTCTTCCGGGTTCGCAGAACGACGTACGCTCAGTCTCAGCTCTATATAACATAGTGCGAAGCGCAACAAACCCTCCTCCAGGGGGCCGCTGGAGGCAACGTAGACATTTGGTAGACTACAGATAGTCTTTCTTGTTGGCAGTTCTGATAAATCCCTTGTGCCTCCATTCAACGTCAGCGTCAGCGTTGTCAACGGTTCCTAGTCTAAGTTCATACAGTTTCATCTCAAAGCGTGGTCCTACTTCTGCGATCTCAGCTCCTTCACGAGTGCGCACAAACACATGCTGCCTCACGCTTATATAGTCCGCCTTGTTGCTGAATGTGATTACTCGTGAACTGTCTTTCTTCACACCCGGTGGAAACAAGTGCTTAAGGACTGTGACAACTCGCTTACCCAGTGGGGAAGTAAAGCCTTCGAATATTAGATGTGGGTAAGCTTCAGACATGTTACCGGCATTAGGAATATCGTGGCGCAGCGCCACGTTGTGCAGAGAAAATGATGCTGTGGGCCCGTGAGGGAAATGCGAAATAGTCAACGAACTGGGAACTCCTCGGTGCTCGTGGACGAGGATTAGGTCTGTGGTGGCCGAGCTTTGGCACGCAGAAACCAAAGAAGGCAGAATCGAGTTACCACGATTTAGACGGATGGCAGTGGGGAATAGCAGCTTGATCTCTTTGGCAAACTGGCCCAACTTGGAGCTCGGGTCACGACTGGTGGTGACGATGATTTTCGGGTCTTGGATCCCACTTAATGCGCTGTATTCGTCGTCGATTTCGGTATTGAGAGATTCGTCGAATCGGAAATCGTTTCGTAGTTCTTCATCGTCGGCTATTTCTTTGGGCAGACGTTTGCCAGAAGCCAGTGCAGTTTTGAGCTGCTGTCTTCGCTGATTTAGACTGGATTCTTGCAGCTGGGCTGCTTTTGTGTAGAGGAATTCTCGTCTTTCTCGGGCTCTCCTTCGGATCTGGTTAGTTAGGTCCGTGGTAGGTCCAAGGTAGACTCTTTTTTCCGCAGTTTCACAGTAATTCTTACCATTCTCAATAAGCTCTAATAAATACTTATATAAATATATATATGTGTATACTAAGTTTTCAGCGATAAATAGCGGAATCTATGAATGAATAAGTGTCTATTCTACTTCCGCCGAAAAGTGAAAAATTAAAGGCATAAAAAAATTATGTAAGTATGCGATAGTTGTTATACACCACACTCTCTGGTGTGCAAGTAAGTGGTTTGATCCGAGCGGTCTAGTCCAAATATAATCAGCTGTAACTATCCGCTCGTGTCCATACCTGCCTAATTCAAATTGTGAACCCTTACAGGCATATTGTGTTTAATTATAGGTGTCGTCTTCCTATATATACGGCTTGCCTGCGTAAGGACTTTGACGGTATCCGTGGCCCTGTCTGTGTGATAGACCGTAACGGGTGGGTAGCGAGTACAATTGTAGTCTGCTTTCCTGCACAAGTCATGTTCCTTGTCATCAAGCTCCGTATCGCGGCATTAAACTCCCCAAGTCGGTGCCGCGAGTCATCGTGCACAGCAGGGCCAGCCCTGTTCCGAGGGGAACAGTCTCCGCCAGAGAAATGAGCATCAGACAGACCCTCTTTGGTGGGGTGCCAAATTATGCAGGGTCACCCCACCGGAAGCAGCCCCACCAAATATTTCACCGAAAGCTTCAGAGGACGAAGTCAGCAGAAAACTTAAAACAGGCAAGGTTTTTTTGCATCTTAAATAGAAGCTTGTGGTCCCTGCGCGAGCTCTATTTTTTGTGGTTGGTGCGATCAACGATGGATGCTTTCAGCCATTTGGGAAAGCAGTTTGAATCGGACCTGGACTCGGACTTGGAGTCGGTGACTTCGGATGTCATATATCAGGGCCGACTGGCATCGAAACCGCGCCGAGATTCGTTTACTACGGTGGATGACGACGATGGCAACTCGGTAGTAGTTGCTCGTGCGAGCGGTAATGGTGTGGATAGCGGGATGCGAGCAGCACTTGTGGCGGCTCCTATCCTGCCTTTGGACGATGAGTTTGACGACAGTGATCTTCCTCCTCACGCTTGCGCCTACTGTGGAATCCACAACCCAGCGTGCGTAGTGAAGTGCGTGACGTGCCAGAAATGGTTCTGCAACGCCCGCGGGAACTCTACCAGCTCGCACGCTGTGACCCACCTCGTGCGGTCGCGACACAAAGTCGTTTCTCTGCACCCGGACTCGGAGTTGGGGGACACGGTGCTCGAGTGTTACAACTGTGGCAGCAAAAACGTTTTCTTGCTTGGGTTCATCTCTGCGAAAGCCGACACGGTCGTCGTGATTCTCTGTCGACACCCGTGTGCGTCTAATGCGGCAGCTCACGGAGTCAACTGGGACACCGAGCAGTGGCAGCCTCTGATCGAAGACCGAATGTTTCTCAGCTGGCTCGTGTCAGTACCGTCGGAGAAAGAGCAGCTAGTTTCGCGACACTTGACGCCTGTTCAACTTGCTAAGCTCGAGGAGCTGTGGCGCGTGGATGCCACTGCTGGAATCAGCGATTTGAACAAGCCCGAGGCTCAGGAGATCGAAGTTGAACCCGTAGCCCTGCAGTACGACGACGCTTACCAGTATCAGCGCACTTTTAGTCCTTTAGTCAAGCTCGAGGCTGAGTACGAGAAGAAATTGCGCGAGTCACAGAGTCAGGGTGATCTTTCCGTGACATGGGATCGAGGATTGTCTAACCGATACCTCATCTCCTTTTATCCTTCCAAATTTGATCTAGCAGACCTTAAAGTGTCTCTCGGTGACGAGTTACGTGTCCGATACGACGGTGTCTTAAAAGAACCCTGGAGTGGTAGTGGTTATGCCATTAAAGTGCCCGACGGCATGTCTGACGAAGTCACCATTGAGTTGAAGAGCGGGACGCCCCAGCCACCCACTCACCTCACCACCGAGTTCTCGGTCGAGCTCGTGTGGTCTCAGACCACGTACGACCGTATCCAGGTAGCTTTGCGTAAATTCGCGACCGAAGAGACGTCTGTGTCTGGTTATATCTACCACAAGTTGCTGGGTCACGATGTCGAGCCAATCCAATTAGAGCCCGTTGTCGGGTCAAACAAAGCTACTACAGCTTCCGGTGGTCTTTTGTCCGTACCCGGAGTCGCTGAACTCAACTCTTCGCAGCGAAACGCGGTGCGGTCGGTCTTGAATAAACCTCTGTCCCTCATTCAGGGTCCTCCAGGAACAGGTAAGACTGTCGTCTCCACCACCATTGTCTACCAGTTGGTGAAAACAACCAAGCAGGCCGTTTTGGTGTGTGCACCATCCAATGTTGCTGTGGATCAACTCGCCGAACGACTCGACCGAACGGGTCTCAACGTGGTGCGAATGGCCGCCAAAACCCGAGAGCACATGGATTCTCAGGTCGATCACTTGACTCTACACCGCAAGGTAGCCCAGGACAAGGCTAACACGGAGCTCGTTAAACTCATGGAGCTCAAAGAGGAACTCGGCGAACTGAAAGCGGCCGACGAGAAGAAGTACTTCAAGCTGCTCAAAGCTGCCGAAAAGAAGCTGCTGAACCGTGCCGAGGTCGTCTGTTGCACTTGTTCTGGAGCAGGCGATAAGCGTCTGACCAATGCTCGATTCCGCACCACTTTAATCGACGAAAGTACTCAGGCCACTGAACCCGAGTGCCTCATCCCCATTGTGCACGGCTGCAAGCAGGTTATCCTCGTAGGAGATCATCAGCAATTAGGACCTGTGATTTCGAATCGCAAAGCTGGCAAAGCTGGTCTCTCGCAGAGTTTATTTGAGCGACTCATTGTTCTGGGCCATGAACCAATCATGCTGGCTATGCAGTACCGAATGCATCCGTGTCTCAGTCTTTTCCCCAGCAACATGTTCTACGATGGAAGTCTTCAAAACGGAGTTACTGCCGAAGACCGTGCCAGACCCGACTTAAACTTCCCTTGGCCTGTCCAAGACAACCCAATGATGTTCTGGTGCAACATGGGCCAGGAAGAGATTGCTGCCAGCGGTACGAGTTACCTCAATAGATCCGAGGCTGCAAACTGCTGCAAATTGGTCACCAAACTGTTCCAGGCTGGCATCAAACCATCTCAGATTGGTGTTGTGACTCCGTACCAGGGCCAGCGTACCCATATCATCCAGTACATGATCACGTCGGGAGAAATGGAGCAGAGTCTGTACAAGGAAGTTGAAGTCGAGTCTGTCGACGCCTTCCAGGGTCGAGAAAAGGACTACATTATTCTTTCCTGCGTGAGGTCCAATGAGAATCAGGGGATTGGGTTTTTGAGCGACCCTCGTCGACTCAACGTTGCCATCACTCGAGCCAAGTATGGTCTAGTTTTGCTGGGCAACCCGCGTGTTTTGTCCAAAAACCTTTTGTGGAACCACATGTTGCACCATTTCCGCGAAAAGGGCTGCTTGGTTGAAGGAACTCTGAACAATTTGCAAAAATGTATGATCCCCATCCCTAAGCCCAGTCGTGCGTTTCGATCTCGAGCCCGTTTGACGGCAGATCGGTTTGGCAGCCGAGAGTTTTCTAACCATGGCTCGCCGTTTGACGTGACAAGCGTGGATCACACCAGTGTAATGCCTTCTGCGACTTCGAGCCAGCATGGAGATGTGCCAGTGCCAGTTATCGACACCAATGTCTTGTTTTCCGATGGCTACGAGGTTGACGGTGGGAGAGTTACTGCTGCTTTGGACTGGCCTGATTTGGGTGCCAGAGCTTCAGTCGACCCTCCTGCCAATCGAATGGTTGCTTCGAACATGAGTGGACGTCTTCAGGAGTATTTGAAATCGATGGAAGACGACGACAGAGATTCTATAGATGATGAGCTGCAGAGTATTGGCAGCTCTTTGGCTACACAGGTTGGACTTTACTAAGCGAGAGGAGCAGCGATGAGAACTGAGAAAGAAATTGAGAGAGATTGACAGGAACTGAGAGTTATACTGATCTAAGAACGAGACTGCAATAGTGAAAAGCTAAACTGAAGTCCAGGGCAAACGGGAAACCTGTGAGTTATTCTCAGAGAATTGTATTTCATCCTGAACCAGTGTGATTGCCTACCTCCTAGTATTTTTATTCCTCGATCTGACATCTATTTGAGTTTGGGCTATTGTCATGTCTCCATTGTGAGCCAAAGGTTGAGAGCCAATTAAGTTAGTTCTACTACGCCAATTGTGCATTCCCTTTGGATCCAGCGTGCTGTCAACCGAAGATGAAACAAATTTGGTCTTCCCTGGTCTGTTTCTTGTTTGGCAAGGTGCAGAGTATTCTGATTGTTGGGAAGTACTGCTACCCACACTCGGCTTCCTGGTGAGTCCACTTGGGCTAACTTAACTCTCCGGCTTGGGGTGGGTTTCTCAGATACAAACTCGACAAGAGGAATGTGTATTGTTTTAAATAGAGTATAAAATATAAAATTGATTAGTTATTAAGTAACCTATGTCAATTGTGACTATGTCAATTGTGACTATGTCAATTGCGACTCGGAGACGCCGCGCTATGGTCGATATATCAGTCGTCTGCTTGCTTCCACTGCGGCCCTTCCGAATCGCAGTGTCCCCTGTTGAATTGCACACGCCTGACAGACTGCGAGATGCTCATGGCTCCACTTTAATATTGGAGTCAGATGTCATGATAAGCATTCGGAGCCGTGGATGGAGTGATATTGGCCAATCACAGGTTAAATGGATCAATGGCGTGTGTGCCGATCTAGTGTGTGAAATGAAGGCATCCTCATTAGTTCGCAGTTCGCCACTTATCAGTAGTTAGTGATATTAAATACGAGATGTTACCTTTCACATCTATGACGATCTGGAAGGTCCGGGTCAGGGGAAGGGAAGGAACAGATAATCAGGGGTTGTGGAAAACTGTAGGAGGACGGGGGGGGACACACAGTTAATCCACTGTTTGATTACGGTACTAATGGGGTCTAGGCAGATCAAGAAAGAATCCTCTACACGGGTCTGGCAGGCCGTTCCGGGTTCCTGATCCTCATATACGGCTCGGTGTTAAACGACGCCTGCACAAAACGCTTCCTGCACAGGAAAACGGTCGCTACGCAGTTACAATGCTCCCACTGTTCGCTTAAACGTTTTAACCCCTGGCCTGCGAGGTGTCGTTTCGGTGAAACAGGAAAGAGTTGCCGGGATGATCAGTGAACAAAAAGTAAAAGAACCAATGGTATTATAGGTCTTTTGGTCTGGTCTAGCTTCGACTTGCGCACACATTGGAGGGGGGATCAAAGCCATTTGTTGATGGGGGTCAGCTTTTAGGAGCGGTCAATTACTTCAACCCCCTGAATCCGGATTTCATTATAGAATCAAAAAAGACTCCAGTTGTAAGGAGTCAAAAATAGAAAACACAAGAGTGTGATAACAGCACACATCTGCTCAGGAACCCTTTTCTTCATCTCCCTTTTCATCCCGCGAATCGCTTTAACAAAATTTTTGCTCCTCTCTCTAGAAGCATACCACTCACGCAAGCAACAAGCGTAGTGCCAATCTTGTCAATCAAAAGCCGTTTCCTCGACTGTAAAGGCAGGCTCCCAGCTTCCTGTTTCGGGATCGTACTGAAGCAGTGGGCACAAAGGCGTATGGAAACTAAGTTTCCAAAGTTTCCGAAGTTTCAACTATACATCGTGACTACTTGCTTGGAAAAGCTTAAGCTTTTATAAGATTTTGACCGTCTTATACTTAAGTGTTTTGTTGTATTACGAAGCTTGATTACAGTAAGGCAAAGGAGAGAAAGCCACACTAAGTAACGATCAAGCAAGGGAAAAATAAAAAGGATAAACCGTGGGGAGACGGTAGACATAAAACGTTAAAACACACTTTGACGTTTCTCTTCAAGCTTTCCTCCCTTGCATCATCTGGCCGGTCCAGGTGTAAGAAAAAAAAGTGTACCATAGACCCCAAAATTTGGCAAAACTTTTACTCAAAATTGTACTTTACAGTTTTACCGGTTGGCCCTTTTGCCCAAGATTAATAATAGCCCAGTTGTATTCCAAGTACTCTGGTCGATTTGCTTGTGAAAACTCGCTTAGGACCACCTTTAGGACCGCTTCGACCCGACCCGTCAAGCATCATCGACTAGCACCCCCGTTCCGTTTTGCTGTTGAAGTTTGACAGGGGAGAAGGCACGCGCGGGTTGAGGCCACTACCACTACACATCGGAAATTTCACAACCTCCTTGTGGAACTTGAGGAGCGCCTCTTTCTTGGCTTTAGAGTTTCACACTTTTTGCGTTACTCTGCCCTTTTACGTCAGTCTAGAACCCATGCATAAAGTTTAATCTTGTGGCAATGGGTTCCAGCAAATCATTCTCGACGCCGCGGGCGGTAGCCATCACCAAAAGCGATCCTGAAGGAGAAGAAATTCGCCAAGTTACCAGTGCTCAGTCGGTGTCTAGAAAGTCGGTCGTTCAGACCTCCTGCATCGCGCACACTGCTCAGAGTGCCGAAATAGATCATACTGTACAAGAAGGAAACGGCAATATCGCGCCTGGTTTGCCATCCTCTTCATCTACGCCTACCTTGAAACTGCCGGATTCCACACCGGTAAAGTCGGATTCCGCGAACCTGCGACCAACCAGCAGCGCGTCTTCTAATACAAATAATTCTAGTAACGAAAGCAGGGGTGCGAATAATAACAACAGAGTGCGAGCTGCCAGCAGTCCGATCTCCCTGTCTCCGTCACTGCCACGACCTCAATATCCAAAGGATCAAAATAAGGATCAAGCCACGATGCGGCCGGAGCACACTGCCAGCCAGCCTACTGCAAAACGTAATGGCCTAAAGTACTCGCTGTCAACTGCGTCATTTAAGTCCGCTTTCAAGTTCAGCTCGCCAAGTGCAAACAACTCATCGCATCGACTAGACAACTATCAACAGATTGATCCGAAGGATCCAGACATGGCTCCCCCGTCTTTCCCCCCTGGATTAGCTACCCCTAACTCGCCCTCATCGCGGTCCTCTATTGGATCCGAGACTGAGATGCTTCGATCTGTAGATTCTAGTGCTGGTTCAAGCTCTCCGGTGCGTGCTCCTGATGCTTTTTCACCCAAGTTGTCTCAAGACCAGCTTACGATTAGGTCCGACGCATCTGACAGCTCTCTGTCACGATCCACGAGTTCGTTACCTTCCGTGTATCCAGCCAAGGCCGTGGATCAGCTTTGGAATACTCTGCAACCTAAAATCCTGCAAAGCATGCGCGAATATGAAGAAGTTTCAAAAGGAATACCCGTACAATGGATTTCCACTATTTCCTCGCACTGGACTCAGTAAGTTGTGATTGTTATGCAGATATAGAAAGGTTTGAAAGAAGCTAACAAGTGGTACCGGCAAAATTGACCCAGCTACAACGACCCTCACTCTCCAGTCCGACGTGAGCCACCTAGTTATTCCCGACCTCCGCAGTGCTACGGTCATTGCCAACCCCTTTAAAAGATGCGTAGAAGTCATTCTCAACCCTCCCCAATCAGAATGCAGCAGAGTAGTTGTTTCGGCTACTTCCGAAGACGACTACATACGGTGGATAGGTGCATTGTTGCTGTTTACCAATCTTAAACCCAAGGGACTGCACAACAAAATTTTCAGTCCCCGAATAGCTGTCCCCTCCAGCTTTGAAGAAATTGCATTGACAGCTCATTTTCGAATTCTCCTCCCCACTTTACAGCAAATCCGGAAGACAATTCGGCGGCCGAGTACTCAGTCTTCGTCTAAATCAAAATCCTCCGATACGGCTGTGATAGACCCCCTGCTCGCTTCTGCAACGAATACGAAGGGCCAATTCGCATTTTCTCACGCCAACGAATGGATCATGGTAACTGGTCTTCTCACAGAGGGCGGTATCCTCAAGCTGCTCAGAGAAGATGGTACGCCATTACAGATTATTGATGTAAAGCAGATTCTGTCTTCCCGCGTACGTCCTGTTGATTATACATTGTTTGAAATGGAGAACATCATCTACCTGAAGACTACTGGAGCCATTTTAGAAGACAGCACCCGTGATACTCACCATCACACGTCGAAAAATAAAGAAAGTCATCTGAATCAGCAACAACAACAACAACAGCAACTTAAGCAGAAGGAAGCCCTCATCGCATCATCAGCACGCGAAAGTTACATGTATGCTCAATTTTACTCAAAATCTGATATGGAGGATTGGTTTACCTATTTGCGAAGTTTTGCCAAAAAGAGATTCCTGGCACCTTCCTCTGGAAATATGCTCAAAGGTCTCAGGATGGGCCGGTCCATCGACCTGCGAATTATTGAGGGCCGTTTGGATATCTCTAAAGTAGACGATTTCCCCACCAGTCTGAGCCCCTTTAACGACTCATATGTAGAAGTTCAGTTCGAGGGAGTGGCATGGGCCAGGACTTTTGTGAGTCGGAGCAAGAGCCCATTTTGGAGAGAAGATTTCTTGTTTGAAGACTTCCCTGTCCTAGGCCCGACAATTAAATTGGTCTTGAAGAAGCGACTGAGCCCGAAGATTAGCCACGTGAATGACCCTGTGCTTGGGCTTATCGCACTGACAGAGGAAGATCTGAAAGCTAACGGGGGTCTAGAAAAATGGTACCAGTTCAGTCGAGACTACGACACAATTCAAAACACCACAAACCAAGTGCCTATATCCTTGTGCGTTCGAATTGTGTATGAAGAGACCGAGATCCTTGCCCCGCAGTATTATGAGCGTTTGGGGACATTGCTTACCGCAGACTTGTCAAACAACCTTACCAGTCAGATATCTGATCTGACTAGCGATATAACGACCATGAGTGATGTTTGTTTGCGGATCCTACAGACAGAAGATAAAACAGTCGAATGGTTGATGAACTTGATGGAGGTGGAGTTTGGTCGTATACGTGAGATACTTCAAAGCCGGCCTCCAAGCCCCGAGCTCGGAGATTATCGAAAGAATATTGACAACACTTTGTTCCGGGGAAATAGTCTCTTAACAAAGGCTCTGGAACGATATATGAAGATGGTTGGTGGAGAATATCTCGACAAAGTCATTGGAGTGTTCTCCAGAGAGATTGTTGACAAAAAGGCTTTTCTGGAGATAGACCCCTCACGGATTACTTCTCAAGACCAGGTTGACACTATTGTTGAAGCGAATCAGAAAAAGCTGAAGCATTACGCTGAACAACTTTGGGAAGCTATTCAAAATTCAGTGGATGATATCCCGCATAGCTTCAAACTGTTGTTTAGGAAACTTCGACTGGAGTTGCATGACAGGCTCGGACAAGATGAATCATTGGTGTTCAACTCCATAAGCGGGTTTTTGTTTCTGCGGTTTATTTGCCCAGCTTTACTCAACCCAAAGTTATTTGGTCTTATAAGGGCTCATCCTACTGGTAACATTCAGCGGTCACTTACTCTTATTACGAAGATTTTACAATGCTTTGCCAACCGAGTTCGCTTCGGCCTCAAAGAACCATGGATGATACCCATGAACGAGTTCATTGATCGAAGGGAACCAGAACTTATTGAGTTTTACAGAAAACTTACGCCTTGCGGAGACGAAGAATCGAGCGATTCGGTAAGATCGATATTCTTTAGAGATCCACCAGTGAAATCGGTTATGGACGACAATTTGAGCAACCCACATCTATTAGACAAATACGAAAATTACGCCAAGCTGGTCAAGCTAGTGAACAACGTGTCGGAGGACCAGCTACAAGCATTTCTACAGACAAATCCATCAAGATACCCGGCATCGCCTTCTATCTCTAGTGAAAACTTTGGTACGCCTGCTACTTCACCGACTGAAATTTCCGCTCGAGATGAAGCTCAGGGAACAGCATTACAAGACTTCACCAGGGAGTGCCGCAAAGTAGAGAACAAGGTGACGGAGATTCGAAAAGATCTTGAAAAATCTGAGCAGCTAGACCCGCTTGACCTGGAAGAGATGATTGCCAACACTGAGTTACAGCTAAGCCCGGAAAACGGACATATTTTCTTGCAGTCGACGAGGATCTCATACGAAAACCGCACAGCCAAGAGGAGCCGAGCCAAGTCATCGGCTGTTAAGTCGCTCTTACGACAGAGTGGCAGCAACAAGTCTACGCTCAGTGACGATAAGATAACCGACAGTTCGTCCGCTTCGTCCATCGCAGCACCCAAGATTGTGGCCCCTGAGTACCGGGCTGCAGAACCTATGAACGAGAAAATGAGCAGCATTTCCAAGGTATCACGTTGGACAATGTCCAGAATCAAAAAGAAACCAGAAAAATAGCATTTTTTTTAGATATTTATTATGACGAGCTATCAGACTTACATGCAGGATCGATCCCCTCGTAAACTGGAGTCCTCTGTGGAGAAGGCAAAGATGGTTAAGTTATTGTTATGATATATTTACTACTTCCACCAAGTGATGTATAGAAGATACTTAGTTGAAAGCGAGTAGTCCCTACCAGCCATATATAGTCATATAAGTACAGCATTTCAACTACCAGCCGCGGGCATGGTAGTTGAAATCCATGTTACTCTCATCCAGCTCTTCTTTCCAGCTCTCTACGGCAGCAGCATTGCTTGCTGTACCTCCCAAAGAATGGGAGAGAGTGGGCATATGCTGAAGCTGGGGAACTCCAGTAGATGTATGGCTCTTCTTTAGAACAGCTCTTGAAGTGGAAGGGCTCGCTCCTGACGACGTAGTTGTTGAAGACTCATTCGAGACAGTGGCGGCGGTGTTTACTGACGACAATGTGCCCTGCTGACGCTCCCATAACAGATTCCTTCTCAGGCTCTCTGAAAGCTCAGTAGCCAGCATATTACGGCGCGTGGTACGCGGAGACATTGCAGCCGGAGGGGGCACATGTGCAGCTACCTGCGCGCGTAGCAGACCAGAGGTAGGGTTGACATTTGGTACAACGACCTCTGGCTCATATTCATGCTCCTGTCCACTATTGACCTCAGTACTGGCCCGTGGTTCGCCAGCATGATTACCAGCTCGTCGACGTTGCTCATCAAGCTGTTTCTGTAACAACTTGGGATTATTCAGAAATAGTGACGACAGCAGCGAAGGTCTCGTCAGAGGCTTCTTTGGCTCCTCGTCTCGAACGAAAAAGGATCTCTCGTCAAAAGAGGAGTCGCTTTCATCATCTACCGAATCCCAAGCAGAATCGTCGTCTCCTTCCTCGTCATCATCTTCGTCGTCGTCGTCTTCGTCCACTACTGCTTCTTCGTTGTCCTGAGGGTTGGGCTCCAGTTGGTGCTGCAGACGCAACTTGGAAGCAAGGTTACTAGTGGACTGTCGAGGTGCAAATAGTGATGACTGTCTGTTGTTGTGCTGAGAAAGTCTGGCTTCGGTCAAACCTGAGGTACTTCCAGTGGCAGTGGCCCCAGTGGGGGTACCAGCAGTGGTAGTTCCAGCAGTGGTAGTGCCAGCAGTGGTAGTGCCAGCAGTGGTAGAACTAGCAGTGGTCCCTTTTGGCTGGTTGTGTAGAGAATGCGCATTGAGATTTGTACCAGCCAAACCTTTTTGAGAGTGTTTGTGGTGCCCGTTTCCTCCACTTCCATCAGTGGACGACAGGCTCTCTCCGCCAAATCCTTCGCTGTCAGACGGCGATGATTCAATAAAAAACATCTTTTCGCGAGGCATTTTGCTTGCTCGAGCTTTTGTGAGCTTCCAGGATGAATCCGCACCTGGATGCGCTGCCGACGAAGTCTCACGGGCAGGAGGAGGCGAAACAGATTGGTTCCCCACTGGAGGACTAGTGACAGACGAAGCTGATCTTGCTGCTAGCTGTGGTGATCTGTTGTGGAACGACACTGATACATTCGAGGGCGAGAAGCCCCATACAATTGAGGTCGATGTCGTATTACGCTGATGGTATCCAAGCTGCTGATCATCAGAGGCAGAGTCCGAGTCAATGTCATTAGCGTCATCGCCGTCAGAGCTATCGCCGCTGTAATAATCGGAGCCAACTTCTTTGGTGGTTTCCTTGACCTGCGGAGATGCAATGCTGCTGGGAGGAGGTCGTGCAGACGCCTTGACGGGGAAAAGAGAGGGCCTGGTAGTGGCAGACTTTGGCTGTTGTTGTTCAGCCGTGACTGATTTGCTGGTAACCTCGGGTGTTGTTCCGCTCCGCATGTCAGTAGTAGTAGCACTGACAGCGGACGATGGAGCCGATGTTTGTGGTGGTGGTGATTTTTTTACCGGCGACTTTATTGACCGTGCCACCGTTTTCACTGGAGTCTTTGAGTCGCCTGGAGAACTGCTCCGCGTGCCAGCCTTTGGAGTGTCCATATCTGCACTCCAGCAGTCGGCCATTATCTGGCCCTCGTCGGTGTTGAAAAGCTCGTATAGCTGATTGATCTGCTGGCTCGACAGTCTTTTAGGGTGTCCCCGAGAAGGAACGTCTCCGCTCGAGGACGGCGACAATATATGAGGATGGTAGGAAGATGCAGAAGAGGATGGAAGAAGGGGCGATTTGGTATTATGACTGCTGTGATCAGTATGCAAATGGGGGTGGTGGTCGTCGTCAGGGTGGTTCTCCGACTGCTCGTTGATGGACTCAGTAGACGAAGCAGACAATTTGGGGGCCACTCCGTCTTCAGAGAGAGCCGACGACAGGCTGTGAGAAGACGCGAGTGAAGCACTCGACTTGGTCGGCAATTGTTCATTGGGGCTTCTGTATAGCACCTCTCTATTCCATATGCGCCAAGACATGTTTTCGAGGCGACGGCCGTTATGGATCGAGTCTGCGCATTTTGACAGCACGGTCCACAGCGATATGAGCGCCTGAGGGTCATTTGGGTCCAGCGACCTCCCAGCTGCCGGGGCTAGGGACAGCAGCGGTTTGGCATTGCTGTTTGGTCGATGATTCTTGGACATATTGGTGTATTTTACGCTAGGCCTCGAGCGAGGAGAGCAGGCCAGCGGGGGAGTTGCGGGGAAAACGACGACGACACCTTCAAGAGAGAGGATGATTTACACCCAGAAGGCTGGTCAGCAGTTTTCCTGGTTTACGTATGCTCTTCGTAAAGGCGTCTCTCTCGCTCGTGCCTGGTCGAAAGTTAGATTACGGTCAGCAGTTGTGTTGTTGGTTTGGACTTCACTTTGATGTTTTTCCAGGTCTATTTTTTTCGAGGAGCTGTTGAAAGGCTTGCAGGGTGTAGGGAATGTCACGTTTTCCCCGGTATTTGTGTCCAACGGCGGACTCTCTAAAGTAAGAAAAAATAACGACAAAGCAGGCTTTCGCGCGACGTTATTAAAAAATGCCACTTGCAAAAGGGGGCGTCGTGGTTTGCTAGCAGGAAGTTCTTTATTAACACAAAAAGATGCCTGATGTCGATGTATCCGCAAGTTCTGTCAGCAGGCCTGTTTTTTTTTAACTGAGCACATGTGTGGTTGGCGGATATTCGGGACAGAGTCAAGTGACCATGTGATGGGTAAATAGGCACCAACTTGGTAGTAACACTCCGGCAGGTGTTGGAAAGTATGGGGTTGGCAGGTGGAGTGGGGTGGTTAGAGAGGAGATGAGCCAAAAGTCCTCCGGGCAGCCGGAAATGGTGAAGTTCGTATTGCTTTAATCTCTTATGAAAATTAATTTATTGTTAAAGACGTTCCCCGTTGCTGCTATAGATCGCATGCTTGGCTCGCACCGCAGAACTGTTCCTTTCTACTGTACTTGCGTGCAGCCTAATCCATAAACACCTGAGTAACGCCGTGCGACGAAGGCGTTTCTCATTAGTTTAGTTACTGAGTGGGGGTCTCCAGTCAATGGAAAACTATATGACTTTGCCAATGCAATGGCTTTAAGCGTTAAAAGTAAGAATATGGAGAAAAACTTGTAAAGAGAAGTAAGGGTTAAAGCATTGCGAAACAGCTGTCTTACGGTAGGTTTGAATGTATGCGACACTCATGAGAACACTGCGTTTGGTGGGTCTAATTTTTATCTAGTTATCTGGCGGGGCTGTGAGACCGTTCATTCGCAATCTGTGACCAAGTTTATTAATGCAAGGCGTGTTCATTCACAATCTCTGATTGTTTGGTGTTTGGTATCACTCACACTGTGCTTGGACCAACCTGCCATACTCAGTAGGGGGTCAGTGTTACTCTCATAATGTGCCAATTGATCTTGTACTCATCTATCTATAGCTCTTAACAAACTCATTCAAAATTATTCTACAAGCTCTGTTGTGAAGAACTCGCCCCGAGTTAACCGATTGCAAGCTCGGTCTCGGTTTGGGCTGTTCACCCTAGCTTTGAATATTCTGCGAAGCAAAACCAACCCTCCCCGGTAGGGGCCACCGGAGGCAGCGTCTCGCGCCCTCTCCAGCTGGTTGTTCTGTTCCGCAGAATACGGTCAGTGAGCCCCCATTGTATTTAAAGGTGGTTGATGGGCATGCTGCATGAGACTTTTGAGATGCGTATGGGGCTTCAATTTAAAGCGCATATTTGTGGGGAAACTGTGAAAGGTAGAAATCGTACGATTTGGCAAATTAAAGTTTGGTTTCTAGCGATTGGTGGCTGGGCGCAACAGAACACGTAGAAAGAGCAAACAACAGCAGTCGCAGCGAGAGAACGGGTAAAAGGAGAAGAACATTGAGAAGACACTGAACACAAAAAACTCCATCGACCCAAGTAAGTAGACCAATTTTGCTAGTATTAGTACACCAGTTATTGCTACTTAGCTACCTAATAGATTGAGCTATCTACTCTCTCTTATACACTTTCTTCACTACTAGACACCCCAGCCTATTTAAACCATCCAGAGACTTTGTCTACAGCTTTCTTCGACTCGTTGCTAGCCTTGTCAATGGCATTCTTGGTGTCGGTTCCTAACTTCTGTGCTCCTTCGCCCAGTTTCTCGGCCTCTTTATTGGCCTTGTCGCGAGCATAGTCCACCTTGTTCTCGAACTCTTTCTTGGTGCTGTTGTACTGCTCGTCCAGCTTCTTCCCGGCCTCCTGAGCACTGAACCCAGAGTTCTTCTCAGTGGCCTGCACAACTCGGCTGAAGTCCTGCTTGGCCAAAACGTCGGCTCGTTTACCAGTATACTGCTGTTGGTACAGGTAGTAGGCCCCGGTAACTGCCAAAGCACCGCCCACAATCTTTACACCTTGTCCTACCATTCTCTTGCCGATTAAAATAAACGCAACTGTAATTTACTACTAAGCTTTCGCAATTGATATCAGAGGATAAGTTGATATCGCCGAACGCAAACAATAAACTAGTGGTCTCGAGAGATTCGAACGCCTCCCTCCACCTTTTAAGTTGCTATCCAGCCGCCTGCCTGTGGGGCTCACTTTCTCCCAAGTTGCTTGCAAGCCATGGTGGGTGAGGCTCACCTTCATTATTCTAGTTTCCTGCCCTTGCACCACCGCTCAGCAGTTCCATAAAACATTCCGCGAAGCGGAACCACACTCCACGGAGTGGCCTCGCCGAGGGCGAACCCCACAGGGGCTCCGACGGGGCCACTCCGTGGAGAGTAATCCCGCTTCACAGAAACACGCCGCGCCAGCCGCATACTGAATATTACAGGGGATGTAGATCTGGGCCCGGCGCGTCGCGTAGTGTTTACTGCGTAGGAATTATTTTGGAGCTTCAAATCACATCTTTGTTCTTGGGGCCATGATATCTCATGACGAGAACGTAGCTCCGCGAAAACGCGCAGCGGTAGACTACGAAGGAATGGACGACTCGTTTTTGGATGATGCCAGCGTGGTAGACGACGACAGCGATTTCGCCGACGAAGATGTTGTGCCTGTCAAAAAAGCAGTGAAGACTTCCAAGGCCGCACCAAAGGCTGCGAAAGCAGCGCCGAAGAAAGCGGCTGCGCCAGTTTCCAAGAAGCAGAAGATGGCTGAGAAGCCCTTGACCGACGTGAATCCCAACGAGGTGGATGCACCGGTCCCGACCCCGTCGGGATCAGTGTCGCCAGCTTCCGCTGCCCCTGCGCGAGCACCCAAAGGAAAGAACGCGTCGTCGCAGTACCAGAAACTGTCGCAGTTGGAGCATGTTTTGAAGCGTCCTGACACGTACATTGGCAGCGTAGAGCGGACCGAATCCCAGCAATGGATCTTCAACGACGCATCACAGTCCATGGAGCTCAAGACCGTCAACATTGTGCCAGGTCTGTACAAGATCTTTGATGAGATTCTTGTCAACGCTGCCGACAACAAGATCCGTGATACCCATATGGACACTCTCAGTGTGGATATAGACGCTGAGTCTAACACAATCTCCATCTACAACAATGGACGCGGCATCCCCATTGAGATTCACGAAAAGGAGAAGATTTACATCCCCGAGTTGATTTTTGGCAATCTTTTGACATCCAGCAACTACGACGACGATGAGAAGAAAGTCACAGGAGGCAGAAATGGATATGGTGCAAAGGTACGTATAGGATGTTCGCCTCTAGCGAGGCCTTTCCGGTCTGCTTTGCAAAATCGTTTCGCGAGTGGCCAATGTTAGACTACTGTTTTAACCAGCTTTGTAATATCTTCTCTACAGAATTTGTTCTCGAAACCGCGGACGCTTCAACTGGGAAAAAGTATAAACAGGTGTGGAACAACAACATGTCCAAAGTTTCCAAGCCCAAAATCACCACCGTTAAAAAGGCTGAGGAGTATACACGCATCACCTTCAAGCCGGACCTCAAACTGTTTGGCATGGAAAAGCTAGACGACGATACCCTGGGCGTCATGAGACGTCGAGTTTACGATCTGGCAGGTACTGTGCAGAATGTCAAGGTCAATCTCAATAAGCAACGTGTCAAGGTCAAGAACTTCAAAGGCTACGTTGATATGTTTGTCAAAGCACTTCAGAAAGACGCGACCGAATCCGGTGAAAGCGCCGAGAGCCTGAACCTAACGCCGGTTCCCAAGCCCACCATTGTGCACGAGAAGATCAACGACCGCTGGGAAGTGGCTTTCGCGGTGACTGACGGGAATGGCTTCAACCAGGTGTCATTCGTCAATTCCATCGCAACCTCAAGCGGAGGAACCCACGTCAGCAACCTGTCAGATCAGTTAGTAAGCAAGGTCATGGAGCACGTTAAGAAGAAGAACAAGAGCGCACCGCTCAAGCCCACCCAGATTCGAAACAGCATGTTCCTGTTCGTAAACTGCTTGATTGAGAATCCTGCTTTCACGTCGCAGACTAAAGAGCAGCTCACCACCAAGGTCTCAGCATTTGGCTCCAAATGCGTTATCCCCGATGATTTCATCAAAAAGGTCCTTAAAACCTCTATTGTTGAAAGAGTGATGGACATTGCTACGCAAAATGCCGATAAGGAGTTGAAAAAATCCGACGGTGGTAAGAAGAAGAGGCTTACTGGGTTTGTCAAACTAGAAGACGCAAACAAGGCTGGAACCAAGGAGAGTCACCTGTGCACCCTAATTCTGACCGAAGGTGACTCAGCCATGGCGCTGGCAGTCGCTGGTCTAGCAGTTGTGGGTAGAGATTACTACGGGGTGTTCCCCCTACGAGGTAAGATGCTTAACGTTCGTGATGCTTCATACGACCAGGTCACGAAAAATGCCGAAATCAATGCCATCAAGCAAATCATGGGGCTGCAGCACAAGAAAAATTATACCAATGTCAACGGGCTGCGATATGGCCACATTATGATTATGACTGATCAGGATCACGACGGAAGTCATATCAAGGGTCTCATTATCAACTTCCTTGAAAGCTCCTTCCCCGGCTTACTTGGCGTTCCTGGGTTTCTGGTGGAATTTATCACCCCCATCGTGAAAGTTACGGTTATGAGGGGCAAAAAGATCGATCGAGTTATCCCTTTTTATACTATGCCGCAGTACGAGCATTGGCGGGACACTGAAGGAAAGCACTGCATCTGGAAGCAGAAGTACTACAAAGGTCTGGGTACTTCGGAACCCAACAGAGAAGGTCGAGAATACTTTTCTCAATTGGAAAAGCACCGGAAGACTTTCCTTCAGCTTCACGAGGAAGACAGACCCTTGATTGAGATGGCATTTGGCAAGAAGAATTCCGATGCTCGAAAGGACTGGCTTCGTGCATTCAAGCCCGGAACTCATCTGGATCCTGATCTTGATTTAATCCCAATTAGCGAGTTTATCAACAAGGAACTGATTCTCTTTTCCATGGCCGATAATATTCGTTCCATTCCCTCGGTCATGGATGGCTTCAAGCCTGGTCAGCGGAAGATCTTGTATGGTTGTTTCAAGAGGAACCTGGTGTCGGAAATCAAAGTTGCTCAACTGGGTGGTTACGTTTCTGAAAATACAGGCTATCACCATGGCGAGCAGTCTCTGTACCAGACAATCACTGGCCTTGCGCAAGATTTTGTTGGAAGTAACAATCTTTACTTTCTAATGCCGAATGGTAGTTTTGGTAGTCGAGCCACTGGAGGTAAAGACGCATCTGCTCCTCGTTACATTTTCACAGAATTGAACAAATTGACCCGCAAGGTTTTTAACCCTCATGATGACCCGTTATACAAATATATGGAAGATGACGAGAGCACTGTAGAACCTGAATGGTACGCGCCTGTCATCCCTACTCTTTTGGTTAACGGTGCCGAAGGTATTGGAACTGGGTGGAGTACAAATATCCCCTGTTACAATCCCGACGATTTGGTTGCTAACATCCGAAGAATGCTCAATGGCGAAGAATTGGTACCAATGTCTCCTTGGTATCGAGGATGGACCGGTACCATTGAACAGATTGCTTCTGATAAATACAGAGTCAGTGGTACCATCACTCCAATCGATGATAACACAGTTGAAATTACTGAATTGCCTGTACGAATGTGGACGCAGACCATGAAGGAGTATTTGCTGGAGAGCATTGTAAAGAACCCAAGAGAGCGAACCAACAAAGAGTGGATAGAGGACATGACGGAAGAACATGGTGTTGGTATCCGTTTTGTTGTGACGCTGAGTGATTCGGCTATGAAGCAGGCATTGGAAGAGGGTCTTCTTAATAAGTTCAAGCTCTCCAGCAGCCTTAGCATTGGAAATATGGTTGCCTTCGACCCTCAAGGCCGACTCAAGAAGTACGACACTGTCGAACAAATTTTGACAGATTTTTATTATGTGCGACTGGATCTGTATCAAAAGAGGAAGGACTACATGTCAAATCAATTGAAGAACCAACTCGAGAAATTGTCGAATCAAGCTAGGTTCGTGAAAATGATCATCGAGAAGGAGTTGAATGTCAATAATAGAAAGAAGGCTGACCTCATTGCTGAATTGGAAAGCTTAGGATTTCCCAAATTTGGCAAAGATGGCGTCCCGGTATACGCTGAACAGCAGGAGGACGAGGCTGAGATCTCTGTTGCTCTGGAGGAGTTCGAGGAAGAGATGGGAATTACCCCAGCTGAAGCGCCTCTGGAAGTCAACGCTCCATCATTGGCTACTTTCGAATATCTGCTTGGGATGTCAATCTGGTCTCTGACGCGTGAGAGATATGAGAAGTTGTTACAGCAACGGGATGGCAAAGAGACTGAGCTGAATACTTTGCTTAAGCTTTCTGCTAAAGATCTATGGAACAATGACCTAGATGAATTTTCTGTTGGCTGGAAAGAATTTTTGGAAGAGGATACCGGAAGGCGGGAGAGTTTGATTCCTCCGGCTAAAACAAAGGGAAAGAAAAAGGCTGTTAGAAAGAGGAAGAGCGACGACGATGACGATGATTTTCAACCAGGGGCTGGAGCCAAAAAATCGAAAGCTATTAAAGGCGCGGTCAAGGCAGAATCGAAGGCTTCCGCCCTAGCACAGTCTGTTCTGCCGTTAGTCAAATCTGAAGCAACGTCGCTAACGGCCAACAGTAAAAGTTCAGTGTTCGGCTCTGGTGGAATTTTCCAGAGCTTCATGGGTAGCACATCACCGGTAAGCAAGAGATCTAAGAAAGATAAGTTTCAACTCGATCCTGAAGACTTGGAGAGTGATTTGAGTGGAATCGTGGATGGCAATCCAAATACTAATGATGAATCAGACGCTGGCATATTTGAAACTTCCCCCGCTCCTCAAGTATCTACCGGCTCTAAAACTCGGGATGAGAATGCAGGTTCTCCGCCACAAGCAGCAAGTAGATCGAAGTCAGCTACTGCTAAAGCAAAGACAACAGTGGCACCAGCTAAGAAACGTACAACAGCAAAGAAATTCGCTACTCCTAAGCCGGTCGTTTTGGAGAGTGATGAAATTTCTCCCTCGCCACCTGTAAGAAATTCACGTGCAGTGACTAAAACCAGGAAAGTTTACAAGATGGAATTGAGCGACTCTGAAGATGAGTCGAGTAGATTTGATCCTACTGATGATGAGGCAAGCTTTGATGATGATTCTTTTGAATGAGTTTAATTTATTTTTAATAATGTTAATCTAGCATAATAATTGGTTAAAAAGATATAAGGGGATTTCTTCTAAAACTGGCTGCTATAACTCTAAGAAGCTTCTAAAGTTGTGAATATAATTTAAATAATGATGTCTCTTGATAGATAAATAAATAAATATAAAGAATAATTCAGCAAGCTAACTAACGCTGAGGAAACTGAAATGCTTGGCTTGAAGTTTCTTGTCTTCGCCTACTGCCATTGGAATCGCGGCTACTATTCACATTCGGACTGGATGGGGATGAGAGCGACGACGTCGATGCCGATCCAAATCTTCCAAATGAGCTAGACATGGCACGCACTGAGCTTTCCTCTTTCTTCAGCTTGGTTTTACCTTTAAGCCTTTCCTTGTCTCTTTCCCTCTCCTTCTTTTCCTCCTTCACCTTGTCTTTTTTCTTTCCTTTTCTAATGTTACCACGAAGTAAGCTTTCAAGCCTAAACGTGGACTCCTGTTGAGCTGCTTGCTTCATGGAAGGCATGGACTTGGCTCCAAGAAGGGGTCTCGGAATATTCGGAGAGGAAGAATATGCCTGCGAGCTCTGGCTATCTGTGCTATAACCATACATTTCGTTACGAGCCGTCAGACTACTAATCTCTGGAGATAGTGCTTCCCCATCTGAGTAGGAAGAGAAATTGCTCGTTGAAGGAGTAATAACATGCTGCCCGAAATCAACAATTTCTCTTCTCTTAGATAAACCGGCCCCTGTCCACTGAGCGCGTGGGGAAGAATTAGACTCCGGAGGCGTGATGGGATTGTTACCAAACGAATCTGCCAAAGTAGTCTTAAATGATGTCGTGGAAGGAGTACGAGCCAGGGACCTGTTGAGGATTAATGAAACCTTCTTATCATAGAGCTGAGGCACAGATTCCACTGGATCAGTGATGTCGGTACTAGCGTCGGTATCGGTTACCGAGAAGTTGTGATCATGCCTTTGCCTATTGCTAGTCTTTTTCATATCTTTGTTGAAAAAACTGTCTAGGTTATCAAGAGCTGTCCACATATGACTTAGAGAACCATTTTCAGGGTCATCAGCAATAGAAATGCTATCTGCTTGATCCAAGTGACCAAAGTAGCCGTATTCCTCTTTGTGAAACTGGAAACTATCAGTCTGACTGGGCTCTTGCTCTGTACTGGCCTCCGTGGAGCAAGTGTAAAACACTGCGTGAACATTGTTTCGCGTAATGTTCGATCCAACTGCAGGCATTGGTACAGCCCATCCACTGTCGTCAGGAATGCCAAACAATGTTGCAGTCCTTTCATATTCTTTCCGCAGAGTTTTGTTTCCCAAGCTCATACGCAAGACATGTTTATCCATCTTACCGGCTGGGATGCTCACAGCAGAATCTAGAACATCCAGAGCACGTTCCGCGTAATCCGTTTGCAGAAGTCGAAGTAGCGGAGAAATGATATCTGCGCCAATACCGGCAAACTCTTCGCGCTGCATATCCACCAACGGGAACAAACTTTTGATAAACTCCATAGTTTCTTCTTTTACCCATCTTATCTTATTCGACAACATGCCCAACAGCACGGAGAGAAAGGGTGCTTGATATTCCGGAAAAAAGTTCATCGCCACACCTTGAACGACTTGCTGAATGAAATCATACTTTGAACGAAATCTGTTCTTGGCAAGCGATTGAAATAATCGTGACACACCGGTCAAGCCCTGTTCATCGCAAAGCTCTCGTATCCGATCGGCGGCAGAACTAATATCTGGAGTTACCTCACTCTTTTCCAAGGCATGAAGAAAGCGAGAGATATTGATAGCTATAGCCAGTGGAATTCTATCAGGACCGCCAACAATATCACTAACTTGAAGTTTATTCAAGCTGTCGTGAACTCTGATAGTTTGTTCATATGCGAAAGATGATCGCAAACCTGGCGTCAATGCAACTTGAACTCCATGGAACTTGCCTTCCCATTTAGGGGGAAAGGTGGATATTAGAGCCGCAATTGTATCAGGTGAATCCATATCTATTTTAGAGATAAATTTCTCTAAAATCGAAAGTACTTCAATAAACTCTTGTTCGTGGACTGTCGTAAGACATGCAACGGCAGCCCAGAATAGCTGAGGAAAATTAATCAATTCTTGAGAATCGAGTTTTGCCGTTACTGCATTTAGAGTCATCAATATTTGCATTGAAAATCCTTGAATATCTGGGGTTCCATCTGAGATAGTATTAGATAATCTCGCCAACATATCGGCCAACATTGACTGGTCCAGCGTGAACAATAAAGATCGGTAAACTTGGAAAGACCGACACGCGATATGGCGAACTGGACAAGTCGTAGCCCACGAAAGGGCAACTTGGGCCCACTTATCTTTCAAATCTGGAACACGTTCCGCAAAAATGCTTAATACTTCGCGAATCATATCAACCATCTCCTTCGGGGTTCTTGCACCGCTCTTATCGCTGTTCAAGTCATCATATGCCCATATGGATTTCGAGTCAAGATTTCTCAGTGAATCGCAGAACCGCTCAGCGTCGTCCTGATAGCCCGAAAATTCATGAACTACATGAACCAGCAACTCCTTGGCTCCTTCATGCACAATATCCAAATAGTGATCTAGAAGTACAAGCGACACGTGTAAGATGAGCTGAATGTTATCCCTGATGCTATCCTGGGGACTCAATAGAAGATCTACCAGCAAAATCATAGCTAGCTGTCCATGAGAGAAGGAGGCCTCCTTGGAACTCACTGGCAGAATAGTTGAAATCTGAGCAACATATGGAAATTTTGACTCAGCCACTGAGAGATCAATCGGTTCAGGATGCTGTGGTATCATGGACTTAGGTTGAAGGTAACCCAACAGTGCATCAATCAGCTGAGATCCAGCAGGCGTAGTAGCAAGATAAACCAATACTTTTCTGGACAATTCAACGAATTGTGGATCTCGTCTTTCAAGACTATGGTGTAAAATGAAGTCCATGACAGCTTTCACATTACCTGGATACCTTCCATTACCCAGCGCAACCCACAGAGCCTCAACTTCATTTTGAATTCGATCACTGAAAACAACGGTAATTTCGAAAAGGTTATTCATAACCATGGCAGCAGAAGGGCTCGGTACATCGTCTGCATCAAGCTGCAGTTCGACGGTTTGAATCCATGGCAATAAAACGGCCAAAATATCTCTTCTAGACATGTCATTGACAGTGTGAAAAAATTTAGTCAAAACGGAAAATACCATGTAAACCTCATCGGGGTGGTCTTGTGCAAACCGAGAAGATAAATTGAACATTGCGCGTTTGTAGATAGCCATCGTAGTATTCGTTATGCTGACTTGATACTCACGAAGGCTAGAGCTCCCATAAAACCTTAACTCTGTTGCCTTCAGTAAATCCACAGCCAAAGACCTTATTTTAATATCTTCATCTCCAGTTTTGAATAATCCAAGAGCTAACGGCTGGTAGACAGCACAAGGATAGTCTGGAACAGAAACCAGCACATCGGCGATAACCATAAAATAACTCGTGCTCGCTTTGACTTCTCCATGCTGCTTATATGCATTTGACACAGTTTTCTCAAAAATGGAAGGATAATCCGGATTACTTATAAGCAAGTTCTTGAGTGCTTGACGACCAACCTCATGCATCTCTTCTCTGGGATTATCAAAAAGTGTTCCTATCCACTTAAGAAGACCAGTCACGTTAAAAGCTAAGTTTGATCTCCTTCGCCCTTCCCCCTTTGACTCTACAATAGGCCCTAGACATAATGCAGCCATGACTTTGATAACGGATATTTCGTATTTGCGTTTTTCAAGCTCCATAGATGCCAAAATGATGTTGTTACTGTTCACATCCCGACTATTAGCTAAGGCAGTCCGTTTCATGATGGCTTCTCTATCCCGTGCAAGCGACCAGTTTACACTGGAGGAACACCATTCCTCAACCAAAGTGAAGAAAGAAAGCCGCGACTCAAATGAAATAGGATTAACCCTCGTAGTATCTTTGCTCACAGTGAGATAAACCTTTTCAAGAAGGCCGCAGAAATATCTTCTGAGTCTTTGGTAGTTGTAGTCCACTTGGACAGAAGGCTGGCCCAAGAAAAGCCGAAGATCATTCAAAAGCCCTATTTGTTGAGTTATAATAGATTCATCTTCAGCGACCAGGGATACTTCAAGATAATGGGAGGTGACCGTAAGCAAATGAACAATCTCTGTAATTAGAGTTCCCTGCCGAGAACTTGCAGTAGCATCCTTAACAACACCTGGCTGTCTCGGGGAAGATTTTTGCATTCCTTCTTTCCAGTTGTTTATAGCAGGCGCCAAACATTCGAGCAAAGTATGATATATGTTGACATTTATACAACTCACGCCGGTTACAATAGCGTCTCGAATAATTGTGTGATCAACACCCAGCAAGGGAATAACCATTCTAAAGACCGACTTTACAGACGTGATCTTCTGATGGTGAAGAGTAATCTTTTGCACAGATTTCTTCCGACCATGTTGGTGTTGCGCATCCGGTATATGAAGCCTCTGTTCGTCCGTGAGAGTCAATGTTGAGCAGGCAACAATTAAATATATTCTCCATTGCTCAATCAGGACTTCGGCATGTGTTCTCATAGGGTGTTTCGTCATAAAAGAATGAGAGGATCCATGGATGTTCTCATTCATCGAAAACTCAAAAATTGTGTCATACATCTTCACCAGTCTAATGCAGACAATATTCCTGCAAATAGCAGTTAAGACGGGATAGCTTTCAAAACAAGCTGTAATGAAAGAAGGAAATGCTTTAAACCAGAGCGCCGTATCAACACCGTAATCAGATTCGGCTAGACGCAGCAAGCTCTCTTTTTTCCTTCCATGAAGTTTAGCAAGCCTACTGCGCTCAGGAACGCTTAGCTCGATTTCAGGCCTCGACCCCTCAAATAAAGAGGAAACATCGGCTGCTTCTAGATAGTGTATAAGCCTTGCTGGCGCTATCGCTGAGTTTTTAGAAGGATGCCTAGAGTGTGTTCTACTCGAAAGCCGATCATTTTCGCGAATTGCCAAATCAAATTCCAGAGTTATGCGAAGTATCTTGATGGCCAACTGTCTGATAGTCCGGTCCTGAGAGCATAAGAAAAATAAACCATTTCCTTCAACTTCTTCTACCGAGGGCCACCAGCTAGCCTTGACAAGCTCCTCGTTTTGCTCATGAGCAGCAATCTCTCTGATTTTGGATATCCAAATTCCGAGCAAGTCCACGTAAATAGACATTATTCGCTCAAAATCAGAAGCGGCAGATGGACCAGGGTCCGACTGGGTAAAAAGCTTCTCATCTGAGGCAAACAAAAATTTAGTATAGACATTGATAATCGATCTTGTGTCTCGAGAACGCGCAAGTGACTTAAGAGATCCTTCGCAAGCATCAGCTATACGTCTGTCAGAATGACTAACGTTTTTGCACAATATATCTAATACCCTAGTTTCAGTAGACAACCACGGAATACTTTCAAGCAGAACTGCAAACAGATTAATGAAAGCACCCCTCTGATTCTGAACCGAGTTGTCATTGCCAAAGTGGAATGTCACAGACATGGATGACTTTTGTTTTTCTTCGGGGGAAACAGCGAGGGAGCCAAACTGGTTGTCACACAACACTAGTAGCTTCGTGATCGAACTGCAGAAACGAGTGTAAAACTCGGCAACTGAACCAGAAAGGGTTGGAACTTTGGTAGGCGATGGAATCGGTTCTGCCAATACAGCGTCAGTTGGGAACGGAGGACGAGTATCTGACTCCAGGTCCGAAAGAATAGTGATAAAAGACTTGACTGATATAATGGCTCTTTCAGGTACAACGTTATCCAACACCATCTCTTGACCAAGAAGCTGAAAAAGGGCGTTGTCTAAGATATATTGCAAGTAGCCAAACGCTCCAATTCTGATGATCTGAACACAGGGGACAATTGTTTCTCCAGTCCAAAGTTTCCGATTCGTCGAAAATACTGCCTTGCAGACCTGGTCCAACTTTTTGGTTGTGTTGTTCAAAGATTCTGGACAGCGGCACACAAAAGTCCAAAGCAGTCGCGCGATTCCTGTAAATAATATCCCTCTGCTGGGCCTGTCCTTGACTCGAATCAGATTTGATTCAATGAGGGGAATCCAATTTGGCGCAAAAAGTTCTGACGGACCGACACAGAGTGCCGCCACGGCAAGAGGGAAACCAGTATGCCAATTCTTAGCTTTGATAAGTTCAATAGCTCTGGAGTACAACGTGTTTGTAGCTGAGATCCATAAAGGGTGATTGAACTCAGCTGATGCAGTGCCCGCGTGTGGCAAAAGAATTTGGCAAAGCACATCTCCGTAGGCACTTTTCACAGCCAAGTTGCTGGTTCGGGAGAAAAACTTGATAAGAGACTCCAAAAACTCTCCAGACTCTTCCAAAGCATCCATAGGGTAGATCTTGAGCTGTAGGTACCGCATACCTCGGACTATAAGTTCCGCTGTGCCTTCCTTTTCTTTTGGAATGACCGCTGGGAATTTTTCCAAGTCGGCGATGAAGCGGTCTGTGACGCTCAAAAATCTTTGTGAGGACATTTCTCCCAGTAGCTGCGCAAAAAGATTCCAGTTGGACCGTCTGATAAGACTATGATTGATGGTGCTGGGATCTGCGGTCCGCAGTTGCTTAAAAACAATCTCCTCTAATTTCTCACTGAGGTCATCCCCGAGATCGCGACTTTGTCGTACCACCTCCATGAGCACACGGCACAAAATGTAGATACTAATGAGACTCTTTCTATCAGCCTGAATTGCGGTCTCTCTGCTTTCATCTCTAGATGTTTTTCTCGTATGGCTGCTAGCCTGGTGCGCTGAAGCAGCGGATGCTGCTGCTTCAGACTTGCTTTTACGCCAGAACATGACAGAGTCGATAACCGGCTTCGGCTTAAACTTAGCAATGTGGCCCAATGACGCAATGATTTTGTCAAACTGAGGGTCTGCACCTGCACCTAGTATTTCAGCAATTGCTGGTTCAGACCCATACGAATAGTTTAGGCACAGATTCAGTTTTCGTTCAGCCTGTCTCACAAACTTGTTAGCAGTTACTACAATTGTATCGTGGCTCCACGAACTTCAGTTTTACTAGGTATCTTAAAAGACAACCTTTGCAGCACAAAACAGTTCAAAACAATATACTCACCTGTGTGAACAATATGTGTAATGCATATTCTGATGGAGTTTTTGGGTCAGTTTTAGCCTTCCCACTAGCAGATGCCTGCCTCTGGAGCATCTGCTGTTGCATGTCGACATGCCCATTGCCAGCAGGCCCGCTGATGCTTCGATGCGGTTCTGGAGGAATTGGAGACTCATTTTTGGCTGGCACCGCAAGAGAAATGGAGTGGTGATGAGCCATTACTGCTGGGTCTTCTGGAGATGAGGCGGACATATCGCTTGACGAATAGGGGCTTGTGACTGTTCCGTCAATGGCAGCCCCTCGTTCTCTGGATGCTTGCGAGATATTCCTTGTGGACAAGGTTGGTACGGCCGGACTACTAGAAGCTCCAGCCATGCGAGCCCTTCCAGCAATGCGCGAAAATGTGGCAGCACGCGTTGGCCTGCCGGCGGGTTGCGTTTGTGAGTTTTGTCGCCTAACACTTAGAGCATTTGGCAAAGATTGATTTCGCTCATGCTGGGCGAAAGCTCCGGCTGCACTGGCGTCACTTTGAAATGCAGGATCAGACGAGCCCATTGCTTCTTCAAATTGAAAGCCGCTACTCATATGAGGGAGCACTGCCTGTTAGTTATCTTGTTGGTATCCAAACCTGAAGAATCCTTAACATACGTAACAACTCTTTCTTGTTAGTAGGTGGAAAATGACAAGTCGAATGCAATTGTGCATTGTTATTTGACTTACCAGCTTTTCACTCTTGTGAGTTGCTGGAAGAAATGCTGAAGGCCTGAAATTTAAATAGCAACTATAGCCTGTTCATGAACTCTTTGTCGAAAGAAACCGATCCAACCGACCGCAAAACTGCAACCCAAAACTTTGATCCTGGAGATAAACTGGCGATTAGCGGAGAAAATCAAATAACCTAATGATCCGGTTAGGGCGATAAAAAAGAGTGCGAGTGTGGGACGGGTTTTGCGCAGGAGGTGTTCATCTAGGAGGTGTAATGTGGGGAGGGCGGTCGGTGGTTAACTAGACAGTCGCAAATGTAGGGGTCTTTATGTCGCGTATGTACAAGAAAGGCAAGACGGATTTGACCATGGAGGACAATGAGAGATGCTTCCTATTAGATAGAAAGTATGCCGCATGCAGCACCTACAGGTTCGACTAATAAATATGAATAAATCTTTATAGTTCTAGTACGTACTAAAGGAAAACAAATAGCAGCAAGCCATCGCTTAAGAATATTTCTACTAAAGACTGTTTGAAGAATTTCATTAGCTCTCAATGCAATAAACCCTACTGAAAATTGACAAAATCGGCCCACGTCAAGTCCTTTCTCACGGCATTTGAAAACCCCTCCACAAACTGAACCCAGATTCGTTCGGTATAAGTGTCAACTACTGGTTCAGACAGTTTTGAATCATACTTGACTGCATCAGCTGTTGGCTCTTTTGATATGAAAAAGTTTGTTCTGTTGGCCTTTTTCTTCAAGTCAACCATTGACCTTTTGGGTTCAGGCTCTATTTCTTCGGCTTCCCGATTGTCCCACCCTCTCTTCTTGTCGGCTGCTTTCAGCTCCTCCAGTTCCCTCTTCTCACGTTCTCCCTTCTCCTTATGCATAGCTTGTACTATCAGCTGGCGAACTGAATACTTCCCCGTAGTATGACGCTGCCGGTCTGCCTCGTCCAATATCGCTATGGTTTCCATAGGAGGCTCTAACCTATAGATAACAGTTCCTCCATCCAGTTTGTCTTTGACAAATGTTATACTCATGTCCAGCATCAACGACGCAACGTTTGCAATTCGTCGAACTTCCCCGGGTCGTAGGGCAGACGAGGTCGCAATATCAGAGTTCACTATGCGCAAAACATAAGGAACCAGCTCAACCGCCATAGCTTTGGCGTTGAACAATTGTCTGACTTGAGAGCCCGAAGTACTCCACAGGTCATGGCATAATTCCTGAAGTGATCGTTGCTTTTCATGAACTTCAAAGTCAGTGCTGATTCTCTGTTCCTTGACATTCGAGGGGGAACTGAACATTACGTGGTACGACATGGCTACCGGCGACAAATATTCGGCAAGCTGTCCATTCTGGGAGTTATAGATTCCAGAATTAATCTGTTCGTAGAAATGCATCCAATCCCCTATTGTACCGGGTTTTCGAACCATGTCATCCGTAAAGTTGATATGAGGGTAGAGCGAGAAACACCCGTTCACAACGCGATCCTGTTCTCCACTGCTGTCGAGGTCTTCCAGCAGCGTCCTGAATGCTTCTTCTGTCCCATATCTTCTAAACATTCTGTTTGCTACTCTAACCCAGTTCTGGTTGACGTCTTTCTTAAAGACATCATTACTTTCCCCCTCTCTCAAACCAAATTGCAGAAGGTTTAGACTGCTTCTCAGATCTCCGTCAGAGCTGTCTACTATTTTGGCCAGCTTTTTGGTGTCAGTAGAGATCCGCTCTGCTTGGCAGATTGCCTTTAGTTTGGCGAGCACAGCGGACGGGGATGAACGATTGTAATGGACTATTTCAACGTGGGGACGAAGGGCTCTCAGACTTGGGGCATAAACGTCGTTGCAAATAGCAATGATGGGTCGTAGAAGCAGCTTGGGTTTCCTTTTCGTCTTCTTCCCTGTTTGGTTGAATCTTGCAGCCAGTGCTCGTTCATCCGCGATCAACATATCCACAATCGCTTTAATAAATCCATTTTCCGATGCTCCTTCAATCTCGTCGGCTATGATACAGACAGGCCTCGCAGAGCCTATTCTATGGCTCCCCACAGCATTGTAGATTTTTTCCCTAACAACAGAGGCAGCTCGCTCATCGGAAGCATTGATCTCCAGCACATCGTAACCAGACTGTTTTGCCATGAGATGCGCTAGAGTGGTCTTTCCAATTCCTGGAGGACCATGCACAAGCAGAATCTTCTTTGATGGCCTCCCTAGAGAGTCCACATTGTAGATATCGGACTGAGCTATCTTCTCCTCGTTGAACACAACTTTGGACCAGGCTACGAGCCACCGAAGCATGAACCTGTGAGTTTTCTCAGGACCTAGAAGATCAACCCATTTTTTGGGCCTATACTTCTCAGAGAGTAAGGCCCCGTCAGAAGGTTTCAAATGCTTCTTTTTAGATGAGTCCTTCCAGTCTTTCGCTGCCGGCAATACTTTAGATAGGGATTTCTCCTGCTCGATTCGATAGAGCAAGCTGTGAATGGGAATTCCATAATGGTTTCTGTCGGAGCCCTCACCTGAGGACGGTATCGAAGCGCCAGGACCCATGAAACTCGTAGTCGGCCTTCTGCGTTTAGATAAAAGAAAGGTATTCCCATTGGTCAGTTTTGCACTATAATCGGACAATTCTTTTGCTGTGTAACCCACCAAATTCTCAGTGGTTTCAGTACCGTCCGCTGGCACGTTTTCTTTAGGATTTTTAAAACTTTCATCTTTCAAAATATCATCTGTATCTTCTGGCACTAACAGAGAAGAGTAAATGATGGGTTTGCTTGACTTCAGCACTTCAGCATTATTTGTAGGATTCCGAAACATATCGATAGGTGCTTCTTTCGTATCCTGAAGAAACATGCTAGATTTGAATGATCCCAGGGCGCCAAAGGCCTGCTCCGAGTTTTGAGAATCTGTACCAGGGTCCATGGCCTCAAATCCCTCTTGCCCAACCGTTGTATCAACAGTGTTTCCGCTTTCCAAATTACCCAAGAGACTTGATCTGATCAAACCAGATGGTGCGAACGTTGGTAGAGCTGGGGTGGTGTCCAGATCTGTGATATCACCTTGATATGACAAGGGATATTCGTTATTGTCATTATTGCGACTAGTAACATCAGGTTCAGACATATTTTTTGAGTCCTCACGGTTACGTGTAGAGAATTGCGTATAGAATCGCGTATTTTAAATGTTTAATTATTGATCGTTCCAGACGCGTTTCTGCGATGTTACGCGACGTGGGGCTTTTTTGGACTTAATTAACGTTATCGTGATAAGAAAAATCAGCTTGATACATTGAACAGGGTGACTATCATACAATAATAGAAATATACACTATACACTATGGTTAAAGTATGCTTAGCTGGATGTCGGACATTATATCTGGTACATGTGGTGGACAGGCTCAAATCAGTTGTCTCCTCACACTTCGACAGCGCAATAGAAGGTCATGGTAGAACACAAGTAGAACGGGTAAAGCAAGTAGAAGATAATTGAAGTCATCCCTGCTCTCTAAAAAAAGTTATACATCTTGGTCAGTGCTCAACCAGGGAATTAGTAAGGACGAGCTCACCAAGCTGTTTGAACGGACAATCGATAACAGAGCATCTAGATCCAGGTAAGCCAAGGGTGTCCCTAAGACGAAGACGAATAGCCACCTGGTATAGCCAATTTGATAATATTAGCCGGGGGTTTCATTTAGTTCTTTATCTAGCTCACCCCGATTTGACATCCATATCGCTCACCTCATTCCCCTCCTCTTCTTGCTCGGCCAACGCGCGAAAATAAGGGTGTTGCATTGCTTCGCTCGCCGTTATCCGTTCTTGATGGTCGTAGCGTAGCAGTTTCCCCAGCAGATCAAAAATATCTTCTGAAGCTAAATGTTTATTTTCGTCATTGACAAACCGATGCCAGGGCTTCTTGGAATAAGTTCCAAAATCGTCGTATTCCTGACCCAACTGCAGTTGATACTTCTCTAAATACTTGTGAAGGTCGTCTGTACCCAGAACGCGGGCTATCTTGACCAGCTGGTCAGTATTCGAGTTACCATGGAAGAACGGCTCCTTTCGAAAAACCATGGAAGCCAGCATTGCCCCGAAAGACCATAGGTCCAGCGAATAGTCGTAGTATTGGTAGTCAACTAGCAGTTCAGGGCCCTTGAAGTATCTAGATGCGACCCGCACATTGTACTCCGTCATCGGATGGTAGAATTCAGCCAGACCCCAGTCAATCAGTCGGAGTGTTCGTGTATTGTGGTCTATCATGACATTGTGTGGCTTCACGTCTCGATGCATGATACCTTTGGAATGAGCAAAGTCTAGAGCTTTCAGCAGTTCGAACATGTAGTAGCGAATGTCATAGTCCATAAAAGAATCGTACAGCTCACGGAAATCCATATTGTTTACAAACTCAAATATCAGAGATGGGATTTTGCTCTTGTTAGATAAATTTTAGAAACAAAAGATAGTGATATCAGATGATAGTGAATCGTATTCAATCAATCAATCATACTACACCACACAACTAACCTCTTGATCTCGAACAATGTCCAGAAGTTCAATTATGTTGGCTCCTCCTTGTAAATTGTACAGGATTTTAATCTCTCGTTTTATCTTCTTGCGTTTGACAGGTTTCAATGCCTTTATAACTATCCGACTTTGGGATCTTAGGTCGATTCCTTCAAACACTTCAGAGTACTTCCCCCGCCCGATCTTGTTGACAATCTCGTAGTTACTCTGTACGCCCCAATTGAAAACTACGCTATCTTGTTAGACATGGGATTTTAACGCAGTATATTCGGCCTTAGGACCTTAAGAAAGAATCATCGTCACGCACCATAGTCCCAATAGGAACGAGGCATCTTGGTGTTCACATCAACGTAAACCCTTGACACAGTAGCTGTCATTGTGGAAGATGCAAAGAAGTATTAAAATAAATTATAACTATTGTCGTGGGTCGTGGTAGTTATAACTGATTTGTGGATTTGGCGGTGCCACGATTATCTTTCTCACAGCCAACAATGGACTTCGCACGGAAGGTGTGTGGAAAGAGTGGGATATTTTTCTGATGTGTGGGAGTAAAATGGGATTTTCATTTCATCTCCGTTCTGCAGTGCAAATATACTAGAGGGTGTGAATTTGTGGATATCCAGAGTTTGTAAAAGCTTTTACAGTTTGGTTGTTTCGAGCCGTATTGTCTCATATATATTGTTGAGATTCATCGCCATTTGGACGGTTCAATTATCGGTCACCCGAAATTTGTGTATATTCAGAATTGTTCGCACTGTTCAATTTCCCGTTTATCTGAAGTGTGTTTAACATTCGTTTGAGCTGAGATCCCAAGTAACAGTCGAATTCATTTTTCTCATTGGAGGCTTAAGTCATTTGTGGGCTATTTAAAATGGCGGACTGGACTGCTATAGGGAGATATATAGCGTTGGACGAAGAGTTGAAATTAGATCTGGTCGCTAAAGAAATAGCTGATGGTAAGTCATAGAAACGATAGTACCATTCCGCGAAGCGGATCCACTCTCCTCAGGAGGGGCCTCGCTGGAGGCGATGCCGTACTACTTTCGCTACTTGCTTCTAACCAGCACTCAATAGCAGCAATTTCGTTGAGTTCATTCAGGCACTGGGTGAATATCTTACTAAGGATGACATCCAGCTGCGAGCAAAGGCCACGGCATGCTTGGCTCACGCATTGGAGTACTTAGACGATGGCTTGCTGAGCGCGCAGCAGCTCTCAGTAGTAAACTCATTTCTCGCCGACAGAGTCGAGGATGAGCCCTCCCTGAGTGCTGTAGCCAGGGGTCTGCACGCCGTGATCCGTATGAAAGCTTACAGTTCCTCGAACGTGCGCGCGGTGATGGATGCCCTGGCAGGTATAACCATGCAGAGTCACACTCAGGTCGTTCGATATCGTGTATTCCGCGTGGTCGAGGCTCTAATGGACCGATTCCTCCAAATTCTTACCAGCAACGGGGACGAATTTATCGCTACTTACGTTAATTTGACTACGTCCGAAAAAGATCCCCGGAATCTGATGATCTCTTTCTCTCTAGCCAGTCGCATCCTTCAAAACTTTAATATCACTAATCATGTCGAGGATCTTTTTGACGTCACCTTCTGTTACTTCCCCATCACCTTTGAGCCTCCGAAGGACGACCCTTACGGGATCACTTCAGCAGATCTAAAGAGTGCCTTACAAGCCTGCATTTCTGCCAACGGTCTATTAGCCAAGTTCACTATCCCTGGCCTCATTGAAAAGCTAAACTCGAGTTCGCAGACGGTCAAATTAGACGCCCTCAAGACCATACTGCTGTGCACCCAAACCTACTCGCTCGATATAGTCAACGATAACTGGCAAGAAATCTACGATGGTATCAAATTTGAAGTTCTTCACGGCTCGGATGAAGCAGAAGTAGCTGAGATGGCTGTGGTCATACTGAAAACACTGGGTGCACGGCTTCACGAGATTGAAGCACATTTCGCCCTACTGGCCTATCTAGAGGCGATTGAAAAGGAGACAAAAGAGAAAATCCAGGAGCCACAATCGAGATTGGCCCTGCCAGCTGCTATTCTCGTGGCCGGTGTGGCCCAGTCTTCCGCGCTGGCATTTGAGACATTAGCGAACTTTGCCCTACGCATTGTGCTAGACAAGTCACAGCAGTCGCCCTCGCTCGAGCAGCAAAAGGGTATAATAGAGATTATCGTAAAGTTCCTCTACTCAGATGCGAGCTTGCCGCCCGCGTCTGAGGACAGCAGTAGGTTCTTGGATAATTTTAAAGATCAGATATTCGCTCTTTTCTCCAAGTCTCTACTAGGCTCAACTGGAGACAAGTCACTGCGGCGAGCGTCCTTGGCAGGATTTACAGTTTTGGCACAGGGATCATTACTTTCTCCTGATGAGATTGGACTTGTGGTGCAGTACCTCGATGATATTGTCATTCGAGAGACCGATGAAGATCTCTGCAAGGAGGCACTCAGTTCTTTGGCCGAAATATTCCAGAACCGACCTGATCTTCTAGTTAACATAACTTATCCTGCCCTCTTATCTGAATTACCTGACGACCTGACCATCCAGGGGCTCGAAGATAAAAAGCCAGTAACCTATATTTTGGCTTCCCTGGCAGAGCTGACTAGCACACTGCAGGCTTTCGAGGTGCTGAGTGTTCGACTGGTAAGCAAGATAGATGTTGTTGCTACTCACGGCAATAACTTCAAATACCCGCTTTACTTGGTGAGCACACTTATCCAGGTCGCCCAAAAGTTTGATGGGAAGCAGGATTTGAGTAAGTTTTTAAACAAGTTGGTTCCAGCTTTGGTGACGAGAATTGTTCTATCCAGTGGCGGTTCAATTCTACGAAACGATCTTGTCCTGGATGCAGCAGGTTATCTTCTAGCACTTCTTGTCCGCAATGTTCCAAAGGAGCGACAGGCAGTATACACCCGTGACGTGTTTAATTTGTATGTCTTCAGAACTCAGACCGAACTGATAACGAAGACCTACGATCCAGAATCCGTAATGGTTCCTACCACTTTGTTTGTATTGTCCGTGATACCGGTTGATAAGAGCATTGAGATACAAGAACCTCAAACAATCTTGGCAAGTATGGTTAGGAACTCGCTCGCCGCAGAATCGAGCTACATGAGAATTACTTGCCTCCGACTGGTAGCCACGCTCGTCAACAAATGGCTCCTCGATGGCGACAAGATTGGCGCCGTCGTCACCGATCTTTTTGATGAAGCTAGGAATAACCCGGCGTGTATCGAGACAGTGGCTTGGATCGCCAAGGGGCTGCTCTTGCGAGCCGATAACTTGGGATTTGCTATTGCTGAGCGACTCTGTGGGCTCCTGAGTGATGACACGTTAGGAGATAAAGCTGCCGCTGTTTTTGGAGTATTATGTTCCAACGATGTCATCTTGAGCAAGGAAAACGGATTAACTATTAGGTCACTCTACAAACAGCGTCTCTTTGTGAGTCAGTTACCAAAGATTGTGGAAGGATTCCGAGCCGGTGGGCCTGGCCGGATCAACTATATTGTAGCTCTGGCAGGGCTGCTGAGGTCTACGCCAAGCAAGGTAATACTTCCACACCTGGAAACTTTCCTTCCGTTGCTGGTTGAAGCTCTCGAGGTGCATAATCCGATTATTCAAAGAGCGGCAATTGACACTATATTGGTGACAGTTGTGGAAGCCTCTGATACCGTTTCATTGTATGTCAGTTCTCTGGTCCCGCGTTTATTGCAGTTATCCAAAACACCATCGCAGAATCCTGCATCTGTACGAGTGGCAGCTCTGATATGTCTTAGGCAGCTTCCTAAGAGTGTAGGTGCGCGGTACATTGGGCCTTTCAAGGTCGAAGTCATCCGAGACATTTCGATTGTCTTAGATGACCCAAAGAGGGAGGTGAGGAAAGAAGCTGTAAACTGTCGGCAGAGCTGGTTTGACCTGTAATAGTAGTACGGTTGCAGTAGGTGTCAGATGGGGTGGCTATTTTGTAAATACTATAATCTATGGATAACTATAACTAGTTAACAATGAAATAGGTAACCTCTAGAGAACATTGCAAACATCATCAGTTGTAAGTTGTTGTTGCATATCTCTCATTGATGTCTATATACTGAGCCCAACTATCGTCTACGATAGGATAGTATTTTGAGAAATGATCAGGAGTATATGCTATTGATGTCCACTGCTTTTCCTCGTCGGTTTCATCTCCTCCCTCGCCTTCTTCTTTAAGGTATATCCAGTTTGTGAATCTCTGGTCGCTTAAAACTGGCAATACTGGGGTATCGTTTATGTTATCACGGCAATCCTCAGTATTGCACCTGAACATACCGCCCACAAAGGTCTCAGGTGCCCACTCTAGGCTGCTAACGTACTTGCATCGTCTAGCAAGTTTGAAGCACCCCTGAATTATGCACTGGTGCTCATCGTTTATACAGTAAATACTAGAGTTCCACGCGCTACTAGACTCGTCCGAGTTTCGGGGAGGAGCAACACACAGCTGAGTACCGTAGTGGCAGTAAACAAGGAGGTTGGAGGGCTCCTGCTGGGTCTTCCCAGTCGAGCTCAAGAGCCGGAACCCGGTATAAGGGTAGAAGTAGCTTGAGCTTACATCGCAAGGCTCTTGAATTGCGTAGTTATGGTAAGGAGAAGTCTTGCGTGGAGGAGACAAAGGATATTTAATGAGTGTCAATATAATAGAAATTAATGGTCCCGGGAGCATTTACTGGGGAAAAGGAATACGGCATACGAAGCATTATTCTTTTCGCCAAGTGTTTGTATCAAAATATGAGGTTTTTACTTGACATTATGGGAGGGAGATTGAAAACATTTGGTTAGTTGCCCAACTTCTGCGGATCGAAGCAGATAAAATAACGGTGATCCTCCCCCCTTTTTTCATCTGCTTCAACACACCAAAAGTTAAAGCCAACGGTTCTTGAAATATGTAGAACATTTAGGGGGCAGTCTAATCTGCTTATTTGACGCCTAGAATCTACCCAAAGTTGGGATGGAAGGCCCAAGTCGTTTTGGAGTTTGTTGGCGCGTCAAGGCTCATGATATGTTACTGTATAATAGTTGTTATATGTTTAAAGTAGGGAATACGCTCTAGCATTGCCGCCAATAGCTACCAAGATTAGCTAGATTGAGTAGAAAAACTTTAAAAGCTTGGACCTAATTCATGACAAGCTGCCTCCTTTTGGAACGGGGAACGCCCACGCGTAGCATCCCGCAAACTTGCACAACCGCTGTACCACCTTTGTCGCGCGTCTCGCACCCCTATTATGACCTCCGTCTGCACTTTAGCCCACTGCTGAAACACTGCATCTGCATATGTCGAGAAAACACACGGTATTTGGATCTCCAGTCAAATCTGCGTTGGCAAGAGATCGTCACCCGGTAGATATATATAGCGTTTTAGAATATTAATACTAAAAAGTCGCTCTGTTTTGAACCCCTTAAAAAAAAGATTCAACGTGCCACAGCTTAGAGTAAAAGGAGTGGATAAAAAAAAGAAGTTCAAGAATAATCTTATTGCTGTCGTTCGCTTTTTACTTTGCTATCTTCTTTTTGGTCTTCATTTTGTTTTTTCCATTTCTTGTAGTTACATATCTCGCTCGGGTCAAAGTAATTTGCGCCTTACCGTCGTACCGTTTGATTAAAGTTTAGGCTGTAAATTTGTTCATACGACCTATATAACTTACAAAACAGGTCGTACTAGATGTTCTTTCACTGAGTTTAATTATTGTCAGAGTGACTTTTTACATCTAGCGTTTTTGTTTTGAAGAGGAGATTTCGACCTTACAGCCTACTGCAAACCAAACGGTGTCCAGCAGAGGACTTGAGCTGTTGGAGTGTATAATACACGAAGGTTCGAAAAAGTGCAAAATAGAACCTGCGATATTAGAAATTCACGTGAATATACACGCTCGTTAAGATACAAAGAAAGAAGGAGAAAATCTTCGGCTCGGGGGGTCAGCTTTTACCCCTTATATATTACTTTTGAGCGTGATATCATTTCAAACCGATATATCAAAGTCAACGATATATCATCAAATCGATACGTCAAAAAAAGATACGTCGACTTGGGCAACAACCGTGACGACACGTCTGTTAAGCTAATAGCCTCTTCAACACGACGTATTTTTTTTTCTGACATTACTTTCTCCATCCATATTCATAACTACGACGAAAAAATCATGTCCGACACATTTGACCTCGTGGCAAGAAGCTGCCCGAGCAATTTATCCTGTCCGTCATGTTCCAGCAACGAGGAGTGCCAGTTAGTCCCTCCCACCAGCACATCCTGTGCTGAATATATCTGTGTCCAGGTTTCGAGTCCCGCCCCAACTCCAAGCGCAGCTCCAAGCAAAAGCCACAATGCTGGAGCTATTGCGGGAGGTGTAGTAGGGGGCTTGGCGTTTTTAGCCATAGCCATCGGGTTCATCCTGTGGAAATTCACATATTCTTCCAAGGCGCGCATGCGCCGCCTGGGTAAAGAACTCGAGACCCCTGAGATGACCGACGTCACGCCAAATGTGGATGCAGAAGCAGGATATTTTGACTCCCAGCGGGCTGCACTTCAGGGAGGAGCTGGAGGAAAGTCCCGAATGTCATCGGCGACCATGTCTTCTGTAAATACAGCATATACACGAGCATCTAACGTTATCCCTATTGCATACATTCCAGGGGTGGTTAGTCGACAGGGCGAAGAACTTCCTCCGGGTCGTATGTATGCAGGAGACTCGGCCCGTGATTCCGTCCGTGATTCGCACTTCTCAAGCAACGATAACATTCGAGCATCTATTGCCACTACCAACTACCGAGGCTCCACAGCGTTTGTACACTCGGAGCCCATTACGGCCATCAATGCTAAACCCAACTTGGTTGAGGTTGGCGGCGCTTCTCAACTCGATAGAACTGCTTCTGCTGGCGGAAGCAGTATAGTCCAGGTTGAGTCTGCTGAGGCTGTTTCAGGGCAGCGAATGAATGCTCGCTCGATACGAATAGGCAGAAACACTCCTCTGGGACTGCAGAGTCAGTTAATTGACGAAGAGGACGAAAGCGACGAAGAGCTGGACAAAGTCTTGGATGTCCCACCACTTCCAGACCTGAGCGAGGCGGACCTGAGAAAGATAGACGGCGGCGGCGATGACGCTGACCGTGACCGGCTGCGACGGTCTACTGGAGACCGAAATAGTTCGCGGGAATCAGTTACTGAAAAAAGCATTCGAGACTCTATAGGTGAGCGCACTTCTTCACGGCATTCTTCCCTGATTGAGAAAACACCATTACCGCCCGTTCCTTCTCCAACTGCAGGGTCGTTTCCGAGCAACTCTCGCCGCCCTGAAAGCTCTGTTGTTGTCCCTCGCCCAGTAGCACCTTCAGCTGCTGGTAGCCATGATTCCATTACTTCAAAGTCATCATTAGTCGGTAGCGTGGCTCCCAGTCTAAGATACTCTGTTCAGAGTGGATTCGACGTGCCGTTTATGCTAGACCAGGCTGACGACGAGAAGAACTCTGCATCATGGCAGGCCGAACTCGGCAGCTCCACTCGAAGCTCGTACCATTCGGCAGCATCTCGGGCGCCTAGCACTACGTCCAAGATGTCACGACAACCTTCAAACAAACATACATCGCGACGAGACAGTGACTACGTTGCTAGTGATCTGCCTATAGAAGCCTACCTGTATGCCAGGTCCCAGATGGTGGAAGGCACCGAGGAAAGGCGGTCTTCACCCTTTGACGACAAGTACGTTATTCCTGGAGCCAAGGATGATAATTAGATATTGTTGAAGTATGCATAGATAATGATTTATGACAGGATTGTATTAAGCACTTGTGTTTTCTCTGCCGAGGGTCTCCATGTGCTTCCGGCGGCCCACCCTGGGGAGGGTTGGTTCTGCTTCGCGGATGAAATACGCTCAACAGTAGCTAATATCGACTATTCACATAAAGACCTTAACTGGGAACTCATCATCATCCCCCTTGTGAGATAGTGGTTGGTTAGATGCGGGTGGATGTGTTACTGGGTATTATAATTCCTTGCCCCAGCGGCCTACGGGAACATTCGTTATCAGACTTATATTCCAATTTGATATTAAAAAATACATCGCTAGAATCATGTCGCATGCCTTTATATCCAAATCTTTCCAAACTCACTTTTATCTCTGGGCACAATGCCAGAACTCATGGTGAGTTGTATAACAAGTACCAGCCTTGTACGGCTGACAGGTCAAGGTAAACCTTGAAATTTCAGACTACACGCGTTTTGGGAAGAGATCCTAAGATGCGAATACTTCAATTTTGCATTCTTTAATTGACCGTAATCTAGAGATGAGATAGTTATAATATAGTAACCGCGGTTTCATTGTTAATTTTTTAGTTAACTTAGTTACAAAAGTTAATGTTAATTCTCAAACAGCAACTTTTGACCTAGTAGCTATCCGAAGATTATTATGTTCGTGGCGGTAATCTAAACTATCTCAAAGGCCGGCCCGACTGGGAAAAAAACAACCAGCAACCATTCAAGATTGCTAATAGAAGCAATCCGTAGTATATTTACTCGTGTCTACAAGCCGAGCGTCTAAAGAATTAGCAACTACTGGTAACTGCTTTTCAACTTCTCTACTTCCATCGGGCCACTCACACCCGTAATATAACCGAGATTACCCGGAACGTCATCCCTCGCTCCCATTAAACTGCCTCGAACCCCACGGATTTCTCAGGCTTCTGTATATATATTTATATAAGACGTTGCCATTAAATTTCCGGACATTTGTCAAAGCCAATTGTGTTACGGTTTTTTGCAGATATATTAATATAAAAATGACATTCGGTGAAATTGACCAGAAGGCTATTAACACCATTAGAGTGCTGGCTGTAAGTAAACAATTTCTGCGGAAGAAATATAAAAAGGACGGCGGGGAAGGGGAAACCTTTGTCAAGTGCAGCTTAAGCTTGTGATTTGCCGAAGTCTACTGTATTTGGGGCCCCGTGAACAACTGTGACACATAGTTCGGATGCATTGGAACAATGCCTTACTGATTGGTCCGTGGAGATAATTTCATTTCTATATATATATTGTCTTCATAACGATCGTGATGTTGTCCTTTTTGCGCCCCCAAGCTATTTGAATGGATGGATTATTTATCACTATTCTCAGCGTTTCACCAATTATGTGTGTGATGGTGAACTTTTCATTCACGTGGGGGGAGACCAGAATTGTTGGGCGTTGATGAATATGAGTTCCGGCACCAAGTACTGCAAAAGTTTTTACTATGAAATTTGTGGTGGGGTGGGTGTGGGAGGTTTATTTTTATATTAGAGCGAGAGAGAGCTGTGCTGTGCGATTGACCACTGAAAAAACCTCTTCCATTGCTTGCCAATGAAAAATCCGGAAATCTCAACTGCTGCCAGTTGCAAAATGAGTGCAACTCACGCTTTTTTATCCGTTTCCCATTTTACCCCCCTGCACTGATATCGGTACTGTCACGCCCACTCACAATGTGCCTGCATGATATTGTCCCGGATCCGATCCTGCTTGGCTTCGGGATTTTTTATTTAGTACCCTTCCCTAATCCGAAAGAAAGAAAATAAAAACTAACCAGGCCGATGGTGTATTCAAGTCCAACTCAGGACACCCTGGTGCTCCCATGGGTTTGGCTCCCCTAGCCCACGTTCTGTTCAAGGACTTCATGAAGTTCAACCCCAAGAACCCAGAATGGTTCAAGCGGGATCGATTTGTCCTGTCCAACGGTCACGCGTGTATGCTCCAGTACATCATGCTGCACCTGCTTGGATACGACCTGAGCATGGATGATTTGAAGAACTTCCGACAGCTCCACTCCAGGACCCCCGGTCACCCTGAGAATGACCTGCCCGGTATTGAGGTCACCACTGGCCCTCTCGGTCAAGGTATCGCCAATGCAGTTGGTCTGGCTATTGCTGAGGCTCAGCTGGCTGCTACTTACAACAAGCCTGGGTACAAGGTGATTGACAATTATACTTACTCGATCTTTGGTGACGGATGTATGATGGAGGGTGTTGCCTCCGAAGCCATGTCTCTGGCTGGCCATTTGCAGCTCGGAAAGCTCATTGCCTTCTACGACGACAACCACATCACCATTGACGGTGACACTGCAGTGGCTTTCACTGAGGATGTTTTGGGCCGACTTGAGTCTTACGGATGGCACACTATCTGGGTTAAGGATGGAGACCATGATCTCGCTGGAATTGCCAAGGCCATTGAGGAAGCTAAGAAGGTCACGGACAAGCCCACCTGTATCAAAGTTACTACCACCATTGGATTTGGATCTAAACTTCAGGGAACGCACGGAGTGCACGGTGCGCCTCTGAAGGCTGATGATATCGTCCAGCTAAAGACTGCATTCGGTTTCGATCCTGAAGCTAATTTTGCTGTGAAGCAGGAGGTCTACGATTACTACGCTGAGTCGGCTGTTTCTGGAGCGGCTGCTGAGAAGGAATGGAATGAGCTATTTGCCGCGTATGGCAAGGAGTACCCTGACCAGTCTGCCGAGTTGGCTCGACGAATCAAGGGCGAGCTTCCTAAGGACTGGGAAAAGGTTCTGCCCACCTACAGTCCTTCTGACAAGGCTGTTGCCTCGCGAAAGTTGTCTGAGATTGTCATCTCGAAGGTCCACGATGTCGTTCCCGAGTTGGTTGGAGGCTCTGCTGATCTGACCGGCTCTAATCTGACCCGATGGAATGGAGCTGTTGATTTCCAGCCCCCTTCCACCAAGCTGGGAGAATATTCTGGACGATATTTCCGATTCGGTGTGCGAGAGCACGGAATGGGTGCCATCCTCAATGGTATTTCAGCCTACGGTGCTTTCATCCCCTACGGAGGCACTTTCTTAAACTTTGTTTCTTACGCAGCTGGTGCTGTGAGACTTTCTGCGCTTTCTCATCACCAGGTTATCTGGGTGGCTACCCACGACTCTATTGGTTTGGGTGAGGACGGTCCTACCCATCAGCCTATTGAGACCCTGGCCCATCTGAGAGCTATTCCCAACTTGGCTGTGTGGAGACCTGCTGATGGTAACGAGACATCTGCTGCCTACTACGCTGCCCTCACTTCTAAGCACAACCCTTCGATCATTGCTCTGTCCCGACAGAACCTTCCTCAGCTTGAGGGATCGAGTGTCGAGAAGGCCCTTAAGGGTGGCTACACCTTGATTGAAGCCGAGAAGCCCGACGTCATTCTTATTTCTACCGGATCCGAGGTTGGCATCTGTGTTGATGCTGTCAAGGTCCTGAAGGAGAAGGGAATTACGGCTGGCGTTGTCTCTCTCCCTGACTGGCATACATTTGACAAGCAGTCCCAGGAGTACCGACTGTCTGTCCTCCCCGATGGCGTTCCTATCCTGTCCGCTGAGGTCATGACTACTGTTGGATGGCACTCGTATTCGCACCAGCAGTTCGGTATCAACCGATTTGGTGCTTCTGGTCCTTACCAGGATGTGTACAACTTCTTTGAGTTCAATCCTGAAGGAATTGCCAAGCGAGCTCAGGCTACTGTTGAATTCTACAAGGGTCAAGTTATCAGATCGCCTGTCCACAAGGCTTTCTAATTTTAAACTCTGGTGATGTGTGAGCAAAAAGCGGTTAATAGTGAGTAAATAATTATAAAAAATACTTCACAGTAGAATTGTTTCGGTGTTGAATCAGTAAAAATTCAGTTTATAGTTATTGCAGAATTGAGTTCCTGTGGTCGGGGTGGTCAAGGAAGTGTGGTTAAATCCAAATTCATCGCAAAGACCCAGGCGATCACTCTAATATCAATACATCATGGCTGAAGACAAATTGTCAATAGCTTTTGTATGTCTAGGGAATATGTAAGAAAAAAATGCAGGTCTTATTTAATTTATTGTAACTTCTCTAACTAGATGTCGTTCGCCAATGGCTGAGTAAGTATCTCTAGATAAATTTGTGTAGACGTTCAAACAACCACTAATCAGAGCCGTCTTCAAACATGCTGTGAAAGAAAGAGGGTGTGAATCTTTATTCGGCCGGATTGATTCATTTGGCACTGGAGCGTATCACGTTGGAGAACCATCAGATAGGAGGTCAGTTAAAGTGTGTCGAGAAAACAATATAGATCTTCACCACAGAGCCCAGCAGATTTGGCCAAACGACTTTACCAAGTTCGACTACCTAATGGCCATGGACCAGTCCAACTTAGAAGATCTAGAGGATATGGCACCCAAAAATTCAAAGGCTAAAGTACAGTTATTTGGACAATACAGAACAGATAAGAGATTTCCTCCCACCGTATCCGATCCTTATTACGGAGGTACTCGAGGGTTCGAGACGAGCTTTGAACAGCTGAGCCATTTCAGCAATGTATTTCTAGACGAGATATGTAGCAAATAGATTGCGCGAAGTGCCGGGCGTCTATTTAGAACAGAAGGGTGAATTCGTACCTTCTCTCATCCTGCCAACGAAGATTGATTTTTACTTACTAAACTACACACTACCTTTACACTTCATCTTCCAAAAACTGGTACTCAAATTTGAAATTAGACTTGCGTCGCTGCAGCCACAGCCCTTCAAAGTCAAAGTAACGGTACGTCCCCTGCTCAAAGTCGTTGTTTATGATCTTGGGCTCCTCATGTCGCTGGAACCAAGTTAAAAACCGTTTATGGAATCTCCAACTGCGGTTTTTCAGCTCCTTGGCTGCTAGGTACTGCTGGTATGATCCCTGACGGTAATAAAATATGTAGAACAGAGTGTCAACATCCATTTTAGCCATTATAACAGGGTCATCCAGACCTGCCAGGGGCTCTTGCGGATAAAACGACGGAGTTGGAAACGGGGATTCAGGATGATAGTATCGAGGTCGGTCGGCTATAAACGAGTCCGGACAGCTGAGGTACGAGCTCTCTAGTAGCTTAGAAATGGATGCTATTGAAGGCGGTGAACCTATTCTCTTGCGTGCCGCGTCAAATGAATGCACTAGATCTTGCAGCCCTGGAGGCAGAGCAATCGACGTTAACGACGATAGCGACGAACCTTCTGTTGAGACCGAGGCACTTAGCTCCGGGGGAGGAGTGGGTGTCACCCCGGGCCTTGGCGACGAGCTTGTAACAGATATCGAAGGCGACGAAGGCCGAGTCCTTGATCCACCTGCCCCTATTTCGCTCAGACCCTCCTTTTTAGCAGCAGGATGGTCTCCCAACTTTTCGGCCCACGGAGCACTAGGTGCTGCAGCAGGCGCGGATGGAGGAACCGCATTAACAACAGGCTTGTGTGTCTCTGACTTCGCTGTAGGCGGTGGAGGTAATGGTGACAGTCCGGGAGGCAGGTTGTGCTTTAGTGGCGGTGTATTCGCTGCCGGTTGCGATGGCACCACACTCGCGGGCGCCACTTGTCTCGACAGACCCAGGTGGTTTATGCTGGGAGACATACTTGATGAAGCTTTCCGTGAGGGTGGCAGTGATCGAGCAGTTACAGCCGGAGAAGGAGCAACAGTGGCACCAGGTATCGCAGCCGCGTTACTTGCCGGGCTACCATTACTGTTCGTACTGTTAACAATGGTTCCAGGAGCAGCAGAAGATGAATTAACGACATTGGCATTGGTAACTGGGACAGCATTGGTACCGATCGGAGTACTTGCAGTAGCTGCTGCTGTTGCTGCTGCCGCAGCCTCCTCTTTTAGCTTTTCTTCTCTTTCTTGTCTCTCCTTCTCCTGGGCTGCTTCCACAGCCAAATCTTCCAGAAATGAAGTCTCTTCGGGAGGCTGGTGGACAGCATCAGGATCAAAATCTTCGTCATCTTCCAAGTTAAGCTCGTCATAAATCTCTTCGTCTTCGGCAAAATCAACCTCCTGGTTTGACTCAACGTAGTACGTAATGTCCTCTTGCAGACTATTTACCATATCAGCTGCCAGTGTGTTATTTTCAAGCATGCGAAGTATGGTCTCCATCTTTCCTTGATGCCACTTATGCCGTTCCAAAGTATGCTCGATATCCGAGATGCGTTCAGCTTTTGCGTGGTCTTTCTTCCCCTTTCTCATGGTTCCCTGTAAACCTTCTTGCTCGGCTTCCATCGACTCAACTTGTCGATCCAACTCTTCCAGCATGTTTTGGATGAAATTCATCGTTTCCTGCCTCTCTTTCTCTCGAGGATCCAGCCGCGAGTTGGTCAATCCTTCTTTGGAGTATGCCTTGGTCTTCATTTCCTTTTCGCATGCCTTGAATCGCTCCATCTCCTGCTCTATCAGCTTCCTTTGCTCGGTCAGCAGCTTTTTATCCTTGATATCGTTGCTGCCCATCCAGGTTTTGATCTGGTCTCTGAGACGTTGAAGTTTCTTAATTTCTCGTTTCAGATCCTGCTCCAGTTTTTCTTTCTGCGAATGATTCGTCGACATCTCATACTTTTCATAGATGCTATCGAAAGCCTGCACTCCTTCTCCCACGCGTTTGAACACGCGGTCCATTTCCTGCTGTAGCTTTCGAGCAGACATACTGGCTATGGATACACACTTAGCAATGTGACTGGTGTTCCAGGACCGGGGTGTGTCTGTATATGAAAACTATTAAAAAAAAGTCTGGGGTGTAGGCGGTCGTTGTCGGCTGCCATGCAAACGGGTATAAAGAAATGGAACAATCCGATATCCGAAAAGCGATGGTACAGTTAAACAAAGATTGAGCTTCAGTTTCAATATTTCGTTAACCTGCCCTATCCAAATCAAAAAATCTCTCCTTGCAGAAGTTCCTCGTCCGGATTAGAAACGCTTTCTTTCTTTTGAAACCACTTCAGACGTTTATAATATTTGAGTCGATGGATCCACCCGGCATTACTCTATTTCGTTTAGGGCTGATACTTACGCTGGCCGGACTACTACTTACGTTGGATCTGCTTATGTGGGGGTGTGAGTACCATCTGCAGAAGCCGGCATAGAAAATGACTGATTGATCTGAAATATTTCGATCATAGAAAAAGTTCCAATATACATATTGCAATTGAAGGCCCGTCTGGTGAGGAAATAGATACAACTGAGGGGTTTATCATTGTTATATAGTACATATATACATTTTGTGGTAAGTCGATTTTTGCAATTCTTTTGTAATTTTCAGTATATATTGGATTGTCATAGAAACTAACCCCAGTCACTACAATATGTCTAGCTCAAATTTGTTACAGACGTGGGCTGAAAAGCTCTCCAACCCGACTCAGTCAACGCTACCATTTGATTTTGTTCGCCCTTCTGATGCTCGAGTGGTCGAGTCAACATATTCGGTTGACGTGCCCCTAGACCTGAAGAGTTCTATATCCTTTGAACTCGCTCTCACGGCTTATGCTGTTTTGGTATTTCGTCTCACTGGAGACGAGGACATTGTGATTGGGGCTTCCCGGGCCCAAGGCAGCGACCTTTCAAACAATTCTCCGCTGTTTGTACTGAGGACTCCAGTTCAAGGGAAGTCTAAGTTTTCAGAGTTTCAGGCTCAAGTCGCGCAATCCATTGATTATGCTGAGAACAAAAGAGTTGATTTCAACCAACTTGTGGACTACATCGCAGCACAAAGTGCCAATGGGGCCGAACCTGTAATCTTCCAAACTAGTCTCATTTATGGCCAAGATCACATTGAGGCATTGGTAGGACCTGGAAAGGGTCGTTCAACCGACTTGACGGTTCTGGTAAACCAGGGTAAACTTCAGTTTCATTATAACTCACTCTTGTACAAAAAGGAACGACTGTCAATTTTGGGTGAGCAGCTTCTTGAGATTATACGAATTGGATCAGCCACACCGTCGGTTGCAATTGGTTCGATTTCACTCATTACCAAGTCTCAGAATAACCTACTGCCTGACCCAACTACAGATCTCCACTGGTCTGAGTTCCGGGGCCCCATTCACGACATATTTTCTGCCAAAGCTCTAACATTCCCAGAACGACCCTGCATCGTCGAAACTGCCAACTTTTTAGATCCGTCTTCAAAGGAACGGGTATTCACCTATCAGCAGATTGACCATGCCTCAAACGTCCTTGCCCACCATCTAGTCCAAAGTGGCATCGAGATAGGAGACGTGGTCATGGTCTACGCATATCGGGGGGTCGACCTTGTAGTCGCTGTCATGGGTGTCCTGAAGGCTGGCGCCACTTTCTCCGTCATTGATCCTGCATACCCACCTGCTCGTCAAAACATATACCTGAGCGTGGCCAGGCCTCGAGCGCTGGTGGTGCTGAGAAAGGCCGGTTCTCTGAGCGAAGAGGTTTTAAAATACATTGGTGAAGAGCTTTCCCTCAGGACTACTGTTCCTGCTATGGAAATTCTAGATGATGGTACTCTGATTGGAGGCAAAGTGGAATCCACCGAAGGCGATATTTTTACGTCAGTATTGCATCTGAAGGATCGAGGTACAGGTGTTATCGTCGGGCCAGATAACAACCCTACGCTGAGCTTTACCTCTGGCAGTGAGGGTGTTCCGAAGGGAGTTCGAGGGAGACACTATTCTCTTACGTACTACTTCCCGTGGATGGCAGAGACTTTTGGTCTTAGCGAGAACGATAAATTTACCATGCTCAGTGGAATCGCCCACGATCCTATCCAGCGAGATATTTTTACCCCGTTGTTCCTGGGTGCCAGACTGTTAGTACCAACCGCAGATGATATTGGAACTCCTGGACGGCTTGCTGAGTGGATGGGGATTCATGGTGCAACTGTTACTCATTTGACCCCTGCCATGGGTCAGCTTCTATCAGCTCAGGCTACTCATGAGTTCCCGTCTCTTCATCATTCGTTCTTCGTAGGTGATATCTTGACCAAGAGAGACTGCATGCGACTTCAATCATTGGCTAAAAATGTATGCATCATCAACATGTATGGAACTACTGAAACCCAGAGGGCTGTTTCTTACTACGAAGTGGCCCCTCTGTCCCGCGATCCTAATTTCCTCAAGTCTCAAAAAGATATTATCCCTGCTGGTAAAGGCATGCTGGATGTTCAAATGCTGATTGTCAACCGTCATGATCGGACCCAGACTTGCGGCGTGGGTGAAGTGGGTGAAATCTATGTCAGAGCCGGAGGACTGGCAGAGGGCTATCTGCAGCTACCGGATCTAACAGCTGAAAAATTCGTCAACAATTGGTACATTGATCAACCTTGGCCCGATTCAGCACCAGCCGAGGCGGCCTGGGTTCAGAAAGGTCGATGGCTCGGACCCAGGGACAGGCTTTATCGAACTGGTGATCTGGGCAGGTATCTGCCCGATGGAAACACTGAATGCTCTGGTCGTGCAGACGACCAGGTCAAGATTAGAGGTTTCCGAATTGAGTTAGGTGAGATTGACACTCACTTGTCTCGATATCCTCACGTCAGAGAGAATGTAACGCTTGTCCGACGGAACAAAGACGAAGAGCCTACCCTGGTATCCTACATTGTTCCCCACAATCGTCCTGAAACCAATGATATGTTTGGAGCCGATGATGATGTGGCAGCAAACGAGACCAATCCAGTGATTAAGAATTTGATTCGGTATCGTCATCTTATCAAGGAGATTAGAGGCTACCTCAAGACCAAACTTCCCAGCTATGCCATTCCTACTGTTATTGTCCCACTAAATAAGATGCCTCTAAATCCAAATGGAAAGGTAGACAAGCCTGCTCTCCCGTTCCCCGATACTGCCCAGCTAGAGGCCGTCGCTCAAAAAAGTATGTCTATTGACGGCAAGTCTGCCAGTAGTGGTGCTCAATTTAGTACCGTTGAATCTCAAGTTCGCGATCTCTGGTTGAAAGTTCTCCCCACCGTGCCAATATCGGTTGAACCCACCGACAGTTTTTTCGATTTGGGAGGTCATTCTATTTTAGCTACAAAGATGATATTCGAGGCGAGGAAGCTCTTTTCTGCTGACATTCCACTTGGCCTTATCTTCAAGGAGCCTACTATTGCTGGATTTGCCAGTGAGATTGAGTCTCTCACAGGCACTGGTATTATCGATCCATCCAAGGCAGTGAAAAAGGATGACGAGCCTGTTAGTATTGAGTATGGCAAAGATGCCAGCGACCTCGCTCAAATTTTGCCCAATTACATCCCCCGAAGCGATAAGCTGAACAAGGCTGATAAGCTAACAGTGTTTCTGACTGGTGCAACAGGTTTTCTGGGATCGTTTATTCTGCGCGATCTATTAGACCGTGGAAACATTAATGTAATAGCTCATGTACGAGCTGCAAGCAAGGAGAAGGGGCTGGAGCGCATTCGAAACAGTGGTATTGCGTTTGGTACCTGGAAAGAAGAATATGTGCAATCCATAGAGCCTTTTATTGGAAACTTAGGGTCCAAGCGCTTTGGACAGCCAGATGACGAGTGGAAGAAGTTGGTAGATGAAGTGGATATCATTATCCACAATGGTGCGTTTGTTCACTGGGTTTATCCATACTCAACCCTTCGTGAGTCTAATGTTCTTTCAACCATTAACCTCATGGAACTATGTACAGAAGGAAAACCCAAATATTTCTCGTTTGTTTCTTCGACATCTGCAATTGATAATGACCATTATGTGGAATTGTCTGATACTCTGATTGAGCAGGGAAAACCAGGCATACCGGAGGAGGATGATCTTGAAGGGTCGCGTACTGGACTTGGAAACGGTTACGGCCAGTCAAAGTGGGCAGCCGAGCACATAATTCGAGCAGCAGGCAAAAAGGGTTTGCGAGGCGCTATCATTCGACCTGGATATGTAGTGGGAGACTCGAAAACTGGTGTTTCCAGCACTGATGATTTCTTGCTTCGAATGATCAAGGGGTGCGTTCAGCTCGGATACATTCCTGATATATATAACACTGTTAACATGGTACCAGTTGATCATGTTGCCAGAGTTACGGTGGCTGGTGCTTTACATCCCCCTTCGGACGAGTTGGTGGCAGTCCTCAATGTTACTAGTCAACCCCGGATGAGGTTCAACCAGTTCTTGCGGAGTCTCTCCCACTTTGGATACAAAGTAGAGGAAATCGATTATGTGCCGTGGAGAATTGCTCTAGAAAAGTATATTGTGGAGGATTCCAAGGACAATGCCCTTTATCCGCTGTTGCATTTTGTGTTGGACAACTTACCTCAAAGCACCAAAGCACCAGAGCTGGACGACTCAAATGCTCGAATTTCGCTGCGAGAAGATGCCAAATGGACAGATGTCGATCTCTCTGCTGGTGTTGGTGTCGATAATAAGCAACTTGGTATTTATCTTGCATATTTAAATACTATTGGGTTTTTAGATGGCCCAACTGAGGTTGGAAAGGAAAAATTGCCCAAATCTGACGTGAGCCAGGCGAGCCTGGAGAAGCTGAGCACGGTCGGTGGACGCAGTACGAAGTCTTAGGATGTTTTGTACTTGTGTTCTAATGTAAATTAATAAATATTCAAATAAACAGAGGAATATATCTAAACTGCCGTTACTTTCGACTCTTAATAAAAATATAGGACACTCCCCCCGCTAGCATGCAGAGCCAAGAACAAAACAGTGATAACGACAGCGCCAGACTGACGCTAGAAATATAGCCAACCGTCGAAATCAACTCCTCCAAGCCTGTAAATCGAGGGCTATTGCTAATAGCAGATGGTGTTGCGGCCCCACTGCTTTTATCTGAAACTGAAATAGTTTCATTCAGTTCAGGATAAGGGACAGTAAAAAGCGTAAGTGAAGAGATTGGAACCGTTGATGAGAGAACACCACTGTTCGGCAACGTCAGGTCCAAGTTGGCTAATCCGGAGTTCAGTTGGGTTGCAAGACTTGCCTGATATTCCACAAGAACAGCATCAACTTGATTGAGAGCATAGCTGAGCAGCGATGTGCTGTTAGACGCTAGCTCGTTCGATGCTTGCTGAATGGCCTGATTGACATTCGCTACCCACTGGGTACTATTGACCTGACTAGGCGACGAGTCAAAGATAAGAGATATAGAAGCGGTAGGTGAAGTAACTAGATCCTTCATTAGAGAGTACTGAAAGCAGAAAGCAACAAAGGTCAGTCCAGAAAGGTATAGTACTCGAAGATGGCGGTCAGAAAAGGCATATGATATCATCCATTTAATTAAAGTCTTTCTCTTTTCGCTAGACGCAAGATGCAGGTCGAGCAATGACTGAACTCGTCCTATCACTGGACTTTTTCCAAGCTCGATAATCTCTATGGCATCTCTGCAGTTTCCAGGGGTCTCAAGAACTTTTGCAAGACTTTGAAGATACCTCCAGTTGAAGTGCTGGTAGAGAAGATTTGGAAATATTATGACAAGTGCGAGTACAATGAATGCTGCTAATAATCCGTGGTCCGCTTTGGAAACTGTGGTTGTCAAGGTACCATATAGCGAATTAATAGAATCGGTTGATAAGCAGGAAGCAGTACCAGGAGGGAGAGAACCCAAATCTTCAAGAAAGCTCTGGTTCAAAGAAGCACTCTGGATATTTGCCAGACTCCCCATCAAAGTTTGAGAGACGAGTTCGAGATTTGAGGTTGCATTTGCAGCCAGTTTGCCAAAGTTGAAGTCGGATCCATTTGCGGACTTTAGATTCTGGTTCACATCGTCTGGCACGGAAATAGAGGAGATAGCGCTCAGATTGAGGTCTTTGATCGACCCCAAATCGACATTGGAAAAGAGAACAGAAGAGGAAGACAGGGCATTCTCAAGGTTCTCCACTGCAGACGTGACGTTGGCTATTTCCATGCTTGCCTGAGCAACAGCAGCTGAGAGGGTCCTGTTTAACCAGGCATTGATAGTAGAGGTACTGTTTTCAGCCGACTGAAGCGAAGACGAAGTCACAGAAAGGGCAAGGTTAAAGTAGCTATCTGAAAGTATAGTCACGTATGTGTTCGCTTCATTCATGACATTTACAATAGTGCTATTGAGCTGTGCTAGAACCTGTTGGTTCACAGCCTGGATCACCGATTTGGCAGTGTCCAAAGTTGAGGATCCAGAGACGAGGGCAGGAGACGTTGCTGATGCTGACTGACAGGTGAGCAGAGCCATAGCCTCATTCTGGTCGATAAATTTGGAGACAAAATAGTAGAACAGGTGCAGGTAGATAGTGAAGAGCACGAGACCCAGACTGAAGATATTCCAGACTGATTGTGTCAAACGGGCCATATGGCCAATATATGGCGTTTCTTCAACCGCACGGTTGACGACCCACCTAGTTTTGAGAGTAGTTGAAGCAGTTGAGTCCAAACGGGATCGAGGTTTAGCAAACGTGAACATTCTGCTCCTGTTCTGAGCAACAGTGTAGAATGAGCTCACAGTTGGCGAATTGTCAAGCATGTTGAACGAAAAAATTGACCTTGTCTTTGATCAAATATAAATCTGACGAACCGCAAAACTTTTTGAAGACGGCAAAAAGCTCTTCACCATATAAAAGGAACCATTCCATACTTGGGCAAATTGGGGTCCCCAGGGAACCTTGTTTCATAAAACAGCCTGGACTGCTGCGAAGCCACGCCGAGCCCTAGATAGATCCAAAAGAGTGTAGCCCAGGCTACAGAATTCGAAACGTCTAACATCAGAATGGCAACGTACATTACCGACTCGGCAAGATAATGCGGACACGCGCTGTACCTGAATATAGACATCTGGGGCATAGTGTATTTTTTGAGCGAAATTAAATGCATGTGTACTTTGAATTGGAGCAGCCAGCCCACCCCAAATAGAACCACTGCTGGTAGCACTATAGAAAGATCTGAAGCAGGCTGTGCATTGGCCACAGAGATGTTCTGGATAACGTAGAAAATATACCCCACCGCATAGTGAAGGACGTTCATTTTCGATCTGGAGGGTGGAGACACCAGGTTATCATAGACACGCCGGAAGCACTGCACTGTCAGAAGGGCCAAACCTATATTTTGACTGTAGCATAGATGCCCAGCGCACAATATTGATGCGAAGATGTAAAAGTGCAGAAACCATGCTTTGGGAACCTGGATGTGCTGCAACTTTTTAACTAGGTATAGCTCGCTTTCACTTTTTTGTTGCTTAACCAAATCGTTGCCCTTTCCGTAGAATAAAAGAGCAGTCAATTTCGACAAGAAGTACGAGAAGTAGGTGATGAGAGCCAATAAGATCAGCGTTCCATCGGCGAGATACACGAGGTGTTCCCATTCTAGACATGGGATGAATGTGGCAATTAGAGCAGTAGGCAAGTAAGAATGGTTCATAGGTAAAGCTCTACCCATGAGATGAGTCAATGGGTGCCCAGGATTGAATGCAGTGAGATTTTAAAACTGACTATCATTCCGTTGGTGCGGTAAAAGGCTGAAAAATAAATTACGATTGTGGCAAGTGTGTGCAACTAAAAAGAGCCCCCAAAAAGGATCTCCCCTGGCAGGTAGCGTAATATGCGCGATGCGAAAGTTAGCTTCTTAGTAGGTTATAAAGCCTAATAACATGAGCAGAACCCATTTCCTTCTTTGTCATTCTTTCCCTTTTTTATTAACAATCAACGATACGAAACATATATTGATATATATAGAATGTGTTAGTTATGTTAGTTATGTGTGACTCAATTTGCTTCGATACCCAATGCCTCTAATTGACTCGGAGATATGTTAGCAGCATAACTCGAAGTCTTGATGGACCTTAATAAGCTCTGTAGCCTTTTCGTCTCCTGCTGTTCGTTCTTCAATTGCTTGGCATGCTTGGCATTGATGTCCTGGATGATCTTACGAAATTCATGCCGAAGAAGACTCACGCTGGAGGGCTCAGTCTGGGGTCGACGGTTCAGGCCCTCGTACTCCTCCGTGCCTAACATAGACACTCGTTTATCGAGAGTAGAGTTAGTAGCATCAAAGAGCTTCTGCTCTAGTTCCTGTACTGTTGCTTCAAGTTTGGCGTGCTCTGTTTCATACTCAATTGCCTGACGAGTAACATCTTCCAGGCTTTTCACGACGGATTCGAGCTCCTCTCTCGTAGTCTCACATCGTTCCCTCCATTCCTGTACTCTCTCCTCATTGGACTTGAGCTCGTTCTTCAGGTCCTGTATTTCTGCCTGGCTGCTGAACTTGGTGTCCCGCAGATTGGTCTTGAGGTCAACGTTCTCCAGCTCCAGTCGTTCCAACTCGGACCGATTGGTCTCGTAACTAGCTGTTAACGCTTCAAACTGTCTTTTCAACAATAGCCTGCCTCTTGTATCTGTGCCAGAACCACTCGTAGTAGCAGCTGCTACGTCAGCGTTCTCTGAATCGTCACCAACGCCCTGGTATCTATCAAGAGCACTCAAAACCTGACCACGCAGCTTTTCGCTATCACCGTAGTCAACCCGAAATGTGGGGTCTATACGCAACATCAGTTCTTGCACGGTGGACTCCAACTGTTGCCTCTCTACTTCAGTCCCGTCTTTTGCGTGTTTCAGTCGCTCGTAATCGCTCACTAGTGAATTTACCAGCTCAGTCAAATATTCCATTTTTTCGTGCGGTGCTACCGCCTGTAAAGACATTGGGCTTCCCAGAGTCTCAGAAACGAGGCTAATCAAAGAATCCATTTCCTTTGCGTTGTAATCCCCGTAAGACGACGAAGAAGAAGCTACTGTTCGATGCAGCATACGATTTGTTGCTTGTGCAGCTTGGACAGAGCGACGTAGTGAGTTATTATTATTGGGTGTCGGTGACCCCACACGAGAACTGCTTGGCGAATAGTTATCAAAGATCTGGGACGTGCTGGATTCGGATCCGTGGTGGGTCAGAGCCAGTATGCCGATGTTGTGTTTGTATATCCTTGCCTCGACGTCGGCCAACCTTTCGGCGAGTTTTGTGATTTCGGCCTGGATGTTCTGTATCTTTTTGTTCGAAACTTCAATCTCTTCTTCGGCGTGTTTTGACAGCCTTCTCTTTTCTTTGGTCGCAGCACTATTAAACAGAAAGGATTTCCTCTGAGTAGGCGAGGTAGATGCACTGGTAGTGGAGTTAGGCGAGTGGAGCTTCGACAGCGATGATGCAGCGTCCCGCAGTTTGTTCTCCATGTTCAACTTTACGTTGAGATCTGACACTCTGGAGCTTAGCAGTATCGCCTCCTTTTTGGCTTCTTCCAGCTCTTGGTACGACAGGATCTTGCAACCCTTTGCGTCTGCTATGGATGTCTGTACCAGAAAATGCAAATTTATAGGGTCGTTCACGTTGAGCAAAGGTGATATGTCGAAATAGGTTTGATTGGCCAAATCGTAAGATGACGAGTAACTTGTGCGATTTAGAGTTGCCGGAGCCTCAAGGTAATGCTGTGGGTCTTTAGCATGAAGAAACCCGTCAAATGGGGCCCCATTGTGGCCTGCCGGGCTATTTGATGCCATAAGGAAGTTCGCAATTGGCAAGAAACAACAAAAAGAGAGCCTTCCGTAGTAAATGTTGCCCTTTAATGTTGATACACCCGTGTGATAATAATGTGTAGTTGGAGATAAGCTTAACACGTTAAAAGATATATCGTCGATAAACCTCGGATCTTGGAGAAAAACAAAACGCTAGCGAGTATGTTTCAAGATAGTCTTTCGCATAAAATGTTGAATAGAATCTGTGATTTCGTTGCCGATTCTTTCTCTTTCTCCGCTTCGACCCTTTAGACGTCCGTTTATATATCTTTTTCCCCCTGATTTTTTATGATCCGATCTAGATTTCCTCCCTCAAAGCCCCGAATATTTTTTAGCTCGTTTTTTTTCTGTCCAACTTTTCATGTGTGCCACAAAATCAGGCTGCGTGACACTCCAGGTAAGTCAGATTAGCGAGCCACCTAGATCCAGTCTGGTTGGAAACAGATTCTAAGGATGAAATATCCAATTAATGTCGCGGTATGTAAATATGTACGTATAATGTTAGAGAATATGCGGTGGTTTAGCAAGCTGGATGGGGCATGTTGGGCTGACGATCAGAACCTGGAGTATCCAAACGCCGGAGATACAAGTAACTAACCTCTCGAAGGTTATCGGGGCGAGTGTTGTGGTACTACACGTTGAAGTAGATTACGCATTGATTTGAACTACAAATTAAATTGAACTGCACACTAAGTCGAAAACTACGCATTGAATTAAGCTACAAATTGAGTTGAGTTGAATCATATCTGCCAATATTCCATTAAAAGCCGAGTGAGCATACACTACACATTATTATTTATTAAGATCCCATTAAGCCAGTCGTAAATTTTCTGCCAAGCAGAACCAAAAGGGCTGCCGTAGACAACGTCGAGCCCCATTTATATAGTTATGGCACTATCCACGCTCTCCACAGTACCAGCCAAACGAGCCTGTTCAGCCAAAAACACTACTTTGTGGCTGGTCAGCATCTCGTCAGGAGTGCATCTGATACTCTTCTTCTGAGACTCTTCCACACTTGAGCCTGCGAGGACGTCTCTGACTGCTTCAGCAAAAGAAGTAGCCAGGCCGAGATCTCCACCTCCGTGGCCCGATTTTACGACCCGAGGAGGAACGATCTTGGTCTTCTTTTGGGTGGTAAAGTCGAAGAGCTCGATGGTGGTGGAATCAGTGGAGATTTCGCCCCGGGTCCCGTAGATGCAAATCTTGCGTTCGCACACCTGCTCTGAAAACGCGACCATAGTCATGGTGGCTGTCTTGTTGCCGAAATCCAAGCTTACTACCTGGTGATCGCAGACATCGTTGTCGCACTCGTAGACACAGTTGCCGAAGCTCGTCTCTTTCAGAGTGCGCGCAATGTCGGGCTCGTCTTCGATATCGGGCATGACGTGGGTAAGGAAAGACTTGCCCGTTCTGCGGAACTCTTCGAGGTAGATTTCTTTGGCCGAGTAAGGGCAGTTGCGCTCGTACGCGCAGTCCATACAGTTCGTAGCACTGCCAGCCTGTGCAGGCTTGTTTTCTTTGCGGAAATGTGCCAGGTTGCCAAACGAAGACACCCGTTTAAGGTTCTCAGAGCCCAGGAGCCACATCAACACGTCGATATCGTGGCAGCACTTGGCCATGAGCGAGAAAGTAGTAGTTTCCTTCTTGCGCCAGTTTCCTCGCACGTAGGAGTGAGCAAAGTGAAACCAACCCACCGGTTCGGTATGGTTGATGTTGATAATTTCACCCACAGCTCCTTCGTCCAGCAGACGCTTGAGCTCAATGTTGTGGGGTGAATACCTCAGAACATGACCCACCGCCAGCAACACGTTGTTTCTCTTGACCGCATCAAAAATGGCCTTGCAGTCGTCCCACGTAGTTGCCATTGGTTTTTCGCACAGTAAGTGTTTGCCCTTATCTGCAAAGGCCACAGCGATTTCTCGGTGCAAGTCATCCAACACACACACAAACACTCCGTCATAGAGGTGCGAGTCTTCGAGTGCATCTTTCCAATTTGTGTACTGCTTGACAATAGAGCCAGAAACACTGTTTGCAGCAGCTAGCTTCTCTCGTCGAAGAGCGTGCGGTTCCACCACTCCTGTGATTTGAGCAAAGGGCACTCTTTCGAGCGCTTCAGAGTACGATCTGCCTCTGTTGCCTGCTCCGACAACTAGAAATCTGAGTTGATTGACGGTCATGATTTGAATAATATATTAATATATTCTCTCTCTCTCTCCTTATGGGTTTTTTGTACTTTTGCAAAACCAACTTGTCGAGTGTTGTGACAGATAGGCTTCTTTTTTATATGCTGGAGATCCAATCACTGATCTCGGAAATGTAAGCCGATGTAACAGTAGATGTTTGTGGGGAAAAAGTTGTAATGAGTGAATGTGGGTGGTGGGGGAAAGGCAGATAGTTGACGGGGGTGAAATTTACTCTAAAAGCTATATGAAACTACGCTACGGATTGTATGATAGAAAGCAAACCCTCAAAAAATTGTTACGCTTGATAAATAGTGGCAGGATCAAAGATGTAATAATCTAATTCTAGTCATTCTCCTTCTCTACAGTTGGTTCTCACTACACTTTGATTTTAGTCAATGGTTAGATGCGTACAACTAACTGATATGATGATATGATAACCTACTGATAATGGCTTCTAACAGTTAGTTTGTAGGACACCACATTTAAATGTGGCAGTGGTTCAAATCTCAAACAGTATCTTTTAAAGGTTAACTAGGCCCTGCGTTCTCCGTATTTTTCTTTCCACCGTACTCTTTCTAGTAGTCTAAAACTGCCTGCTACATTTAAATGTTGCAATGTCTCATCTGGGCCCAAGAAAGGTTGATAGGTTACGCTTCGCGGAGTTGATCACGTTAAACCTTCAGATCTTACCTCCTGAAGTTACTGATCTTCTTAAACTTCAGGTGAGGGCATCTCCTCACAATTATACCTCAAGCTTTCACACCAAATCAAACTCTCTAATCTCCCTCAAGTAACCCTCATCCAACTGCTATCCCTCAACGGCTGTACTACTTGTGTAGACGAGTTACATGATAACATACGGTTACAATTTTTCTCATGTCTTAAATCGAGTAGCAGAGGAATCAAAACAAATAAGTAAACGAGAAAAATGACTGAAATGGGAGTCGATGTTAACGTGCCTACGGTTGCAGGCCTCGTTTCACTCCGAATCGGAAGAACTCGCTCCTCTTTGCTACGGACTTTTAGGAACGAAGGCCATGCCCCTTAGCTGACCGATATACTGACCGAACTGTACTCAAGCAATCTCAGCACTGATATATCTGAGCGTGTACACACAATTTGTTTCCTGTTAGTATCGAGTTTACGCTCCTTCTTTGATACAGGGTTACTGATAATGCACAGATCGTCGTTGATAATGCAGGGCTGCTAAAACTTACGACAACCTTGAACACTATTCAGAAAACCATCTCGAACCAAATTGAGGCATTCGGTACATTTTATAATTGAGGTAAAGATTTGTTGCAGCTGAAGTATCTCTTGTAGTTGAGGTGTGTTTCCTGTAATTGCATTGCAATGACTGTTTTTTTTGTCTTGTCAGATCTCACATACTCGTTAAAATCTCGTAGAGCTGAGAAGAATGCCTCGCTTTACGAAGGCCCCTGTTACGACAGCCAGACGAGAGTGGCCCCTTCACACAGTTGATACTTGAATATCGGACCAGATTGAACAGGCTTGGGTTCACTATGTCTCAAATTGCTCTATCTAAAATTATCTACGTGAGATGATCGTAATGGAGATAATGCAAGGGCAACCAGGCGGGGCGATAAGCAGGCTTAAATATCAAGTAGTCCCAACACTATTCTGCAGCTATCATTGTCACCATCATGAAATAAGAAAAAGAACATGTCGGTGCCATGGTCTACATTAATATCACATCCCCATGTACCTTTTTTTCTTGGAAATCCTTTCTTCGGAGTTAAAACAGCCTCGGTCCTTTGTCGACGGAGATTAGCTGTGGCGTCCGACAGGGGGCGGTAGCGAGCATAAATATTTAATCCAAAGATTTGTTTGACTTTTTCGCTTGCCCTTCCAACACACTTCAGGAAAAAAATCCAGAAGACATATTCAGAGAAGACATTCACAAGCTATGCCCAATACGCTGCGTACATTTCTTGAGACCAACAGAGCGGTCAAGCAAGTGATCCAAGTCCGAAATCCAGTTGCGGTTTTCGTCGGAGCCACTTCAGGAATTGGTGAGAGCACAGCATATGCATTCGCAAAGCATACCGAAGCTCCGACTATTTACATTGCTGGGCGAAGTTCCGAGTCTGGCCAGCGGGTTTTGGAAAAACTCAAGCAATTGAATTCGAACCCTGAAGCCAAATACGAGTTTGTCACGTTCGATGCCGGGTCGATCAAAGACGACGACCGACTATGCGCAGTCGTCTCAAGCAACGAATCCAAGGTCAATCTCGTAGTGACGTCGACCGGGTATCTTTCTTTTGATGGGTATAGAGCCACTAGCGAGGGACTAAATAAGAAGCTGGCTGTGCATTATTACAGTCGGTGGAGAGTAATTGACAAATTGATCCCACTGCTCCAAGAAGCGTCCAAATTGGGCGAACCGGCCCGTGCAATGAGCGTTTACGCTCCGGGCGAAGAGGGGACTATTATCGAGGATGATCTCGATCTGGTAGACAGTAGGTGTTTTCAAGCTGGCATTGTGCAATGGCATTCTCTAACCAGACTATTCGTTGAGGAACGGTGCCACCGCAGGCGTGACTTATAACAGCTTGGCAACTTTGGTAAGTGTGTAAGGGATCCCGGCAGTGTGGCTCTCATTCGTTGGAAGGGAGCAATAGCATAATCAGCCCTCATGTAATTTTCACCCCCCAAGACTTCCCCGCGAGCGTCAGATTCATCGATCACGTCTCTAACAAGCGCTTTGCACGAACATACCCCGAGCTCGCTTTTGCTCATTGCCATCCTGGAATAGTCAAGACGAGCCACATCAAAGATCAGCCGTGGTATCTGCGCTTTGCGTTCCATGCACTGGGCCCATTCACCAGCCGTGCAGAAGATGTTGGAGAGAGAATGTTCTACGTAGGATACAGCAGCCCGCAGTACAGCAAGGGAGCCCATCTGCTCAGCCCATCGTTGGCTGATACCAGCAAGAAGTCCATAGAAAAGGGGTATTTGACCGAGCGACTACAGGACAAAGTTTGGACACACACTGAAGAGATTTTTGCCAAGGCTCTGAGTTCGTGAGTGCTTGGTTGGTAGTGTTTGCCTCCGGCGGCTCCTACCGGAGAGGGGTGGTTCTGCTTTGCAGAACGGTAAAAATACTTCACGAGGCTTCAACTTGCTGCTTACAGCAAGCTGTAAAGAAACCATAGAGCTCTATTACTCAGATAAAAAACATTCCACATAATGCTGGAGCACTCGAGTTCTAAAGTACTCAGATCCTAACGTTTCTTGCATCTCTGCGAAGCAGAGCTACGGGACTTGGGCCCCAGCAGCTCTCCGGGTCCCGATGTTGAAAGTAGAGTTCGCGCTCAATGCATCAATTGCAGTTCAAAAGTGAAAAATAGATGTCCAGATGATCAATTTGGCCCGACCCTGTCCGGTATTTTCCTTGGTTTCTCTTTGTCGCGGTTCAACGACACAGACAGATCTATGACTCCGTATAAGTAAAGGGTTTGATGTGAGTTCTAGGCAAGCTAACTACAGAGAGATATACGAGAAGGTGATGGTTTACTGATGGAAGTCTGGTTCACGGGTACATAGATAACGTTCATGTGGTTTACACGGATGAACGGGTGGTTGGGAAATCTTAATTGGGGCCATAAGACCGACCCACTTTTCACTTCTTTCTAATATGCACGATAACGGCGATTTGACTTTATCTCGGACCCGATATGCGAAGAGAAACACCCGACGCATTCAACAGAGTTCTACGATGCTAAGTTTGAGTTCTTTTGGCCAGTCACCAGTCAATTGAGGCATACACAGTATATTAAATGCTAAATGAGGGGGGTTTTAGACAGGTGTTGCAGGTGTTGCATCCGGTGAACCGTGTTGTGTCGAACCATCGAACCACAATTGCTCTTAATTTAAATCACCCCATTTTACATGCCAACTCTACTGGGTAGCAGCAACAACTTCCACGTGTGTTGCAATACAGTAGAGTCTGGAATATTCTGTGAGTAGGTTTCTTGAATAGTTCTTACCCCCTGCCTCTTTTGACATTCATTTCTTTATCTTGTTACTGTACTACAGCTACCTAATATTAACTCGGGCGTCCTGCTATTTTGGCCTTGTTCAAAGTTAACAAGAGGAGAGCCTCACGGATGGAGCCAAATTTGCGACCAACAAATTCTGCGCGTGTCTTTACTTATCTCAGTCGATCATTTTTCATCGACAGATGTTCAATGTACAATATGCGGGGAGAGAGGATGTCGTCCGGTGAAACTAACTGAACAGAGAACTTGGGAGCGGACGGTTACTGTTTTCATTTATTTTTCTTTTTGAAACTCATTTTATCGATCAAAAGAAATATCGCTCTCTCTATCGTAGGTAAAACTGGTCCCACTGCTGCTGCCTATCGCTAGGTAGATTATCCGAGAGTATATATATAAGACAGACAAGACCGCGCAAGGATGGTTTCTCTTTCTGTGTCTGTTCTCTGTCTCGATTGACTTTTTTTTATCTTGTTGGGTGATTGAGTAATTGATACTGTGGCAATTCCAATTTCGTCCAAGCCAAATTGTCTTTTAAAGTAGTCTTGTTGAAGTCATCTTTGAAGTTATCTTGAAGCTGCGTGCGATTGACTTTGTTTAAATTGACTTAGACTAATTTCTTTAAGTCTCTCTGTTATCGTCAGCTTGAGTTCTATCATCATCGCTTGAGTTCTCATCACTTTAGTACTCATTATACTCCCTACCCACTTTAATTGCAATGGGTTTTTCTATTCCTACGACTCAGAAAGCTGTAGTGTTTGAGAAAAACGGAGGTGAACTTCATTACCAAGATATCCCCGTTCCCAAGCCTGCCGACGATGAAATCTTGGTCAATGTGAAATTCTCGGGTGTCTGCCACACTGATCTCCATGCCTGGAGAGGAGACTGGCCATTAGACACTAAGCTGCCCTTGGTTGGCGGTCACGAGGGTGCTGGTGTGGTGGTTGCCAAGGGTCCCATGGTGAACAACTTTGAAATTGGCGATTACGCCGGTATCAAGTGGCTCAACAAGTCGTGCCTGAGTTGTGAATTCTGCATGAAGGGCGCAGAATCCAATTGCCCGGATGCTGTTCTCTCGGGTTATACCCACGACGGCTCGTTCCAGCAGTACGCTACCGCCAACGGGGCGCACGCTGCCAAGATAGACAAGTCTGTCGACCTCGCCCAAGTGGCTCCAATTCTGTGTGCCGGTATCACTGTCTTCAAGGCGCTCAAGGTTTCTGAAGCTCGGCCAGGTGAGTGGGTTCTGATCACGGGAGCTGGTGGAGGTCTGGGGACCCTGTGCATTCAATACGCGAGAGCCATGGGGTTGAGGGTGATTGGAATTGATGGTGGGAATGACAAGAAGGAAATCTTCCACAAATTAGGAGGGGAGGCGTTTCTCGACTTCAAGACTACCAAGGATATGGTGGCCGAGGTAAAGAAGGCCACCAACGGAGGTCCACACGCTGTTATTCACTGTGCTGTCTCAGAGGGCGTCATTGCCCAGTCGACAGAGTATGTGCGACCCACTGGCACCATTGTGTTGGTCGGTCTGCCTCAGGATGCCTACGTGAAGAGCGAAGTCTTTTCACATGTTGTCAAAACCATCAACATCAAGGGGTCCTACGTCGGAAGCCGAGAAGACACTGTTGAAGCTCTGGACTTCTTCAATCGTGGGCTAGTCAAGAGTCCAATCAATGTCGTGGGGCTGTCTCAACTGGCTGAGGTTTTCAAGAAGATGGAAGCAGGCGAGGTTGTGGGACGATATGTGGTTGACACAACTAAGTGAGGGCGACTCAGTGATCGCAACTATTGTGATGACTTTCAGGAAGTCCGTCATATATACCCAGCATAAGTTCGACTTTGTTTTCATCTAAGTGTGTACAAAGCTCTCAAGATTTTTAAAGTTTTATATTATTTACTACGTTTAACGAAGTAGTTTTTTTTTCTGCGAAGCAGAACCCACCCACCTGGAAGGGCCTTGCCGGAGGCGAAGCTCTCATGCTTCGCTTTATCTGCTTGATCCAATAACGCGCTGCCAGAGCGACTTGAAAGCCGTCTTTCTCTCTGGTCCTTGCCTCTCGGATGAAAACAGCTCAGGTTGGGCATCGAGTTGTGTGGACAAATTCATTATGTCTTCGATTCCACTGCACCGGGGTAGATGCAGCAGATTGCCCCAATTCTGATCCACATATTTTGAGCTTTTCTTCAGACTTGCAATGCCGTACTTCTCACTCAGTGGATCTGACCAGTCTTCCATAATCTCTGCTCGCTTTAGCCCAGATTTAGAAACGAGTGCAGCTAATGCAGGCACGCAAACTTCAGACAGCTCTGTGATGACAGACCTGGTGCAGCTGTAGACCGAACTGCCATTTTCAGTGGGAGGACTGAGGCTCCGACTTTCATCTTCGTCTCCATTGACTGAGATTTCGGGCGTGGTAGAAGTAGTAGCTGTTGGTGTTGCTACTACCTGGTTTGTGTAGACGACATCATAGAAATCGCCGAGCAAAGCAGCGTTCTCCACCTCCTGGATCGTCTCGCCGTATTCTTCCCACAAAAACTGGCGAAGTTCGATTATCTCTGCCCCGTCTTGGTCTTCAGCCTCGGTCGCACAAGAACAAGGAAGCGGGTTCTCGGTCGGGTCCGTGAATCCGTCCATTATGTGTCCGTTCATATTATGGAGATTCAACGACCCCGTGCCCACCCTTTATACGCATTGGACGAGATTTCATCCAATGATCCCATAACTTTCACCCGGCGAGTCGGGCGAAGCAAGGTGTCGCTTGCATTAAACCATTATTCTAGTCTAGGTACCTCCACGAGCCCCTCCCGGGAGACCTGGTTCTGCTTCGCAGAAGTTTGTACCAGCTGATGTTGAAACTCAGCACAGCACCGTCGTTTACACGCAATTGCGCGAATCTGGATCAAGTCCTGAAAAAAATAAGATCTTTTCACGCATTGCTAAATGCAAGTGGAATTGAGTACCCAATGTTTTCAACATCAAAAAGATATCATTTTAGTTTGCTGGATTCATGGAGAAATTTAGTGCTCAGTGTCCAGCTTGATGACCAGGAAGCTCTCTTCAACAGTTGCACACTGCACTATGATTCTGCTTAATGGTTGTCTCTAACATGATCCATACGGGCAACCTGGTGATGACGACAATGAAAATCACAATCCATGCATTATTCTACATAACCTAATCATTTCAAACATGGGCCTATGGTGACCACAAAAAAAAGGTACTCGCTCTAGAGACTCAGTCTTCCGCAAAGCGGAACCGACCTTCCTTGCAGAGCCCCGCCGGTAGACAATCTTTACTTAGAGACTCTTCTCCAGAGCATCAGCGGCAGCCAAGTCAGCATTGTAAGTCTCCTTCTGAGAGGCAGTCAGAGCCACATTGAGAGGAGCTCGACCCAACTCAGACTCGGATCCCAGGCCAAGGACCTTGGAGATCATGTATTTGGCACCAACGGGACCGTGGCTGTTGATGAGCTCCTCAGCTCGAGAAACAACGTACTGGACCTTCTGGGCCTCCTTGATGTTTCCAGCAACCGAAAGCTCAAACAGCTTGACGAGTGTCTTGGGGTAAGCACCAGACATGGCGTCAATGGTACCGGTGATTCCAACGGAAATGGCAGGAAGCAGCAGCTGTCCGAGACCAGTCATGACAGCAAAGTTGTTCTGCTGCACCTCGGGGTTGAGTCCGATCTGAGTGTACTCGGAAACGTCTCCGTGACTCTGCTTGATTCCAACGATGTTGGGGTGACCACTGAGCTTAGCAACAGTGTCGGGAGTCATCTTAAGCCCGTTGGAAACACCAGGGAAGTAGTAGATGACGATGGGCAGGACAGCCTCGTCAGCCACAGCAGTGAACCAAGAAATCAGACCCTGCTGGGTGTTTTTGGGAGCAAAGTAGTTGGGGGCCAAAGCCATGGCGTAGGTGGCACCGGCCTCCTTCATAACCTTGATCTCGTCAATGGTATCCTGGACACCGTGGTGGGCAACACCGGCCAAGATAGGGAAGTCTCCGTGACCCTTGGCCTCGAGGCCCTTTTTCACTCCTGAGACGAGGGCGATTCGCTCCTGTCGAGTCAGGTGGATCAATTCTCCGGTTGATCCCAAAAGGACGACTCCTTTAATTCCATTCTCGGCCAGGTAAATGGTGTGCTTGGTCTGAGTCTCGACATCTATGTCCTGACGGCCAGGAGCGCCGGAAGCCTTGAAAAAGGTAGGAGATGGAGTGTAGACACCTGGAGCGGGGGCAGATACGGTCATGATGTTAAGTATGGGGATCTTTTAGGCTGGGAAAACGAAAAAGTTAATGCTAGAAACAAGAAAAAAAAATTTAAATCAAGAAACCTTTCTGAAAATCTGATAGATATTCTTTAATACACCTTTTCAAGAAGAAAGAAAGAAAAGTAGCCTGAGTCGTCTCGTCTTTATATATACTTCGGCGGACCTTTACGCCAAAGAGCGAAACGTTTGCAAGTGGGGTGGGGGCATCCGTGGGGGAAGTCTAAAATTTCAGTGTGGGATGTGTGTGTGGGGCAACGGGTGTGGCCCCCATGGCTAGCCGGCCGGTTATCAGCAAATGCGGTTAAGATCGGAGAAAAGTTGAAGATCAGGACGGTTAATTCCGGGGGGGAGGATACTACTTGGTAGATGGCCGTCAATCTTGCCGAAACACGCCATAGGGATTTCGAGCTGGTCCAGTGTAAAGTATCATAGCCCAGGAAAGATAGATGGAGATACTGGGCTTGCTCATTTGTCATCTAAATAGCATTTCTAATGTTGGAAACATTTTCCTCGCAGACCGCAGCCAGTGCGGCGAGCTTGCCGATCAACAATATATTCGGATCGTTCCGTGCTTGAAAGAAAAAAACCCGAGTAACGCTGGCAAGCGTGTAAGGTGAGAAAGCAGGCCACCTTTTGTGGAGGGGTTGCCCCGCCCTCCAACGAAGCTAGTCGGCTATAGGAGGCTCAGCTTGGGACTGACTTAGAAATCTAACTCGAGATTTAGACTTCATATTTAGCCTGGGTTGAAATTTCTCAAAGACTGAGCTGGAACTGAGCTGACTCTCACCGGTATCTAGCATCTTACGTGGCATTCTCGTACTCTCCAACCGCAGTTACAGCCCATTGCAGGCAGCTACCGGAGCTGCCATCCGCCACGTCTCTACGTAAGGTATATGTGCCCACTTTTATATTACTCCATGCCATATCCCACTCGAATGTAGCCAAGCTGTTTAGCGACCTGGATGGCGCACTCTAGCATTAGAAACTTTTTAATGATGAATTGAATGGCTAGCATTGGCTCAACAGCTGTTTTGCTGAGTTGCTGAGTTGACTACTTCATGAACACACATACCACGCAGTGCTCCAGCTTAGTAGATGCACAAACTCATAAACTCATCGACGTCCTTAGTTGGCAAAGAAATCGCCGACCCCACTACTTTCTTCCGTGCTTTTCGGCATTATAATATTATACTTTTCAATGCTAGCGACCAGGCCAAATAAGGCTCACTGGTCAGTTCAAAAGAAGAAGTTATATATTAGTAATAATATTGAGATTCTGATAACTATGAATACTTACAGATTCGCATAATACGTTAGCTGTTTCAATATTTTCGTAATTGCCATCGCATCATTGGTTGCATTGATATGTCTGAAGAGCCGATATTGTGAGGACAACCTCAACGCTACTTTCAAGCACAAGCAATACAAACTCACATGAACCAGAGCATTGATATCAAGAAGCACACATCACATAAGCGTAGGACTGTTGCTATAACGTATAGGCTCTCAAGTATGGCAGATAACGACTGTTCGTCTCGTCTACGTCATCTCTGCGAAGCAGAGCTGCGGGGTGTGGCACTGGCCCCAGCAACTGTCCAGACAGTACAACTTAAAATCCTTCTATGAGTTACACAACATAAATGGACTTTGTAGTTAATAAAAATATCTCAAGTTGTTGAACACAGGATGATCAAGGTCTCGGCCTCTCTTCCTACGAACTACTTGTAGTAGTGGGAACAATATCGCCATCGTCACACCAACCGTGGACCGGCAAACATGATAAATACTTGCACCAAGAGCAGTGCCCTCCTCCGTTCTCAAACTGCTTTATCAGCGTAATAAAGTACACCAGGGCGAGAATAACGGCCGCTATGCGCACCACAATCCACCCATACCACCAACGAGACCGGTTTCTAAAATGCTCCTTGGGGTCACGCCAGTCAAACTGTACAACTTGCATTTTCCCGCCGCTCTCTGGGATCTGGGGCCCGGCTACTTTGACTCGAATTTTCAAGGGACTGCGCAAAAGAGCCGTGCCCGTGAGCAGGCCCATTGCAAAGCCTCCAATGTGGGAAAAATTGTCCAGCCCAGGCAGCAAGCCAATCACAAAACTGATGATGATCTCTGCAATGTGTAGTAACAGATTTTTCACCGGAGTGGCATACAGTTCCCAGTTGAACAGTAGATCGAGCAAGTCTAGAGCAATCACTCCAAAAATCGAGCCAGAAGCTCCCGTAGATGCTATCCCGTCGGGCGTGAAATTGCCTCCCAGTACAAACCCTGCAATACCAGACGCAAAGTACACTAGCACAAATCGCAGAATACCGATGTCTTTCTCTAGCTCGGCACCCAATCTCAGCTGAAGCAGCAGATTGAACCCTATATGGATGAACCCTGCGTGCAAGAAAATTGGAGCAATGAACCTCCACCACTGGTTCGGCGCGTTCTGCTTGGTTCCGGGCTCGGGAATGCCTCCCATTCCACAGAGCTCGCTTAAACTGCACACGTTTGTGGCGATAGTAGTGGAGTTTGGACACGGGAACTGAATTGTCGTGTCGTCAGTCACACCAGCTATGTAGTGCATGCACGGGGTGAATCTTGCTCCCATATTAATCATAACATATGTCGAGGGCCCTACCATCGGGTTGAAGCTCGGCTGAGTTGCGATCGGGCTACCGGTCCAGATCCCCATCTTGGCCAATTCGGCTATGAACACCGCTATTTGGACGGTAGACACAAACCACACAAACCACGGCTGCTTCTTCCATTTCATTCGGCGTCTCATTCTCTGTGCATAAGACGATGATATTGGCATCTCTTGGCCCGGTTCTGGGGGCAGCTCATGGTCAAACGGATTGACATAAGGGCCACCACTATTGCTACCGCCGCGCATGTGGTAATAGCCAGCAGCGGGTTCGTTAAAAAACCCCTCTCTCGAAAGCGGTCTCATAGGATCACGGTCGTAGGCGTTGATATCGTCCTCGTACCCCGAAGCAAGCACGCCTCGAGATCGTTCCGAGCCGCCAGGGTACGAATCAAACTCTTCATTAATAGGATGGATAGATTCAGGGTAGTCTTTAGGGGGCAGCGGAGGAGCATTCGGGTCTGTTGGATGGGGCGTCCAGCTGCCCCGCCGTTGCTGCTGCGTTAATGGGATGTCGTCTCTACTATAATCCCGACGGTATCCATAGTACTCGTCCTGATACTGCGACATGTCGGGAAAAACGAGAGGCTCTGTTGTATACCACCAAGAGTTTTTCTTCTGTTTTTTAGTGAATTTTTATAGCGTCCTAAGCTCTTGGTTCCTGCCAACTGTTCAACTCATGAACCAAAAAGGTCCAAAACGGGGCAGACACAAATCGAACTCTCTCTCTTCGTATACGCTATTACCACGTTCTTGGTGTTTCTATCCACAGTTTGCCGAGACTAACTGCCGTACTCGAGATTCTGCCACTCGAATAATTCTCCTACAGGATGTCTGTGCCAGTGAGGTTAAATGATTAAAGTTTTGCAACAATCGTGGGATGATGTTAGGTAAGTCGAAGAGTTTCAGTGTTGGGTTTTAAGTGAGACACTCAAAAACGATCTCTCAAGCAGACGCAAGACAGAGCGGCGCACGCGTCAAGTGGGAAAGTGCAGAAGAGAGAAGCAGCTACACACACACTTCTGTAGAACCACGCACACTATGTACACACTATGTGTATTAATTTACGATTTACCTTGTAGTCACGAAAACCCCCAGAGTTAAATAAATGTTTAATCGTTTTTCAAAGTTAACTTTTAATTTTCATTATTAAAACTATCCCAATGCCTCGTGAAAAAAGACTCAAGTTCTGCTATTCTCCTCTCTTTTTTTAGTTTATTTTTGTTTGATATTTTTATGTGTTTCGCTTCTCATCACAATATCATCAACACCAGCTCATCCTTTCTTTTCCCCATAAAAATACAAGCCATCATCTACTAAAACAAATCTAACATGTAAACAAGGCTGAAAAAGATTTTACCCATTGTGCTCCCCTTAACCCTTTCGGAACTCGCTCAATACCGGATAAATAGCTTCAAAGGCAGCGTAGATTTCCTCTCGCTGTTTGGCTCCCGTCAGCACAATCTTGCCAGACACAAAGATAAGAAGCACAATTTTAGGTTTAACCATACGATAAATAAGACCAGGAAACAGCTCGGGCTCGTAGGAAGAGAAAGTCCCGTGAGCAAATGCCAGCCCTTCCAGCCGAATGGGGAACTTCACGTCGCAACTTCCCACAATGTTCTGAATCTTGAAGTCAGTGAACTTAGCGTTGAATCCGAGCTTCTGGATAATACGCGCGTACTTCCGCGATGCCAGCTTTGAGTCGTCCTCTGACTTTGCTCCAGTCACCACCATTTTGCCCGATGCGAAAATCAGAGCCGTTGTTTTCGGTTCTCTGATTCTCATAATGACAGCAGCAAATCGTTTGGGATTGTACTCCGCATTTCGGGCATGCAAGGCGATGGTTTTCAGGTCAAGACGGCAGTCCAGATTGACTGTGGCCACGATATTCTGAAGCGTGGGCACAATTCCAGACGCATTTTCATCTTCGCCATTGGTCTCAGTCTTGACGACAACAGGATTGAGTTCCTTCAGCGTGACACCGGGCTCTTGTTTCAAGTTCTCCATTGAGTTTGGGAATGCTAATGATGATTCCGACATAAATGCTTTGGCCTGCACAGCATTCTGAGGAATAGCAAAAGTATCCATTGTTTTGGTTTGTTTTTTTTGTTTGCTTTCTAGCTCTTTCCTGCCCTCTTCGGTGCTCTTTTAAAGTGAAAGATGATCGCTATCAACTGTATTTATATATATAGTGGTGGATTATTCTTTCCTTCCCAGTTTTTTTTTTCTTTCTATCTATCAGAGTAGTTCAACTGAATGACACCCCAGAAAAAAATAATAAATATAACCCTCAGCTACTTCTTTTCAGTAGTTTTCAGGTGTTAATCGTGTGTGCTTTCACAGTGAGCTTCAAATCAACGAATCCCCACTAATCAATCCTACACACCAGTCTATATATAAGGCCAAAGCTAAAATTGAAAAAAAAAATGCAATACGAATAAAAAAAATTATTAATTCTTTTTACTCTCCAGTACTCCCTAGCACAGACGCAACTGAACTGATCTCGCTACTCGCTGAAGATTAGATATATTAATTTCACACACTCGACAAGCTGTCAGTGGTGTGGGTTTTTTTGGGTGTGTGGCGTGTGAGGCTTACAGCGGCGTCTAGAAAAATGATAGTCCCAACCCCCTAAAAATAACTTTCCAAAAACCTGGGATGACCGCCTTATTTATAGTAATTGTGATTTTGGGTAAGGGCAATTAACAAACCACTCAATCAAGAAATTTTTTCACTCTTAGTCTCCTCGGTTCGTAACCAAGCAAGGGGTAGTATTAGAGGTATTTTTGGACAGAGCCAGTAGTATAGGAGTTTCTGACAGCCTAGAATAGAAAATCTGTATTTTATGAATTCACCAAATCAATGTCTACTTTACACAGCACGCTTTGCCCTGTTTCTTGTGTTTTCTCCCTATAAACAAGCCGTTCTTTGTGATTCCATAATGCCAGCAAGGCCCATTTGTGGCGAAAATTACCCGGACGATGCCTCAAGATACGTGGCTGAATAATGGATGGGTCGTAGTATATATATCTCGGCTGTTTTTGGAAAGATTATTTATATCCCTCTTGTGTACTCTGGCTTCCATCATGTAATCCGTCCTATGGTTTCACGAGTAACATTACATAGCACTACAGTTATATACCTTGCCATTTGGCCCTTGAAAAATCTTTCATTCAATACCGCAAAGCTCATCGTGAAGATCAAGTTACCCTCTTTAAAAAGATTTTTCCTTATCGTACACAATATATGCATGCGACCTCGAGATAACAGATCTAGGTGGAATATGGACATGAAGAAAGAACAGTGGGTTCCGCCTCCGGCAGGGCCACTCAGTGGAGGTTGGTTCTGCTCCGCAGAAGGATGAAATGGCATGTCCGGTTCTTCCGAACGGTCTGTGTAGCCATTCTAGGGAAGGGTGGTTCTGTTTCGTGAAACCGAGCTTGGATGCTCGTAATTATGTTGTTTCACATTTGTAGCATATTCTTACAATGAGTTAGAAGTAAATCAGTTTTCAGCTATATCCCTAGAATTGCGTGTAGACAGTCAGAAGAGCTAGTTCAGCAGAGTCACTCATATGGACAATATCCTAATACATTCAGTCGACTCTTTCTATTTCGAACTCCTTGCTATTAGGTCCAGAGCAAAGCCGTAACTTCAATTCTTGTTTAGCTAGCAGTTTCCGCACCTGTGGGACTGACCCAATTGTATCTCGGACAGTTTAAACCTCAACCAGTACTTGTAGTTTTCTATTTCGTCTGTTTAATAACTATGGTGTTTGCTGAAAAATTGCTTTAAACCCCTGTTACCTACCAATTGTCAGTTAAAAAAAACTGTCTCACCCGAGCCTCGAAAGCCACACATATTTTGAACATCTCAAAAAACATATATATGTATGTAGGGGACAAACTGTCATCCATGGACCCGTCGTACCAGCCGGCTTTTTCTCTCATCCAACTATACTTGGAATACAAAGCGGCAATCCCAAACTACCATGGTCCCACTAGACATCGATTGGTCCTCGTGGCAGTAGCCACATTGAAATCATTGCTAAGATTCACGTCGCTTCCAGCTAAAACCCAAGTCGAACTTCGTTTATCACTTGCAGCATTGCTCATAAACGAGACAACCAGCTTTGAATATGCCCAGGAGGTCATTAGCAAGGCGATCCTGCTCTCGCTGGAAAATCGATTCGAAACTCTGAAGATTCAATTGCAGCTGCTTTCTGTCCAGATGCTCAAGACAACTCGTCCGAAGGCAGCCTACAAGTTAGCTGAAAGCTGCCTCAATGATGCCAAAATACTTCAGGATCCGTTTCTTATCGCTTCATGTGCACTACTCTTGATCAGCTTGGACTCCGATCCTGAGAGTCCGCTATACACAGAGCTTTCCACAGCCTGCCCACACCCACATATTCGCGAATTGGCTGCCGTTTTGCATGCCTTCAAGTATCTCGGAGCTGGAGCTGTCGAAGAAGCCGATGTATGTCTCTCATTGTCTGCAGAACAACAGGCTGTGGCAATCATTGGTAGCCCTCAACTTGCTTGTATGCGGGCCTGTGCCAGACTTCTCGTAGCTGTTGGGTACGGCAACTCTCAGCGGGTTCAGTCGGAGATGTCAGCCCTGCACTCGCTTCTAGAAAGCCAGCAGGACAGTGGGAATGACAACTGGGTGGGTTGGGAACTCGATGGCACAGTGACGTTACGAACATCTGCAGAGTCAGCAGACTCTGATGGCCTAATCACTATCCAATGGTATCCCAAGTTGAAAATATTTGCTCTCTCCTACTTGCTCTCTGGAGTAGCCTCGTTGCAGAATAGCAAGATTAAAGCGGCATCCAAGTTTTTCCAAGAAGGTATAAAACTTGCCAAAAATCAGCACAGTCCCCTTATATTCCCCCTTTTCTTCTACTCTGCCCTTCTATCCTTCACCATTTCAGATATCCAAGGTGGCATGGCTCATCTACAGCAATTACAGGCATTTGCATCATCTCAGGCACAAGACAGCACTTTTCATTTATACGTGCACTATCTCTACGGCATCTATTTCCAGTCTATTCGTCAGGACAACCAGGCTATCCAAGCTTATCTCCAGGTGACTGAACAAGACCAAGTCATCCCAAATGGCATTCGCGATCTTCACATGTTCGCAACCCTCAATTTAATTCTAATACACGGTCCAGATGCTGACAAGGAGTCTTTGCATGTAGCTCTGGAATATTGCAGGGAATCCCCTAGTGATTTGCTTAAGTGTGTGCAGCAGATAATCGAAGCTGCACTTCTGGTCCCTACTCTTGGCCAGGTACGCCATCAGAACTTGGTCGCCGAGCTCCTAAAATCGAGTTCTGCCATTCAGTCCAGCCAGCTTCGCTCTATTGTCTCGTACATAGGGGCTCAGTACGCCGAGGATCTCCAATCGCGGTTGAAAATCGCCCAGATGGGCTTTGCTGAAGCACAACGTTCTCGCAACACATTATGGAGCTATCTCACAGGTAGTCTTTTTGAGATCCTTCTAAGGCAGAGTGGGAATCTACCTCTAGCTGAAAAGCAGAAGGAGATCAACTTTCGCTTATACTCCGAGATGAGTTCGCAATCATCTTAAATAAGAAAAAAAAAATGTAGCATATCGCGGCAAATAGGAAAAGAAAAAACGTAACTATTACAGGAATGATCGCAGCGCTGCATCAGCATCCCTTGACACAGTCCCTAGGTTAATTCGCTCTCGCACTGCATTTTGACGAGCCTCTTTTACTTCCTCCTTTTCCAGCACGCGAGAATAGGCCTGATGTCTCTCCTTCCAAAATGAACTATGTCCGGCTCTCAGATCACTGTCTTTGTTTACAGCATCTCGCATGAGCGAAGTCATTTTGGCTTTCCCCAAAGCTTCGTCCAGCTTGGTGTTAACATATTGTAGTCTATCCTCAAGAGGCTCTGTTATATCGTATAGATAGCCTTGGAGCGTCAGATAGAATAGCAAAATGGCGGCGAGATTAAAAACTGCCAGCACCTCCCCTCTGATCTGAAGCTTTCTCCAATAGACCCACTCAACCTGCCGATGGTGTACTGCCTCATTGACACTGATTGGATACGAGAAGCTGTGGTACACGTCATACAGCGCTGCCATAGTCAAGGCACTAATCAATGCCAACCGCCAGGGCCTGAGATTTCGCACCAAAGTGCTTATGAGAATTATGCCTCCATTCACCAAGTAAGGTATAGAGGTACTTGGTACAGAATATAGAAGAAATGTGTACAAGTTGTCGGTTCTACACCATTCGCAATTTGCGTAGGCGTCACCGTACAGTGCATATCCAGATCTCCCCTGTTGTGAAGCCAATCGCGACAGCAGAAGCTCGTCTCCTGACTTGGCCACCCTATGCGGGATTTGGGCGAGTCGATTAGCTATGATTTCGCCAGATGTTTGTAGTCTTGAGTTGGTGAGGACGATAACGTTCTCTGGAATGTTCCAGATATACTGATCTCGGCCTATGCTAACCCCTCCGGCATTGTATATCTGAAATAAAGCCCCGCTTACCAGCAGTCCGTAAACTAGGTATATAACATTACTTGGTGTTGGTACGCGTATTCTAGCGGCCCTGTGTTTTCTGTACAAAATACGTCTATACAGTGTTTGCACAACTATAGGAAATAATATGACAAGTCCAGTCTGGTACTGGGCTGCCAATTTACTGATAGATTCCATTACTGACGGTAGGTCAAGAATAGGAAGTGCTAGTGGGAAGTTAAAATGCTTACTATTTCGCCATTTAATGTCGAAGAGATCGCCATTGGGTCTGCGGCATCATACTGTCAGCCTTACTGATTCTCGAGATCAATCCACAGGTGTAATTGGAAAAGTTAAGATATAGTTATTACTTCTCATAGAAACCGTCAGTGAATGTAAATAGCTCTGTTTACATGGGGCACATACCTCTCCTCCCCTGCAGTTGCATGTTTGGTCAGAATTCTATCAAAATATATTATAATCTATTGTAGAAACTGCTGCACTCAATTTACTTTTGGACCCTGCTGCCACACAATTGGCTCAGCATGTCCAACACGGCAGCGGGGTCCAGTAAATGCCACGATGCAACCGTCATCTTAGATGGCGGTCCAACTGTTACAGGAAACACACCTTCGTGGTTATCGGCCTCGAGCAATGCCTTGAACATATCTTCATCCGTAGCATCATCTCCCAGACAGATAATAAAATCTGGTCGCTCAGCAAAATTCTTAACTATTTGCTTCACAATCTCACCCTTGTTGAACTGCCGAGGCCGTACCTCTACATTTGCCTTGCCGGCCATAACCTCAACATCGTATTGAGAAGCAACTGATTCCTCTAAATGATCTCGAAGGTTTCTTGCTTGATAAGATCCATAATCTGGATCCGCCCGTCTATAATGCCACGTTAAAGCAGCCCTCTTCTGTTCTATGTGGGATCCCTGAGTTCTATCGGTATAATAGGAAAATATGTCATAAACCACCTTTTGCCAACCCATATCGGTCTGTTCTATGAGATTCTGCCATTCGTCAGAATGCGCGGGCTTGAGGAAACACCCATGCTCAGCGCTAAACCCCATCCTCGAACTCACTTGCCCGAGCCATCGGTCCAAAAATTGTTGGTCACGCCCTGAAATGATCCATACAACATTTCTTGCATCGGCACACAATTTGGTCAGAATATCCTTGAGTCGAGTCGACGGGATTGCAGCAGAAGGCTCCTTGACAATGGGGGTCAGAGTGCCATCATAGTCAAATAAGAACAGTCTCTGCTTAGCTTTTCTGTACGTATCCAGAAGCTTATATGTGTCCAATACCGGGGTGACGTGAGAACATTCGTAGCTTTCAACATTGGAAACTAGAGTGGTTATGAATCTACTGACCCAATCTTGTACTGTGTGGGTCGTTACGTGCTTGTACAGCCGTTGCTGCCGTTCTCTATTCTCCTTGCTGTCCATCTCTTTGGCCAATAAACCGCGGTGGATGGTATCGGCTACCTCGAGAGCATCCCAAGGGTTAACCTGAATGGCATCCTGAAGACTTCCCGCCGTGCCCGTAAACTCAGATAGAATAAGGGGAGAGTGGTTCTCCTTCTGACAGACAATGAATTCAAGAGACGTGGTGTTCATTCCATCTCTAACCGAGGTGATTAGACCCAGATCCGCCACTCGTAGCAACGCCAGATACTCATCTCGCGCAAGATGGCGAGGGTAGTGATGCACCGGTGCAAAATGAAGCATCCCGTAGGTACCATTGATATGGGAAACAAGTTCACCAACCTTTTTTTCTACTTTGGTGGAAGAACTGTATGCAGGAGAAGTGACTTGGATCAAAACCACTTTCTCTTTCCACTCCGGGTACATTTCAAGAAACATCTCAAACGCCTGGAGCTTCTGAACGACTCCGCGCACGCTGTCAAGTCTATCTCGCCCCACAATAATCTTTTTATCGGGATAAAGCGATCTGATGGCCTTAACCTTTTCATCGATACTAGACTGAAAGGCGTCCCTCTCCACCATGACTGTATCAATACCAATTTGTAGAGCCTGCACAGAGACATGGACCCCAAATGCCGAAATGTGATCTGGAGTGCTGTCTACTCCGAGAAGACGAGTACAAGATGAAATAAAATGTCGGCTGTATGCCTGTGACTGAGTGCCTACCAAGTTCGATCCGAGAATGCCTTGTAACAGCTCATTTCGTTGGGGAATGCACCGAAAGTACTCTGACGACGGGAACGGGGCATGCATAAAAGTACCTATATTAGCATCCGGAATCCTCATTCGTAGCATTTGAGGTAGTAGAAAAAGGTAGTAGTCATGGATCCAGATTATGTCTCCCTTTTGATACACTTCGAGAATTGTGTCACGATATGCCTCGTTGAATTTCACATAATCCTTCCACCACTGGTTTTCCTGCTTCCCGTCGGTGGGATCACCCTGGATGTAATGCAAAATGGGCCAGATTATATTCTCAGCATACTGTCTGTACTTCTCAGGGCTCCCAGGTAGCCAGATCGGTTTGACCGTAGCTCCTTCGTTTACTCTATCGTACTCCGCTTCAAGGCTAGCTTTCTCTTTGGCACTCAGCTCTGGGTCGCTTTCAGACTCTAAGTCCAGGGACAGACTAGGCTCCCTGTTGATCTCACCTGGCCATCCAACTAAAAGTGTTTCCCAATTGGTATCTGTCCGTAGATAATTAATTGCACTGTACAATGCTGACTGTCCCCTTCTTGCAGTAAGCTTGTACTGACCATTTGCCAGCCTGGTGACCTCGTGTTCCAAGTTGGTCACGGCCGAAATGATTCGCTTCCCAATCCTGTTTTCGCAGATTTCGCTAGGATCGCGAATTAGTCCTTCTCTCGATAATTCACTTTGCCCGAACGCAGAATCCTCTATAATGACTTCTTCCCGCACATCAATTGACGATGAGCTCGATGTTGGTTGCAAAGGAGCGTATCCACTGACTTGACCCGGATTATCCGACGCGTCATCTATTCTGATCCCGATATCGGTAACCAGAGGACCCAACCAAGGTGTTCGGTGGATATAACTTGGTGTTGATTGTTGCTGGGTTAGATAAACATCTAGCGAAAACACACGTTATCTTTGTGAAGCACCAAGTCTGTATCCAAGTAGGCATGTACGACAATCATCTCTCACTTGGTCTCTCGCATGTCTACTGCTATATTCTTGCTTACCTTCATTTTAGCTGGTCCTGGTTCCGGTCCCCGCAATTTTTATTCCACTATTATCAAGGATACCTATAAGTGAACCAGCGAGACTTATGAACACAATGCAATTGAAAAAGCTTCGTTTGGTCGAGAGCGTATCACAGCCTGTCCGAGCCTATTTATCGATGATGTTTTAAAATAAAATTGTTAACTTTAGTTTGCCGATTAGTATACTTGCGGATATACAAACTCAATTTTGTTTGTTTTATAGAATCTATATGTGGGATAGTTGGGAGACATATAGGGAGGAGGGGTTATAAGGAGAGGCTAGTGTAAAAGAAACGCGTATAGGCTGTGGAAATTATACATTTTCATAAAAAAAAACAAATATGGAACTTTTAGAAATACATTGAATAAAATAAATATTAAATAAGGCTTACCTTTCCTTTTCCAGTCGCAATTTGAACAGGTTTACCAAAAAAATATCGACATCAGCAGGATTTGAACCTGCGCGGGCAGAGCCCAAAAGATGCCCGGATCTAGTTGATTCGAGTCTTTCGCCTTAACCACTCGGCCATAATGCCTCTATAAGATTTATTAAAACTTAAGGTTTTCTTAACTTAAAAGGCATCAAAAGGAAAAGTTCGAAATTTCGTCTTCTTACGGGGATATCCAGACCCAGAAAAAAGCCAGAAGACATGAAAACGCATTTGAGGGGAGAAATCAGATTGAAATGGAGTGGAGGGTTCATTCAGGCGGATTGGTCTACCAACATGTATGATGAATGCGTTGGGTTGACGAGACGGTGGTTCTCCTCCTACCGGAATGTCCACTTACTAAGCACAAACGCTACATATTTTTGACTCCAAGAAGGGCTTGAAGGCGGGGGCTGCCTTTTTGGCAGAGCTGCCTCAACTATTATCCTAGACGCATACTCTCCAGGTAGAGTAAGTTAGTATGGGTCTTCTCGTTATAATCTGAGTGGTCACGCAAGCTATCCCAAATAGCCTTAAAGGTTTTTCCTATGCTCATGGTCAAGGCCATGGGGAATCCGACAACATCACCGTAGTTGAAACTATCACATATAGAATATGTGAATGAGTCCTTCCCGGGGTGAAGTATGGAACCACGGTTTATTATTGTATTTCTATATGTAATCCATAGGACTTTAAATTTAATCTCTATCTATCTAAGCAGTCGAGAGGTAAAGTCGAGTATTCCCAGTTCTACCTGGGATTTCCTTGGGTACTTTTTGGGGGAATCGGACAATGTTATAAGACAGAATTTGAATATAGAAGATCAAGAAGCCTGGAGTGGGCGAAACAAGAATGAGTTACCCTTACGGTATATAGTATAAAATACATAGGCTTTCAACGAAGCCAGTCATCTTCAACACACGGATTTGCCAATCTCTCTATCAACTAACCTGCAGTAGATAGTTTCAAGTTATTTACACAGATTTAAGCAAAAATCAATCACCATTTCCACGAGACAGACAAAAGTTTAAGCCATCATTCAACGTACTGCTTGAATTATACTTTCGCCAACTAAAAATAGCCTAACGATCGTGGCGATTGCGATAACTCGTACTTCTCCAGCGAAACCCAACTTCAGTCTAGTCTTCCATTATTCAAACAAATCTTAATTTTCGTTCATTCCTTCTCGAGACGTGAGATGCTTTGCCTTTCGAGAATTTCTAGTATGCCCCTCACTATCATATTATGTTAACTTAATAAGTCAGGACACTAAAAAACCAGTCCCTGTATATCACCAAAAGAGATCAAAACCCCACTAACGTTACTCATGAGCAGGCTCAGAAGGCCGAAAGCACAAAGGAGCAACAATGATATCATCCCCTATCAGCAAAATGATGAGAATGAGTAGAGTTTCTTGTGGCATTTGACCGCATTTGATCCCTCCAATCATGCATTGCCAGGAGTGCCTGGTGGTCAGCACGGCTAGTATGAAAAGCCATAGAAGCCAATATTAAAGCCGTGAAGGCCATAAGCCACCCCGATATATTGATAAACATGTACCAACAGCCATGAAATCTCCGACAAGAAGGAGCCGTCTGTGTCAGCGTCGACCCAGACATAGCAGACCTACGGGGAAACCTCGGCTCCAGCTCAATATGGCTATCTTTATCGAACGAAGGTGCCATTTTATTGATTTTATTGTTTGTATTAAGCGATAAATTAGCCTAGTGATAAAATGTCTGTTACCGGTACATGTTTGGCTCCGCAGAAAGATGTAAGAAAAGAGTAATTAACTAAGAGTTACAGCCAAGCATCTTATATAAAAAAGATTCGGAAGATACCTTTCTTCTTGGTGCCTTGGCGTTCAGATAACATGCTGATCTTGAATTATATTGGTGCCGTTGGACGAACAGGGCAAGATCTGCGCTAAGAACCGAGGAAATGCTCCATCCAAACGTTAGAGTTTATGAACTTTAAGGTACAGTGGACGGAGGGGAAACTAGTCGTGCCGTAAAAAGGAGGAATGCTAAGGTTATGCACTGTAGTACAGCAGTTCGGCAGGGTTAGAAACGACCTGGACCGTTCGAACGATTAGAAAATGAAATAATCCCCTTAGGAACAAGTTTTAAGAGGTGAGTTGAATGAATATTGTTCGACGGAGGTGAAGCTCTTAGCAAGGCGACTCAAACATTTTGCTCGTATATTTGAACTTTATGCTTTCCAAAAGGGGGGAGGTTATTTGAGGCGACATGTGCTTCCACTTCTTTTGGGCTCTTCCATCGTTTGCCTACTATACGATTATGGCTCTTGGGCCCAATTTTGACGCGTTTACCCAAAAACGACCCCGCCAGTAGATTAGAATTTTGTTTTCTTAGTGAAGTGCGCAGACTATTCGTACTCTTGGGAATTATCTTTCTACGATAACTACTTAAAGTTAGAGATGGCCTTTTTTAACATAGTATGTAAAAAAGTGGCAGATGAGATGATCGCAGATTTATGCACCTTGGATGCACGAGTTCGATGAGCCGTTGACACTATATATCGACACCAATATCCTTTTGACAAATTGATTTTATACACGTATATATAGCCTGCTACATACCCGTTTTGTTGTGGCAACCGACTTAGGGGGCCACACTGGAGATTGGTCCTCCCGGATTGACCCAAGGTACCGAAGAATTGGCAGATGGGAGGCCACTAGTGGGGACGCCACCAGTGGGAACAGGAACGCCTGAAGGCAAACCAGTAGGCAAACCAGAAGGCAAACCAGAAGGCAAACCAGAAGGCAAACCAGAAGGCAAACCAGTAGGCAAACCAGAAGGCAAACCAGTAGGCAAACCACCAGGAATCAATGAAGAAGCATTGATGCCAAACAAAGCAGCAATCAACTCGATTAGAGCATCCAAAATGCTAGTAACAATCGCCACGGGATTGGGAGCAGCACGGGCAGAAATGGCACCTCCAGTTGACCCACCTGTTGGAAGAGAAGGGACAATTGACGAAGGGTCAACTCCAAGGATTCCGGCAACCGTCTCAAGAAGCTGAGAGATCAATCCAGTGACAGCACTCAATCCACCTGTTGCTCCACCGGTGCTTGGCAATTGACGCGCTGCCAACGGACTCGGTATGACAGCACTTGGAACACCGGCACTTGGAAGTCCAGTGCCAGGAGCCACGCCACTGGGGACAACACCAGTGGGAACGCTGGAATTAACGCCGGGGAGACCACTAGGAAGACCACCAGGTGGCAGCAGAGAAGAAGGATCCACACCGAGAATACTGGCAATTAGCTCAATAATATCAGTGATAATTGTTGTAATGATGTTGAAGCCAGGTACATCACGTTTGCCAAGGGAGCTACCATGCGCTACTGGTACTCGTCTGGAGAAATCCTTCAGCTTTCCATTAATGGTTTCAAGTAGTCCCTTCGCCTGTTGCTGACGATAGTCGAAATGAGAAGATAGAGAATTCATTTCGTTCATAACCCGAGCAAATTCATCTTGGTCCAGAGAAGACATGGCATCATAAAACTCAGAGGGTTGCACTCCAAGCTCTGACAAGAAGTCGCTCAAACCATTAGCATTGTCCTGGCAAGGAGCAGCAATGGGAGACGCGGTGGTAAAGGGTACCAGGACCGCAACGAGTGGGAGAAATCGCAAGAAATACATTTGTTTGAAATGTTGATAAGTTGATATTGACAGATAGTTCAAATACAGCTTCTCTTTGAATACCAATTAGCCACACGAGGAGAAAAAGGGACGCCGTAGCTAACCCTTTTTATATCCGGGAAAACCGCCATACAATGTGTCTTTTTGGTCGGTAAATTGTATCGTATCATTGTGTATCATAATCATTGATTGCTACTCGAGAAAGTAGCAGGCAGCATGTATGTATCCGTAGATGGTATACTGCCCTGCGGATGAATGTTTATCAGAACCAAAAGCGCAATATCGCCATCGCTCTCGTTTGATCTGACAGGTGGGGGATTTCACAGCTCCTTTTCCACTCTTGGAGACGAGATTGAAGGATGAGCAGTGAATGGAACCAAAAGGGGGAGAATGAAGAATTATTTTTTCATGTCGACCGTGTAGACTCCCAGTCAAAACCCCTCCTTTGTTCAAAAATGGGCACATTGTCATATAATATTGGGTACAAGATCAAGATCAGGATTGCTTCCTCGCATAACAGTTTAATTATTGGTGAGACATCAAGCAAGGTACCGATTCTGAATGGCGGACCGGCTCTGATGGGCAGGGCCACGTTTGAAGCGTTTCAAAACGACCGAGTATGGTATCACGACGATTACCATGGATGATCGTGCTGTTCCTTGTTTCTTATTTGAGAGATAGTTCGTAGGCCCACTCTCCTTGAGATGTCGAGACACATACACGTGAATGAGCTATTTGGTGGTACAATTCCAGCACCGCCTTTGAATATCGCTTTCACAGCAACGTCCAGTTACAATATCTCTCACCGAAACTGCTATGACGTCTTTGCATCTTGTTTCAGGCACCAGAAGATCGGTCAATCAGCCATGTTTTGGATCGGATAGCATCCTTTGTTGAAAGAACATCGCACCCAGTCTTTGGCAACAATTTGCATAATAATTTTCAACCAAGTTACCGAATCGAATAAAAATTGGCACTAAAGAAGGCGGCTCGGATAAAATTGTCAGAGAGCAAAAATTGATGTCATTCAGGGCGAGGAGGGAGAGGCAGTGAACTAGGCACAAGCTTACAAATAATTAGATATCAATAGCAATTGTAAAAAAAAGAGCAATATGACGCCTGGAAGCATTACAAATAACAGCGTTTTGGGTAACCATCCATTGACCTTCGTTCATCTCGTTATCGACGGAGATTATTATCTAAGTTATCGCCTCGATGCAACCCAGCCGCAGGTACGCCCGGCGGCTGAGATATTCCGGTCAGTTTTTTGAAGGTTAGGGGTGTCAGAGGGTAATACAACTAAAGGTTCCATAGTCATAACGTTTGTACTGACTTCTGAAAGGATCAATCTCCGTTACAGGACTGGTCTGCTATCCATTCACCGTCGATTTTAATTCTGCGAATATTCGATAGTATGGGTGACAACCACAGGAGTTGGTGAATATGATCAGCTTTTTTACAAAGATTGTATTATCAATAAAATAAACTGCGAATCTCGAGCTAGACCGCGTTAAACCTGAACTTCAGAGTTTCACTGGTAAAGTTTGGATACCACATTGTGTTCGGCCATTGGTCGGTGTTACCTCAATACCGGAAGGTTTCAAGTCTTTTCCACTGCATAGTCCGGGGTTAAGAAAATAATCAGCCAAAACCGGAGTTCATTTTTAATTCCACCAATGGGAGTCGTAACTGTGTTATTTCCGCAGAAATATTATTTGCCCTGCATAACAGAGCGCCTATCTTTGCATCTAACGCGGAGATAGAACTTCCGACCGTTCGAATTAAGACGAAAGTTAGCGAGGTTCGCAAAGCGTAAAGAAGAGTATAAAAGTAGGCCAGAGAGAGCTTCCGGTGCTTTTTAATTTCAATCCAGACAGAGGTGGGTGTAATTTACCAGATTGTATCCATTCCAGTAGACAAGGAGGAGATAAATTATCCCAGCGAAACAAAATACTAGCAAAAAGGCCCATCCAATAACCCATTAATACTACTATTCACAAATATCAATCAAACCATGAGTGCACTTCTACAAGGTAAGGTGGCTATTATTACCGGTGGAACTAGAGGAATTGGGTTTGGAACGGCCCAAAAATTCGTGGCTCAGGGCGCCAAAGTTGTGCTTGCCTACAGCAGGGACGACAGAGCCGCTGATGAGGCCGTGAAGTCCTTGGGATCAGACCTAGCAGAGGCCTACAAGGCAGATGTTGCGGATTTGAAGCAAATCAAGGGTCTGGTAGAACACGTGGCTGAGAAATACGGCAAGATTGATGTTATCGTCAACAATGCGGGGATCTTAAAACCCAATACCGTTACAGCAGCAACTGAAGAGGAATTCGACAGGTTCGTCAATATCAACTTGAAGTCTCCCTTTTTCTTTATTCAGTATGCGGTCCCACATATGCACGAGGGTGCTCGTATAATTCTCGTATCAACCAGTTTGACTACGGGCAGCGCTGTTCGAGGCGACTACTCTCTGTATCTCGCTACCAAAGGGGGAGTAGAGCAATTGGTCCGAACATCTGCTAAGGAACTAGGTGCCAAGGGAATCAACATCACTGCTATTTGCCCAGGACCTATCGAGACTGAATTGCTGCTGTCCAATAACACACCCGAGAGTCTTCAGATGATACGAAATCTGACACCTTCTAGACGTCTTGGGCAGCCCGAGAACATTGCCGATGTGGCTGTAATGTTGGCAGGACCGGCAGGATCTTGGATTAATGGTGAGAAAATTAGAGTAAACGGAGGGTTCATCGTTTAAAGATAAATATATAATAGGAGGCACAGTAATGCCAGTATTGTAAATTGTTTTCATATTTATATCTATGTCTCCGCGATACCTCCGGCGGCCTCAGCCCGGGAGAGTTGGTTCCGCTGAGCAGGAACTCCCAACCTGTGATGTGATGTCTAACGGAAAGTATTTTTTCGGTCAAGGGAATAATGAAATGCTCTGTGGTAATAGACTTAGCGTACAAATTATCAAATATATGTCCTCGAAGGTTTATCCGGTTAGTTAACAGATTAGGGGTCACACATGAATGCCTGCGTTCAATTTACTGAGTGAGTGCGTGGCTCAACAACGTTAATATAGCCGCTCTATGTGATCTGAGATCTGAATTGACGCCAAGTAAATTGTGGGCTGGAAAAGAAAGGTGAAACTACGTGGCAGATTTTGAAAGAGCCGTTCCTTGGCTTAAGAAGTATGGCTTCCCTAATAGGCCCATAAACTCTTTTTTCATCCCTTGCATAAAAACCCCATGCATTAGCAAGGGTAGAATCAGGACAGAGCGAAGAGGGTAGATTTAGTAGTATAATCTCTCACCGTCTTTTCATCAGTATCTGACTGGCAAACAAATGCTGGAGTTATCTGACTGTTGTGTTACAGTTATTTGGGCTACACTAAAACCGTAACGAAAATATATTCACACTATGCAAAAGCTCTCCCTTCCGCTCATCACCTAATTTATCCGGAAAAGCGGAGTAAGCCTGCGTGATTGGCTGTAGCTCCGAGCTGATCATCGGAGATGCGCATCTCAACCTAAGGGGAATTTCGGCAAAAGTCGCCTAATAATTCTTACCACAGTAAGAAAAGCAGGCAAAATGCAACATAATTAAAACTCTGCTCCACCTGGCTGGTCACAGTCGATCTTTTCTCGCGGTAAAACTGTTTAAGTAGACTGTTAAACCTCTTGAAATGCCAAGAGCGATATAAAAGGACCCTTCTCCCCGCCTTCTCCCCGCCTTCTCCCCCGCAATTTTTAAACTTTTTCAAGTTATTGGTTATATCTTTTGGCTCAACATGACTGAACCAACTCCCATTACTGGAAACGAGAAGGATTCCATTCACTTACAAGAATCAGACCTAGCTCGGACAGATACAGCTGCAGTAAAGGAAATCAAAAATGCGTTGGGAGTGCCTGACATCCTGTCCCATTATAGCGAGGAACAGCTGTCGGCGTTTGAAAAGCGATTCAAGCGTAAAATCGATCTAAGAATCCTTCCAATGATTGTGGTTCTGTATATCCTTAATTACTTGGACAGAAACAACATTGCTACTGCCCGTCTGGGTGGTCTACAAACGGAACTGGGCATTTCATCGGTTCAATATCAGACGGCCGTTTCCATTCTGTTCGTCGGCTATATCCTGATGCAAATTCCATCTAACATGCTGCTCAACTATATCGGACGGCCCTCACTATACCTCAGTACCTGTATGCTTTTGTGGGGCATTGTCTCCACTTGCACGGCTGCTGCTTCTTCTTTCGGTGGACTGGTTGCTGTGCGGTTCTTCTTGGGATTCGTGGAGGCCGTGTACTTTCCTGGATGCCTCTTCTATCTGTCTTCGTGGTACACGAGAAAGGAGCTGTCCCTTCGCACTGCCATACTATACTCCGGCTCATTGCTGTCTGGTGCGTTTTCGGGCCTGCTCGGAGCAGGTATCATTGACGGTATGGAGGGCAAAGGCGGTTTGCATGCCTGGAGGTGGCTTTTCATTCTTGAAGGAGGATTCACCATCCTGGTGGTACCTATTGCCTTTTTCGTGCTGCCGGACATGCCTGCTACTACCAAATTTCTAACTGAGGAAGAGCGAGAGTTGGCTATGTGGAGACTGCGTCGCGAGGTCGGCCAAGACGATTGGGTCAACAAGGACAGTCAGAATACGAAATACGGAATGATGTTGGCTTTCAAAGACATCAAAGTGTGGCTAGCTGGGGGAGTGTTGTCGTTCATTGTAGCAGCCGCTGGTGTTACCAACTTCTTCCCCTCAGTAGTTCAAACTTTGCACTATGGCAATATTGAGACGCTTCTGCTAACTGCCCCACCATATGTTCTTTGCGTGATAACTACTTTTTTGAACTCGTGGCATGCTGACAAGACTGGAGAACGGTTCTGGCATTGCTGCATTCCACTTTGTGTTGCTATATGCGCTTTTGTCATTTCTGCTTCAACCCTCAACACCGGTGCGCGGTATTTTGCTATGATGATTATGATTTCTGGAATCTACTGCTCATACACTGTCATTCTGGTGTGGATTTCAAATATTGTTCCTCGACCCGCCGTTAAGCGAGCCGTAGCTCTGGCGTTCCTAAATGCTATGAGCAACAGTACATCGATATGGAATGCTTATCTGTACCCTGAGTCTTCTGCTCCTCGCTATCTCGTGGCCTTCGTATGCAACGCTGTATTCTTGCTGTGCGCGCTGGCATGTGTTGTAGCATTGCGACAGATCTTAAAGAGGCTCAATAAACAACTGGATGAAGGCACTTTTAATATTTCAAAGGAGTTTGGTGTTCACGAAAATGATGCTGCTACGTTTCAAGCATTTAGATATCTGTACTAGAAACCTTTGCCTTCGGCGGCCCCTCCCGGAGAGGGTTGGTTCTGCCTTGCGGAATATGCATTGTACGCTATAACCGAGTAATAACTACACTAGCCTTTAAAAAGTAGCAATTGAACATGAATGCATTGCTTCATGTTATGTCGGACATTCGGATTAACTATCAGGCTTGGGGCCTGTCGATCATATGAGGATATGGACTTTGACTCGTCTATGTTACAAGCTACATGTTATACCAACTACTCAATCTGCCCTCATCTTGGAACTGATGCAGAGCACCTATAACAACAATTCTGCGAAGCAGAACCAACCCTCCCTCCGGGAGGGCTGCCGGAGGCATCTCAGAGCTACAAGCATATATATATTTAAATATTATAATATTATAACCAGTTACCTGTTATACACGATCATCTACGCTCTCCATAACATTTGGAGGCGTTCGTCTGCCTCATCTATCTGCCTGTTGAGGGTAGCCATCTTTCTCTCTAATTCATTCAACTTCTTTTGGTACTTTCTGGCCTCTGACCGGCCGTTTAGAGTTCCCAATCCTGGTCAGTGCGAAAGGGGGCGGAAACGTCTCATGAGTCGTGCAATCGTTAATGCTTACGGTCTGCCTGTTCTTGAAGTTGTAGGATCTTGTTTCTCTTCTCTCCGAGGGAAGTCAATTCCCTCTGAAGATCCCTGAGTTTGTTCACAAGAGATACTTCCAAAGTCTTTACCATTGTTGTAAGTTCTGAGAAGTGATAGTTGTGTTAGAAAGAAAGGAAATTATTTTCCGGACAGTCAATGATTTTATAGTGAAGAGGTGGCTTTCCAATATGACTTGTAACATTGTGTCGGACAACGAAGAGTCGATATGTCACAAAATCCATCGTCAGGTGTGTAATCTGTTGTACATTAGTCTCAACTGAAGTATGTAGCATCCTTTGAGAAGTAGCTATATCCAGTATAATCTACGTTATTAGACTAAGTAGAATATATATTTGAACGTATACTGAATATCAGGTATTCCATATCCCAAGTTCATCGCAACTAGAATCCTATTAGATGTATACCCAAAAACATACCCAAGTATTTGACTAGCTAGGACCCGTATCACATATGCATTTAGGCATACCCCAAGTTAGTCCACGTAGCAGCTAGCTAGCATTGTATTAGATGAAAATGTAACATGCCGTAGCAGGCGATGACAATCCGCCCAAAGATACCACTTTTGAAGGATACGTAAACTATTTATTGTGTTTAACCTGCTTTCGCTCGCAAGAACTTCATCAACTAAATACGGAGGAGATCATCGACATTGGACCAGAGGCTTATCTTATCTCATTACTTACCCGTCTTTGTTGCAAGAGATCTCTCCCCAACGAGAGGCCGTTACCCCCTAACCTCCACACTAATCTTCTTTTTGACGCTGCGCCGTGATTTCATCGAAGTTTTGGTTTCATTTTGCTCCTCGGAGTTAAGACTATTTTCCCGTGAAAACCCCAGACAGCAGCCCTCGCATCCTTTAGAATTTATTTTCTGTTTTCATCGGTATTTATTTAAGCAAAGATATCTTCAACTTAGAAGCCCAATAGACTCTCGGTCTCTCAGTCTCAATGCTTAAAGCGCTAGGTCTCAGATCGGCCCCTAAGGACACGTCCGGGGACGTAACGGGTCGAGGCCAAGCCCGGCTCCAGATTCTCGACGATGCTATTTCTTGTGAGTAGAATATATATTCTGACAGAAAGAGGATGAGCATATGAACGATGAGTGAGCGCTCAGACTAACTAGTGGAGACTGGTTTACGGGCTATGGATCATGTTATGGACGGAAAGCCGTCGGAAGCAGACGAAATTCTCAAGCATGGACATTCGACTTTTGCGAAGGTGGGTGATATTTTGAACACCAGGTTACGTTTCTGTGAATGTAGTAGCTTTGCTAACTAGCTTGCTCGGGGTGTTATCTGCTTTATCCAGGCTGTTCTCGGGTTTGAGCAGGATGCCATTAAGTCCGCCGTAGATGCATTATACGAAGCAGAGCAAGTATCGTCCAAGGATAGAAGTAGGGCCCTGAAATATGGTATTCCAACTAGCTCAAAGTACCCTCCTGGGACTGAGTATGCTTTGACGTCCGCTGAGTCGCATCTTATGGGCGCTATTGCGTTGTTGCTGACAGAGTCTATGCTGGACTCTGCTAAAGCACTGCTGAAGCTCCGGAAAGCATACCAAATGCTGGACGAACTCAACGAGCTCATATTTCAGTCAAAATCTGGCATCAACACTGCTACTCAGAAGCTAAGGACCTCTCCCAGTGTTGCGACCTTGGTTTCAATTGATCCTGTAAAGTCTCCACCAGGTTCGAACTTTGATCCTCGAGAGTTTGAGAAGAAAATTCAAGAGAAGGTAACCGAGTTCAACGCCGAGCGAGCGAAACGAATCAACTTTAATCCGACTGAGTCATCGGTTACACTGACTCAGACATCTGAGGACGATGACCCGGACGCCATCTACCACTCTATGGATGAGTTCATTGAGTCCGGGGTGAATTGCATGTTTGGGCTACTCCAGCTGGTTATTAGCATTATCCCACCCACTATTGGCAAAGTGCTGTCTGTGGTTGGTTTCAAGGGAAGTAAAGAAGAAGGACTGGAGAAATTATGGGGGGCAGTTGACTATGCAAACGTGCATGGTGCTATCGCACTTCTTGCGCTGCTGCAGTACTACGATGGGCCTACCCAGTTCAGCGACATTTCTTTGCCTGGACCAGGTGAAGAGTCATCATCTGAGACGAGCTCTCAGGGCAGTTTTATACTTTCTGGTGAAGTGCCCAGTGAGGGATCGGCTCCAGCTCCAGCTCCAGCTTCGGCACCAGATATCAAGCCAGTCCCCACTGCCGGTACTTCCAAGTTTTTCAAGCAACAGGAGGAGATGCAGAGAACCAAACAGAAGCTCAAGACGGCGCTTCGGGAAATTCGACGCAGATACGCGCGAGGAGCTCTCTGGCAGCTGCAAGAAGGCCGAATGGTAGGTGCCAAAGGAGATCTCGAGCGTTCGGTTGAGATCATGAACGACACTTCAAACGGGCCGATTGAGATGAAGCAGGTCGAGGGGTTGATGCTGTTTGACAAAACTATTTCCATGATGGTACTCCACCAGTTTGAGGAAAGTGCCGCGAATTTCATAAGGCTGATTGACCTCAATACCTGGTCTCACGCCCTGTATATGTACCTGGCTGGATCCTGTTACCTGGAGATCTATAGACAAAACAAACAGTCGGATCCATCCAGGGCTGCAGAAGCCAAAAAGAAGGCTACTGAATGCATTGAAAAGGTGCCTTCGATGATGGGCAAACGTAAAGTAATGGCTCGTGCCATGCCTTTTGATGTATTTGTGTCACGAAAGGTCAAGATGTGGAAACAGGTTGCTGCCCAGAATAGCCTCGACTTGGTAGATGCTATTGGAACATCGCCTATCTATGAAGTCATTTACTTATGGAATGGCTTTTCCAAGATGCCACGGGATAAGCTGGAGATTTCTATGAGAGATATTGCATACTCTGGAAACCCTGGCTCCGCCTACGCTTCTACAAGTGCTCCTCCACTTGAAGAAATCGAAGATGAATTCATCTCGCGAGGTGTTCTGCACAGTGTTACTCTCCGGTCGCTAGGCCGTTTTGACGAAGCGACGCGGCTTCTCGAGGATCACGTTCTTCCCAAAGTCTGGGTACCTACCCCTGCCAAGGGTCTCTCGAAAAGTGGCCTTCCCAAGGTCCAGTACCACAAGCACCTGCGAGAGCCTTGGGCCGGACCAAGTGCAATCTACGAGCGAGGTATTGTCGAATGGAGAGTACATGGTATGGATCACCTGCAGCGTGCTCGAGACTACATTGACTTTGCGCTGCACTGGGATGAGGATTACGAACTGAGCACTCGAGTAGGGTTCAAATTAAAAAGTGCCAAAGACAAGTTGGAGACTCTAGCGGGCTGAGAGCGTGTGTGAAATCGATATCATATTTGAAAAAGGTCTCATTTACATAGATAATGCATACAATATAGTTAAAACACAACCAACCATTTACATTAGCCGAGACCATCTGCTTGTCGACGCACCTAACAGTATATTGAACTTGAGAATCTTTTTAACGAGGTCGATGAAGCAATCATTAGTTCGAATTTTCTAGGAATCCATCGGAAACACTGACAAGACCAGGGCAATCGCAACTACATCATCCATCTGTTTTTCTTCGGTCTGATATCACATCGTTATAATTTACTGTCGTGTGGGGTTGGGTCACCTGACGCATCAACCCAGTTTTACACCACAACTATTGGATTCTGATCACAGCTTTTTTGACAGCAGCTATCAAACGTCGAATCATGGGTTTTACTGCAATCATAGCAATTTGCTCCTTCCGCTGTTAATCATCAATCGTCTACATAGATGCCTTCCAACGTGCGGGTAGAAGTGGCGTTCCAGAGCCCTGTGGTGTTTGCAGGTCAGACCCTAGCCGCTGTGGTGACATTCCGAAACATTGCAACTTCAAGCGAGAAAAATCCACTCGTGGCAACTGCACGAGGAAGGCCGGTTTCTGTTGTCCCGAGCAAAGTAGATAAAGACGCTCATGCTGCTCCTCAGCCTGACCGGCAAGAGGCACCAGCCGAATCATCTGCGGACGAGGCGTGGTTTTCGAGTCGACGGCTTTCCATGCAGATTGCAAGCACTTTCCGAGATCTATATCTTTCAAGCAATACCTCGTTAGACAATGGGCCAGCTCCAATACGCCAGACTAGTATGACATCACGGACAACACGTGGAATCACGGCAGGAGACGGATCCGAATCTCTGCTAATGGGGTTTGCTCAGATCCAGGGGTATTTCCAGCTGGATGACTCTGTAGTAAACACAGAAGAATTCGAGCACGTGAAGACCCAGGGTGTAGTGGTAAGTCGCCAGGGACTTGAGTACGGGCACGAATCGGGGACTGGGTTTCTGAAAGGGCTTACATCGGGAATTGGGAGCTTCCTGCAAGGAGGGGAAGTGTCCGCTGAGCACAAGATGCAATCTAATGATTTCCCGATCTTCAGCACCCCGCAGTCTTTGCTGTTTGTAGATCTAAAACTACAGCCGGGAGAGTCACGCTCATTTAGCTATCAATTGCAGTTGCCAACCAACCTGCCGGCCAGCTGTCGGGGGAAATGCATCAAAGTGTTTTATAACATGGTCATCGGCAGCCAGAAACTCGACGACCGCGGCACTCCCAGGCCGAAGATTGTACTGTGCCCGTTCAGGGTTTTCCCATTTATCTCCAGGAATGGCGAGCAACCGGTGCACGACCTGAAAGCACCCTTGGTGCTGAAGCAAGACCAGGCTGTGATTCAGCCGATTTCGGAGCGAAGACCCAGTGCGAAGAGCCTCGGGCAGATATACTCGAAGAAATACCCTGCATCTGACACAACGAACCTGCTAGAAAAGCAGAAAGAACTTAAATCATATATCCGCGACCTGTTGATCGAGTCTGACCAACCATCACCTGATCTACAAAGGGTGTCGTCGCGGCAGCATCTCAGCTCTATTGCTCCGACCACTAGCGTTAAAGACAATATCGAACTCTTTGTCAAGTACCACTATCATGAGAGCAACAAACCTCTGAAAAGCAATTTCGACATTGGCGATGCAAACAAACGTATTGCTTCGCTATCACTATCCAAGCCGGTGTATAGAGTTGGCGAGGATATAATAGTCTACATCGATTTTTCAAAGGCTATTTTCAAATGCTACCATATAACCATTTCTCTGGAAACAACCGAAACGGTCAATCCGACGATTGCTAAGAAGTCTCCAGCTGACATTGCAACTCACAGCCGGAGAATATTTGCCCAGATGGCCTCGTCAAACTTCTCATCCTCAACATGTCATTTTGAGTTCACAATTCCCTCGACAGCTCCTCCTCAGTTTCACACATCCAGCATTTCCCTTCAGTGGTCTCTGAAAATAGATTTCATAACAAGTCCAGTGGATTCTCTACTAGTGTCTATGCCCACCCGTTCAAACGACGAGAGGGGTGACTTCTTGGTGGCCAATCCTGTTTTGGAAAACTGCGATACGTTTGGGTGTCGAATACCTCTAAATGTCTATCCAACAAACAAAGACATTGGTGCTCTACTAGATCATTCATCATCATCACGCAGATGGCTCATTTAATTATCTATATGTTAGACGCAATTTGGGGTGTCGCATCTCTTTTCTCAGATTTTTTATTCATATTTTCCGGACGTCTCTCTTAGTCTCTAGACAGATCAATGGACTTTATAGACCCACCAGCGGAATTGCTCCCTTCTTCATTAACATCCTCTGTAACTGCTCGTTTGACGAATAGCTTCTTTCGCTTCTCAGCGGCCCAGCCAGACCAGCTTGAAAAATAACCTGGAGTTGTCGAGGCTGTCACCGTATCTTTGGAGTTGCTGGAGTTCGACACATCTGACGCAACACTCGAACGAGATCGATGACCTTCAGGTCGACCAATTGAGTCACTGACGGATTTCTGATCTTCCGAAAAGCTGTGAACACTAACTGCACTCACACTCGCGCTCCTACTCCCGCTTCTGCTTGTCACACTCGGTGTTCGAGATGACGATTCTTTCTGGGTAGCATTCGATGCCCGCCTGCCTTTTGAACTTTCATCTTTTGATTTATCATCTCTGGACCAAAGATTTCCAAACACCCTTGTCACGCTTTTGCCAATGCTTTCTTTTTGAGCCATTTCGCTGTTGTGATCGCCCGGGTGTTTCGGTTCCACAATATCGAACAGCTCGCTATCTGTAAACTTGTTGAAAATTCGATAATTGTTCGTATCTTTCCATTCTTGAACCCAATACATGTTATACAGTCGTAAAGGATTGCCCACAATATTCGTCCTGACATGAATGGGAGGTAGAGAGGCTCCGAACCTTGAAAGAAACCCTTCGTATTTAACAGAAGATAAGAAAAACATCAGATAATCTTCAAATTGCATACGAATGTAGTCCTCACTGCCGTTAAAACCTAAATCTTTTGGTCTCCAGGGATCTTCTGGGTCCCATGTGCTTTTGACAGACTCAACGAGGCCCTCTATCCACTTTTTATCAGCCGTGGAAAGCTGAAGAGCGCTGTTCAACTCCTTGTTGACAATATTTACACTATCTTCATCCATCTTGTTAGTAACCTGGCTTCGCAAATATTAGAGTAATAGGCCATGGTTGTACTCACATTTACAAATACGTCCATCTGTTCGTAGTTAGGCCCTAGGACCAAAGAGTTGGTACTTCCGATCATGTAGTACTTTGTCTCATCGGCTTTTAGCTCATCCAACTGTTGCAAGGGTACGTAGGGACTGAAAATGCCGCCAGCAGCAAAAATCTGTAGTGGAAGGCCCATAAAAGCCAATAATGACTCTCGATCACTGGTCCGCAAACTCGTTGCCTTCTTTAACCGCGTCTCATAAGTGCTGAGAAGCGGCGATCCACAATCTTCGAGATGATTCATTAAGTTTGGAATTAGGGCCACCAAAGCAAACTGCGAAGCACATAGCAATTCGGTGTTTGAAGCGAAAAACAAAATTCGTTTTTCCAGAAGCAGTGCCTTTATCAGAACAAGTACCTTATTGCCCAATCTATACAGCAATTCCCGCAGTGGCATACCAATAGCTAGGGCATCTTCGTCGAGCTTAAGAGAAAAGATCTTTTGAAGATTGTCGTGGAGATGGTCGATTATTGAACGATCCTCAAAGTCGCCTTGAAAGAAATACGCTCGAGTGACCAGGGCAAGCTTTTCCTTTATAGGTCCAAAAATGGGCTTTCTGGCAATTACCACTACTGATTTTTGAACAATAGAACGCGTGACATCTGCCGGAGCGTTTTTCAGCTTTGCAGCATGTATCTGTCGATTACATGCAATTCCAAATAATGTTACAACGTTGTTAAAGTCAGATTCCTCAATAATATGCCCTTCCTCGTCTCTCTTCGGTGTGGGGTTCACTGATATGCGCTTCTCTGTATCATAGAGAAGAGTGAAATAACAAAAGCTTTCTTCCTGGGAGTGACTGCCATCTGGCAAGCTCTGGAATGGCAGGTAGGGCCAAAGCCCAGATTGGTCACCCGCAGGACCTTTCCAATATTCGACTTCCGGACCTCTCGAATGATGGAAGCCAACAACGCACACTCCAAAAATGATATTGGTATCATTCTCATTATCAGCTGTGGGTTCATCTTTTATGATTGGTGCCAGCTCCACTTTAGAAGGAATAGAAGATATTGGGACATTGTCGGGTAAATCATTTCCTCTGCTGAGGAGGGTGTTTTCGTTTGAGATTACTGTTTGAGTGTCTGCTCCTATCGTGGTATCGGCTGCCTTTGCTGGGTCCGCAGATTCGACGTTATGGCTACTGCTCCCTTTGTCCTGTTGCTGTTTCTGTATGTTTGAAGGCATATCTACCGCTTTGACTACCCCATCTTCAATTTTAGAGGGGACAGCCCCAGAGGTTGGTGTGGCTATCGCAATTGAAGCTGCTGCGGCCACTTTCCCTCTACTGAATGACCTCTTTTCAGAGTTTGGCAACGAAGAGTTGGAATGCATTTGAGACTCAAAGTTGCTGACCAAACGAGAAACGAGCTTGTCCTTAGGGCCATCAAAGTATGAATCATAATCTATAGTTCCTGTCGCGCTTTTCTTTTCCTCTTTTGCTTTCCCGCGGGGCTTGTCGACAGATAATTCCTTAAATGAATGTTGGTCGGTGCTCGTTGTTTTCGACTCTTTGCTTGCTTGGTCTACAGTTCTTTCTGCCTTCTCAGTCGTAGTCTTGCTGTTGGCTTTACTGTCCTGCAGAACATCATCTTTATCTTCTCCATTTGAGCCTTTCATTACATTATTCGTCGACTCGTTGGATTCGTGAAAAGCTGTATATTCACCGGCTATGCCAGGTTCTGAAGTCTCGATTTCATATTTGTCACCGTCATTATTATTGCTTTCATTTTGGGAAAGATGAATTGTGTTCTCATTTTTTGCAGATGATACACCATCGGTTTTTGGTGCTTTAGACTCGTGAGAGCCATCACTCTCAGGGGTAGAAGTCTCGAGTTCCACTAACGCGCCTTTATTTTCCCCCTTACTCGGAGAATCAGAACGCATGCTTTCATCTACATTCCCCTGGATGTTAGTTTCTACTTCATGGCGATGTTCAGGCTCTGGTTCACTGTCTTGATCTGCCTCCTGATCGACTGGAGAATCCCCTGAATTTATATCCTCAATTTTGACACGTTCTTCATCTCCAGATAGATCCAGTTCTTTATCTGTTTCTCCTCCATCGTTGGGAACCCCTGACAAATCGTCGCCTCTGTCGCCCATTTACGCGTCCTATCTAACCACGGTATGATCTAAGGGAAACAGTCTTTCAGATCAATTCGTGTACAAAATGTAAGATAGAGAAAGAGTTAACTTCAAGTTGAAAATCTGACACTAGTCTATACAAATGTTTCCTATTATCTGGCGTGGCTTCAATGCAAACCTTAATACGTCACGCTATGGTTTGAGATTGCAGGCAAATGTACAGTAAAATAAATAAATGCGGTTCTCATAAACTGAAATGAATAGCCACGTTGCAGAGAGACGCTTAGTTCGATTTAGCGACTCGATGTAACGAAACTCAGTATGCAAAATATCAATCAAAGAACGGTGCTTTTATATTGTAAAAAAAAGTTAACCAAACGAAATTAATTTAGAAAGCTAGTTAGGATATGCGAAACGACCTCGCGTAAGGTTTAACTTGTAGGTCTCCACTTTTTAGCAAAGAAGGGTTAAGTTCGCGCAAAAAATCTAGCGATGCTTGGTTTCGATCCAAGGACATCAGGGTTATGAGCCCTGCGCGCTTCCACTGCGCCACATCGCTTTCTTGTTGAAAAAATTATATTCGAATCATTGATTAGATGGCGCAAGATGCATTCACGTGATCAAAAAAAAGAAATGTTAGGTTATTGGAGAGTAAGGTACATTCCTTCAATATGGCGAATATGGGATTACAAAGAAATCCAGTTGCTTCATTATTTCATGTTATTCTTGGTAGTTATAGATCCATTGGAGCACTGATGAAGTTTTGCGAGGGTAGTTGGACTGATTATCAGTCCAGTTGTGCACTTCAAACAATGATAGATAGATAGATAGATAGTTAGATGGAAATCATAGACACATACTCTCCAGCTAGAGTAAGTCAGTATGGGTTTTCCCTTATAAGGTTGCGTGGCCACGCAAGTCATCCCAAATAGCCTTCAGGTTTTTCCCTATGCTGGTCATGGCCATGGGAAATCCGACAATGTTGCCATACTTGAAACTATCACATATAGAAAGAGCCTGCAGTGGGCCAATATGTGAAAGAGTCCTTCTCAGGGTGAAGTATGGAACTGCGGTTTATTACTGTATTTCTATATATAATCCATAGGACTTTATAAGTTTGATTTCTATCTATCTATCTACTCGAGTGGTTAGCCAGAGGCTTTTGCTACATAATTCCTTCGATTCATTCGAGAGAGTTCGACCATGTTAAAAGGCAGAGCTCAAAACTAGAAGAACCAGATGTCCGGCATGGCCCCATAAGGAATCTGCCGACCTACATTAGATAGTACCAAGTTATATAGATGTTTAGTGATATTCATTGTCGAGATCATCATCGTCGTCAATTTATTGGGGCGGTTTTCAAGAGTTTGTTTCCCTTGCTGAGACTCCATGGTCTTTCAGCAGCAAATCGGTTTTTTTCTTCTCGACATATCATTCGAAAATTTGAAGGTTTATTGATTTTGCCTTATATTCAGTACCACCATTCCTTGGTAGATGCAAGCAGACTGGGTTGTGAAAGTATACATTACAAGCATAACTGTACTCTCTACCCTGGGATTAAAGACCAGATTGAAAATCATGAAGTGATACCGGGCATATCTAACCTTGCAGCAAGTAGTAACTAGCTATTTACACAGACTATAACTAACGTATCTTAAAATGATCGTTTGATTCTTTCGAGGACAGCTGCAAGTGTACAACGGCTTATAACTACCACAACTTAACGAAGAGACATAATCCCACCGGCACCCTCTATTTAGGATACTGCTTTCTCATCAGCTGAATGCAAGCGCTGTTGCCACTGTTTAGCCGAAAGATAGAAGGCGTATCAGCCGAACCCAGTGAGAGTAGCTGATGATAATAAGGATGATGATTTATAACTAGAGTAGCTGAACATGGCTCAGCCAGATGATACTGGAGGAATAAACACCAGCTCGTCCCCATCTTTCAAAACCTGAGCTTCTTCAACATATTCCTCATTTACAGCTACACTACTCGCCTCCAATACCGGCCCTATCCCGGTGCCGTAGCTCTGGATCAACATCTGTTTTACTGTAGACACCATCAGACCAGGCTGATAATCGATTTTCTCAAGTTCTTTTTGAGTGACTTCCTTGAGAGGCCCAAAATAAAGTAGCGTTATCATCAGGTGAATTAAATATATCAATTAATAATATAATAAAATGTAAGAGACACAATTGCTCGAGGAACTAGTTTAAGGGCTCTTGGTGATGATGGCTGCACCCGATGAATCATCTAGTTAACTGACATGCCGATCGGTGCCTATATTCACAAAACTGTGGAGAAGTTAAATGAATTGGTATTTAAATTTCAACTTGAAGCCTACAAATAGCCACTGCTCGTGGTAGAGTGGAATTAAGCTTATATACTGCAGATATGCTGCAAAAATCACTCTGAACTTTTGAACTAATAAAAAAATTCAGAGACAAATTGCTGATCTTGTAGCTCTGCAAAGGATCTATTTTCTCTCTCTCTCTTCTTTTCTATGTTAAATTTTATACATACAAGCCCCTTAGTTAACCAGGCCACTGTCTGGTTTTAGCATGCACGGCTGGTGGGCTCGGAATCCGCAGTGCCTCACTGTCCAAAGCTCGCAGAGCCATAGACCGTCTTCTCTCTGCTTCTGCCCGGCTATTACCCCGAGGATATGATAAATCATCTTCAATGTTTTCACGGCCAAATGCTACAAAAGAAGCACCGTGGTGGCCCATACTGGAAAGCCGCGCAGCGGCCCGTGAATTTGCGGATTCAACTTCCGAAGGGCTGAATGGAGACAATAATCGCATTGTCACCAAGACTCTGTAGGCCGGGTCCGAGATATATTGAGCAATCAAATTGAAAGGCTCTGGGAAAAATGTATGCATGGCAAATGAGTCAGAGGCATCTCCTCTAATTTTGATCCCTGAAGGGTTGCTATGTTCGTATGAAACCACCGGTCCAACCGAGGGGGAGTTGAACGGCAAAAGAGGGTCTGCAAATGCCCTTCGATAGAACCGAAGATATATCCAGCTAGTGAAAAACCCTATCCACGCCATTATACTGTACTGCATCGTGGAGAATATGCCAAAGAAGGTCACAGTAGCCAGAAACACAAATGGGACCCGCTTGACCCGAAATTTTATACGGCCCTTAAACAAGACCACAGTGTGCTGAGGCACGAGCTGTTTGAACGCCACGAGGAACCCAGCTATTAAAGCAGCACCCCCGCAGATTGTCACCACCGGCTCCGGTGCTTCTCCCACCTCGGGCTCGCCCTCGATCCAGGCGAGGAAAACGTATAGGCCAAACGAGAGTAGATTAGGCACCACGCACAGCAGCTGGACAAACCGGCCAAACTCCATGCTGCCCCAGATATTCTCACAGTACCGCCCGCCATACAACAGCGCGGCAAACGTAAAAATAAAAGGGATTATGCTATGTTCAACGAATGTCGAGGTGATCAACACCCATAGATAGTAGATTGGGGTTTCTCCCGGAACTATAGTCAGATATGGTACGTAGAGGTCTCCAGGACGCGGTACCTGAGAACTCAGCAGAGGATCTGGTGGATATGCTCGTCCTTCATCTATTTCCTGCTGACTATAGGTCTTTTGGTTCTGCTCTTCTAAAGCATGGTTGAGTTCGGACACCATCACCACGTATGCCGAGTAGCGTAGAACGGCGGCAATTGTGGACAAACCCACCAGGACCACTAAACAGTATTTAGTGACCGGTGGAAGCCCTATTCGCTGCATGCTTTTTTACTGTGAGCGTATGATAAGATATGATAAATGAAAGAGAGTTCGCTACGTGTTGAGAGTGTCGTCGTTGATTTAACTTCCACCAAACATTTAACCCCACTTTGGAAAAACAAAAAAAGCGAGTTAAAAAAATCCCTTCTGTTGTTCAGTTTTCTATATTTGAAATGGAGTTATTGGTCGATGCGTTTTGTGATCAAATATATAACTAGTTTTTGGTTTTGGTTTTAGCTAATATAAATTAACTTGAAGAGTTGATGTGGAGGTGGTGGGATGATCGGTTGAATTTGGGCTAGTTTTGTAACTTTTTTGTTCTGCAGGAAAAACTCATTACTTTAAGATCAGAACTGATCTTTCCAAGTGATTTTCTGAGTTGACCTGTTAAAATCAAAAATGTTCAGGGGAACCTCCAGAATATTATGGCACAGGGCCACCGTCAGAGTGGGCAGTTACATGCCCCCTCTAAGGAACTCGTTCCGTTTGCATTCGTCATCGTCTACCAGTTCTAGTTCCAATTCCAGTTCCAGATCAAGTGCTTGGAAACGGGCCGCCATGACATTCATCTCCCATCCTTATCTACCAGTGGCGTTTCTGCTAGGATGGGTAGCTTCAGAGCTGATGCTTCTGATCAAATACCGCACCGAACATGAGTTGTTGGTGTCGAGAACGAGGACTAAAAGGACTATTCTTGAAAGGCTTATTGCCCGGGTTAACGCTGGTGAGCAGATTGATTTGGAACGAGAAATGCTGCGACTTAATGACTCCGACAAGGGATTGGAGATAATTATAGAGGAATTGGATAGTATCGACCGAGAGTTTACGGCTTTGACTGATAAGGAGTCTGACGCTGATGAGTCGCCGAGCGTATCCATCGTTGACGAAGTTAGAGAAGCCAGCGAGGCAGCTGACCATATCTCAGACAATAATGCTGGAAAGGCAGCTAAGACTTATGATTCGAACGAAACGATTACGAGTTCAAAGTTTTTGTAAAGAAGCCTTTCGCATGGCCTTATGAGTTAGACATTTTTTTTTGCTCTTTATTTTCATTTACATGCTCTCAGGACAACTTGATGCCAGAGTCCTGAGCAGACGAACTACTGAAGATTAAGAAAATCTATAAGGACAACAGCACTACCTTACACGTGGAAAGCGATGCCAAATGCCACAGTCGGATTTTATCATTATGAAAACTAGAGAGCAAGGAATCTATAACGACCACCCCACCGCAACCTGACTAACTCGACTCCTCGTCTTTAACTGCCATTCTCTCCTCTTCAACCTCGCCATCAGCCTCCTCGCCATTACCACCCCCGTCCCTCATCTCGCCAAACCCAGGAATCCGTGATATGGCTACTCCCAAAATCTGCAACGCGGCTTCCATTTGACCAAATCCACTAGATGAAATCCGCAAAGTCCATAAATAGTCGGACAGCTGTCCCTTGTAGTATTCAGCCTCGGATTCGGTGCGAGACGTGATATGTAACAGTGCCGCAAACGAGCCGATGAGGGCAAAGTTAGCACACGATGAAGAATGCCAAAACGATTGCATCTGCTCTCTTTTCAGATCCCGCATAAAATTGACAGCAGCTACTAATCGTGCTTTGGCTGCTGAACGGCACACCTGAACCAATTCCAGTGGCGAATCCGGCGTAAGCGACTTGATAATTCTTCGATGCAGAGAGATCTCGGCTGCAAAATATGCCAAGTGAAGGTATCCGGTAGATGACAACCGGCGGGGTTTGCTACTTGCACTATCCATACGCAAGATCTCAGGCAGGCCCTGATACCATTGACGGAGTTGGATCTGGATCGGTTTCGCCACCCTAAGTATCATTTCTGTATCTTTTATCTTGGCAAGAGCTGATATTGTGAAAAGTGCATCTAGCACTTTGCCCAAGATCCCACTTAAATTTATCATTTCCATAAATAACAGTCGTCCTATCTCGACATTGGCACTACCCTCTTCTTCCCCGTCATCGGCCGCTGTCTCTGGGAAATCCTCTTTGGTAAGGTTCTTTATCATCCAGTTTTTGTCGAGATCTATGTGAGACGGCCGCGATTCTATTAATGAGAGCCATTTATCCTGCACGAACAATGCCCAGGCAAGGCGAGTGCGAAGACCCCTTTCCCATTTGGGCAACTGCCAGTTTGAGCAATCGAGACCCAAGCCCAATTCTTCGGCAATAGCTACTACCTGAGAGCAGATTGCCCAGTTTCTGGCGTGGTTGGGTCTGCACTGGACCAGAAGTAAGCCTGCTTGAACAGCTGAGAGTTTAGGCTTCTCCAGCACCTTTGAGAATGTCTCCACCGCGAGGTTAAGCAGCTTGCGTACATCCGGCTTTGCGTGGGACGACAAGCTCGGGTCGTAATGCCACCAATTCAGGGCCAAGATGTATACAGCTGCGAGCAATGGAGGAGAGAATTCTCGGTGAGTTCTCGAGTATTTCTCCAAGAACACTTTTTTATGCAAAATAGGGAACGAAGGATGGACAACGCGAAAGTATAAATTGATTAATAGCCGCCCGTTCGGAGCCACTACGCGTTCCACTTCGTCTGAATAATTAATTGTCTCTTCGTACAGGTCTTCCGTGTAATCATTTTTCAACGTGAACATTATATCGGGAGCTACTTTGCGTAGCCACACGTCTCCCGCAAGCTGTGCTTGGTCCATTTTATCCAAAGGGCCTATGTCAAACAAAGTGTTATCAAACACTGACGTCTCTCCAATATAGAAGGAAGAACGCGGGTACTGAAGACTGAGAGTTCTCTTAAGCAAAGAACGTCCTTTAAAAGCTGAATAGTCTTGCACGGGCGTAACATCTCTCAACCCCAGTGCCCGATCCTCGCTCTTAAACCTCTTTGAAGACGAAGACGGCGATGAAGATGGCGAAAGGTCATTGTACGAAAATGACGGTTTCTTCTTTCTTAAAATTGCAGCCTCGACAAACGTGCAGGTTCTGTTTTTCTCTGAGCAATGCAAACAGTTCGTAGAGCCTTCCAGGATAATGCATCGGGCTTTTCTACGGCGGCAGGAATCACAGGGACGCGTTTTGGTCTGCGCCTCCCCTTGTCTGGACTGTGACGACTGCTTGCCGAGTCTCAATATTTGGGTGCCTGGAATCTTTAAGCTAGTCTGTTTATTATTCGGTCCCGCAAGGGGATTTACAGCAGCCTGTTGCGTATTATCGACGCTGACCTCTATATCTCCCGGTAATTGTATTTCCGCGGGTTCAGAGAGGAATGCAGGTGGATGCGCTGAGTAACTCAGCTGGTTGTCATCCGGTGAATGAGACTGATAACCGAAAGTTGAACCATCCATTGACGGTTGCACCGTCCAGTTGAGATAATCACTAGGGTCCATATTAAGCTATGGCCAATTGTAATTCCTTCCTTATTTTTTCACAAATAGATGTGTACACAACGAAATTCCTCTATATGTTTATTGGTGTTTATTCTTTGATTCACTTAGTTAAATCGAAACATAGCTGGTAATTGCACACGCGAGCAGCTTTTGTGAAATTTCAAATATTGACATGTTTCACACACGGACTCTTGTAAATAGTTCCGATAGATTGCTGATCAATGCAATATAACTCAGCCGGCCGGACGGTGATTTGGCTAGGCAATGCGATAGCACAACTGAGGCATTTTATTGGCTGTTATGCCGTGGTAACATTGAAAGGGGGAGGACTGGGTAATAAACAGTTAAATTGTAATTAGTGATAGTTGAACAAAAATATAGCTAGACCGATTAATGATTTAGTTCGTGAGTATTTGTAACAAGGGTTCTATTGTAACAATAGTTTGCTTATCTTAGATTGAGGGAAAGTAGTAAGTTAGTGCTGCCTGTATATTATTATATGTGGTCTAAGTGGTGTTCCTATGAAGAACTGGTATGTGGTGGGGTAAAGTGATCGTTAGGTGTTTTGTAACATGTTACGTGGAGCAAACATTTATGCTTCACTCGAATTCATTATAAAAAAGAAAAATAATTCATGCCACTAGTATTGACTATATTGCCTGTGCCTAATAGTGATGTCTAGTTTATCTGCGATGATGATGTTCATGATGTTCATGGTGTTCTCTTCCAAACTCAGGTCTTTCAAATTCTTGGCCTCCAAAGTCTTGCCTGCCAAATTCTTGGCCTCCAAACTCAGGTCTCCCAAACTCAGGCCTTCCATACTCAGGTCTCCCAAACTCAGGTCTTCCATACTCAGGCCTTCCATACTCCGGTCTCTGATCTTGCCTGTATTCAGGTCTTCCATATTGCTCCCCGCCATACTCTGGTCGCCCATACTCAGGCCTTCCATATTCGGGTCTTCCACCCTCCGGCCTTCCATACTCCGGCCTTCCGTACTCCCCTCCGCCATACCCTCCAGCCTGCGGTGGTCGTCCATACTCTGATGGCCTTCCCGATGACCCAGATCCACCACTATGTAAAGCAGCTCCAACCACCTCCCCGATAATACCTCCCATACCAGCTCCTCCTAGCATTCCACCCATGCCTGAACTCGACGACTGGCCACCAGTATATCCATGATTTCCACTGCTCTGCTGACCGGTCAACTTCCCAGCTAATGACCCCAAAATCGCCCCTTCGATCTTACTACCGATACCACCAGATCCAGACTGTGAATACCCCCCATGAGATCCTTGACTGCTTATCATAGATCCAATCATACTTTCTAGACCCCTTTCTTGGGATTCCTGTGGATTTCCGCTGCTATTCGCGCTTTGAACTGGCGGTTCTGCAGGGGTGGCCTGCTGCTGGTACTGACTAGCTTGATTATAGTAGTCTCTAGCTGACATTATCGAGAGGGAGCTAACTAATTTGGATTAATTACAAGTTTTCGTAAAAGATTGAAAAAATTATTCTAGTATAAAAATCCAGAACGTGTAAAAGTTATTGGGAGATTAACTTTCTCTGTTTAACTACACAAGATATATAACTCTCGAGTGCCAAGACCAATCTTCAGGGCGTTATAATTTGGACACATTTTCTAAGCCACGCCAAAAGTGTGCACACATAGTTAAAGAGACCGACATGACGTAGGAGAGCTTGATGTGGGGGAGGGTTTACATGCATCAATCAATGCGTTTAAGATGTAAAAACTGGCAAATCCAAATTCTATACCTAATTCATATATAGAGTATAAATATGTAATACCAAAACAAGAATAACAGAAATGAAATGTCCCGAGACAGGGCTACCAGGCGTTGTCTGACAGCTTCTCTTTCAAAATTGTTCGTTTGCTCCACTCTCTTCAGGACTGACAGTTACAATAACGCATAGTCGTTGGGTCTTGCGACAGTTATACTCTCGCATCTCAATGTAGCAAAGGCCCGGCCTGCCGGGCTTCACTGTCAGCGTTTACTTCGCTTCCTCTGTATAGATAACATCTCTACAATCCGTCCAACTCTCACCCTCTGAGTCACTATCCGTTTCTGTTTCATCTTTTTTCTCCCTGGTACCTTCCGTCTCCCTCCCCCCCAGGATTGTTCAGATTCTGACGGAGTTTCAAGCTCAGAGTTTGATTCGCTCCAGGATTGGTTATCACTATCCGACAGATTGAGTCTGTCCAATGAATATGGTAGTTTATTCAAGTCTGTCTCTGAAACATCTTTAAACGCTTCAACATTTTGGAGATGCTCCAGTTCCTTTACGCGCTCAATGTCTCGGAGACGAGCCATTTCTCGTTCATGCTGAACCTCTTTTTGGCGTCTCAACGTTTCGGCTCGCTGGTCTAACGCCTTTATATTGATCGGTTTCTTAGAAACATATACTCTATTCTGTTGGATAGGAACGACTTTCTTCCCTCTGCAAGATACCAACCGACTCGATCTTTTGGTTCTCGACTCTGGTATATCGAGCTCGGCAACAAGTTGCTGCATCTGTTCCACGTAATGAAGGCAGCTCTCTTTCATCAGGAAGCCATTTTTGTCCTTCAGGAAGTCGATCTCCTTAGTCAACTTAGTAGCATGGGCATTCGATATAGAGGACAGAACCCTCAGCAAATTATCGACCGGCTTGTTATAAAATATGATGGGCAACCACTCATCGACTTCCTCTTCAAACATCCGAGCGTCAAATTTGATACTGAGGGCAAGGTCAGTCGGAGTTTGGATCCAGTGGCTGTTTTTGTCTCCACATCGAATATCTCTGCCACATTCAACAGTCCTTCGCAAGAGACTCGACAAAGTCAATGCAGTCTCTTTCACCTTTTTATCTCGAAGAGTCGATAGCAAAGGCGTTATCACTTTCAAGTAAACTGTTTCTTTCCTCAAAGACTTTGATAAAAACAACCGGATTCGGTCGGCCAAGGCGACGCTGCACCATATAATCTCGTACAGACGGACCAATTCTTCTTTGATATCTTTGAAAGAGTCGAATTCCCTAAAACGGGTGGCAAACTGACCCTGATTGATCCATGAAAATTCATCCTTTTCTCCAAGTCTCCAAAAGGCTGAGACCTTATCTGCCTCCGAGCCTGTTGGGTCACGCAGAAACTTCTCGAATAACAGAATGTCACTGTATGGAATTTTAAGAATGTTCAACTCCTGCATATTTTCGCAATCATAGTCTAGCGCTAGCAAAGGAATTGCTCCTTTTTTCTTCACCTGCTTCTCAAATTCCTTATCCAGGCTGGCATAGTACCATAGAATCTACCCCAGGTTTCAATCTGAATGGAGTCAATTTGATACATCTCTTCGAGGCCCAAGCCTGAAACTCAATGATCTGTCATTATAGCGGCAGAAATGGCAGAATCAAATTGCACTGTACTGCCGTGTAGGCTTAACAATTCCTTGGATTTGATATCTTTACATATGGGAGGGTTGGTACTAATAAGGGGACCTTAATTTGGGCATGGAGGTGCCATGCATAGCCGATAAGCGAGAGGTTGCAGGACAAGGTTATGCTAGAGTTTAGTCCAGATGAGTGAGAGGAGATGAGTGAGTGGATTGAGTGGGTTGAGGAAGGGGGTATTTGAGTGGATTTGAGTGGGGACTATATTGAGTGGATCGTTCAAAATGTAGAGTGGATTGAGATTTAAGTGGGCATTAAGAAGATTGAGAGGATCGTCCAAGTTGTCTATGGCAATTTAGGAGCAAAGTTCAAGGGGGGCTGACAACAGCACAGGCGTGTGCAAATATCCATCGTGCCAAAAAGTGTATAACGTTACTACTGTTGGAACTTTTGTAATTGTGACGACATGCGTTGCCATGCCATACCTTGCATGTAGCTCTCCAATACGCAGTTAACGAATGGTTCGTACAACTTTCACCCCACACATTTTGTTAATCGGACCCAGAGATCGACCGAACCTCTCTTATTTATTTGAAATGCACATGTTGAAATCAATACTCTCCGTCTTCCCCCCATCCAACTCTATAGATTAACCCATATCCATGAATGATGAAACGGAAAGAGAAGAAGAACTCGAAGCCCTAGAAGCAATTTATCCGGAGCTATGCCGGACTGCGGAAAACAAATTTGAGCTTGAGCTAGCCGTGTCTCCCGTATCAAAGCTCTCGCTCGTCTTTCACCAAGATAGTCGAGAATCCCAGATCTATGAGGTGCGACACCTGCCGCCACTAAAGCTCAGAGTGGAGCTGCCCAAAGGGTATCCGTCACATCGCTCCCCTAAGATTTCTTTAAGTTGCTCGTGGTTGTCCCCAAAAGAAATCAGAAAGCTGTCTGCTGCAGCAGATAAGTTTTGGGCCGAGTCCCACAGCCAGATCCTCTTTACGGTTATTGATTATTTTAACGAACAGAGCGCTAAAGCGTTTGGTCTTAAATCCGTGGTGATTGCACCAGCTGAGTTCTACTTGAAGGAAGAATTTTTGAAGTACGACCAGCAAGCTAGCCAAAGAGACTTTGACATCCAAACTTTTCAATGTGAAATATGCCAATACGCGAAAAAGGGCCAAGTTTGCACCCAGCTGGCTAACTGCGGGCATGTATTTTGCAGGCAGTGCCTGGTAGATTACTACAAGGCTTGCATTGAGCAAGGATATATTTCACAGGTCATATGCCCGCATTTGGAGTGTTCCATCAAAACTGTAGACGATAGTCAACTGGGCAATCTGGTAGGTGGGACTCTCCTTAAAAGATACAGGGACCTGCGTAGAAAGCTCGCGCTCGAGTCTGATCCCATATCGTACATGTCCTGTCCGCGAGAACTTTGCCAGGCACTTATGAAGAGAAACGCGGATGATTTGCTTGCGATATGCCCCGAATGCAATTTCGCCTTCTGCAGCGTGTGTGAACGATCGTGGCATGGCTACTACGAGTACTGCCGGATGCAGGAGCCACCAATGGAGGTTATCGAGAACTACATTGGTGCTGACGAAGAAACAAAAAGGACAATCGAGACACAGTGGGGCCGCCGTAATATGGTGAAATATGTCAAGGACTACGAAGAGGAAAAGGCGTTTAGAGAGTATATGGAGAACAACAACAACCGCCACTGCCCAAAGTGCTTGACTCCAATCGAAAAGAGCATGGGATGCAACAAGATGACTTGTACTATATGCCATACCTTTTTCTGCTTCCTGTGTGCTGATGTTTTGGACCGCGAAAACCCTTATAGGCACTATGGAGAAAGCTCTTCCAGGTGCTATCAAAAATTGTTTGAGGGGATGGAAGTGGATGATATCTTGACATGAGAAACGTTCTAGCGTCCACAACTAGCACTAGCGACATGCTCGCCTCTGACTGCCCGGGGAGGCTAGTCCCGTTGTCCTGCTTCGCGGGGTTAGACGTTTTCAGCGGCTGCCTCTGAGTGAGGTACGATTCGCCGTTTTGTTCAACTCACAAGGTCGTATAGAATAGTCACCATTTCAACCATCTCACTTTGGTGTGCCCTCTAATTTAGCATAAGAAAAAATAGCATATAACGAACAAGTCTAATATTTACACTACTACAGCATTGTTACATCATAGTGGAAAATTCCCTACTCGGGGCTATCGCGTGAGAAACCTTACAAGCATCACTTCTTAGATGCTCTTCGTTTTAAGTCAATGGCTACCCCAAACTAAAGTTAGTCAAAAGGAGTCAGATACGCCTCAGCCACGAATCGGGCTCTGGCATTCAAAAACAGCTTCATCTCAGATATTTCTTTATCCACCTCCTCCATGAATTCAATAATAAAGTCAACCAGCTTGTGCTTCAACATCTGTTCAGTGTGGATGTTGGTTATCAAAAAAGATATATCGTATCCCGGCATGGGTTTTCGTCGCAGAATGTAAAAGGCCTCGGCTCGCCCGGTCAGAAATCGTGTGAATTGATGAACCAGGATGTTCTCAATCTCATCGGCCTGCTTGATCTTGATGCTGACCCGAACACTGTTAATACTTGGCTCGATCAAGACTCTTTCATTCTCGTTACGGGCAATCGTCATGGGGTTTAACAGCACTTCTTTAGACTTTTGTGATTCCACCTCAGGTGTATTGTGTCGCTCTGCGACTTGCGACGCAAAGTCCTCTAAACAGAGGGCTGCCGTCAGCGACGCTCTCACTGCTGTGAGATATGGACGGAGGGATTGGGACTTGTTAGAACCAGAAGCTGGAAATGCGAAATGAAATAGTGAATGGCCCGAACCAAATTGAGCTTCAAACTATCCAACAAAGAGAATTAACTTACCATTATGCTATAATTGCAGTTTTTTTCTTGTGTGATTCTAGATTTCCTTCACACTCTATTATTTATTTATCTTCTTCTCTCTCTCTTAAGACCTCGAAATGTAATAACTGGGATATAAACTGGCCGGGGGCTGAATGCCGCTGTCTCCCCAGGTTTAAAAGATGGGAAGGGTAACTAACACAAGTGTGTTGAGTAATAACAGTTTAACAGCCCGAAGATCACCACACGAAAAAAGCCCATTTCAGTATGAATCTTCTGCTTTAGAACATTAGTTTTGGAGAATTCAAAAGCGACAGCCTAGCCTCCAAATGAGCTCATGGCAAGAGTACACTGGCCCAGATGGGAAACCATACTATTTTAACAGTGCTACGAAGCAGTCCACCTGGGACAAGCCCAATGAATTAAAGACACCATACGATCTGGCGTTGGAACGCTCATCATGGCGAGAATATGTGGCAGAGGGAGGTGCAAAATATTGGTACAATGTGACGACGCAGCAGAGCGTCTGGGAGGCACCTGATGAGGTCTCGAAGTTAATGGAGAAATTCCCAAACACGTTGCCTGCAAACGCAAACGAAGCTGCGAACGGCAGTGTGAAGGCTGCTGAACCTTGGTCGAACAATAACTCGGGATCCGCCTCTTCACGAGAAGCATTTCATGAGTTCGATTCACAGAGCACTTTGGCCGGGGTTGATAGTTTTAAAAGCACTGACGACAGGGAAATGTTCCACAAAATGCTGCAAGACCAAGGGGTGGACGAGAATTGGTCTTGGAGCGAAGCAATGGGAAAGTTGATAAAGAATCCTGCGTATTTCAGCGTCAGAGATTCTTTGCATAGAAAAGAACTTTTTGAAGAATATATTACGACTGTTAAAAAGGAGAAGCTGGAGAAGTTTCAGCAAGAGAAAGAGGAGAGGTTTCAAGCCATGTACGAGTCGCTGAAGCAGCGCAAAGATATAACATATTATACCAAGTGGAGATCTGTCAAAGATACCTTAGATGACGATCCTGTTTTTCATGGTACGGAGGAGAAAGACAGGCGGGCAGCATTTTCTCAGTATGTCCGTGATCTGCGGGCTGCCCATGACGCAGAAGTGAAAGATGTAAAAGACAAAGAGCTTACCGCCCTGAGGTCGCTTTTCGACCAGCAAAAGGTTACTGTATACACGCTGTGGACCGACTTTAGGCAAGATCTCGATAGCAAACTGGAAAGTAATAGAATAACGCATATCCACCACTTGGATGTGCTGACGGCCTTCCAAAGTCGCATGAGAGAACTGGAGAGAGAGCTTAATGATGAACGACAGAAAGAAAAAAAGGTATTTTACAGACAGGAGAGAAAGGCACGCCAGGAATTTGTGGAATTGCTTCAGAACTTGAGGGATCAGGGGAAAATAAAAGCTGAAACCAAATGGGAGCAAATTCAACCACTAATAAAAGACGAGCCAGGCTACGTTTCCGTCTGTGGGCACCCTGGATCAACACCGTTGGAGCTCTTCTGGGACATAATAGAAGAGGAACAGCGAAAGATGAAACTGCGGCGTGAGTTGGTGCTCGATATTTTAGCCTCGAGACGGCGAATAGTGAATAAAAACACCACTCTTGACGAGTTTTTAAGCTGGGTCCGCTCTGACCCCACCGGCGATGATTATGACGAGGGACTTCTGGTTACTATATTTGAAGGCCTTCACTCAGATGTACGTAGGAGAGAGAGCCGGGATGAAAGAAGTAGGTACGAGAGCGACCGACATGGTTCCGAGCGACGAATGCGACGAGCTCAGGACGACTTGAGGCACTATATCAAGCATCTTGACCCGCCTGTTCGAATTGAAGATACGTGGGAGTTGGTAAAGCCGAGGGTTGTAGATAGCCCCGAATACCGAGCGTTGCCGGACGATGCCAGTCGAAAAGCCGCGTTTGAGAAGCATATCCGCCGTCTGAAGGAAAAGCGAGATGACAATCTTCGAAGAGAAAGTCGGGATGGAATTCGAGATGGGCACCGTGATGATAGCCGCAGTGTCCGTCGCGACAGCTGGCATTCCCGTGACAGACCTCACCGTTATGACAGAGAGTACGAGGAAGGCGACAACTCCCGAGAACGAGAACGACGGAGAGTGGAGGAGGAGAGGAATTTGGCACTCAAGCATCGTGCCAGCAAACGAGGAATGGATATTGGTCCTTACTTGGAATATTAAAAAAAAGTTTGGGCGAAGCCGAACCACCCACCCTGGAGGGTCCCCGCAGGAGGCGAGCTCTACGTTACCTTCGGCGGCCCCTGCCGAAGAGGGTTGGTTCGGCTCCGTCGAATACCTGATATTTATAAGTGCATAATAATTCGAGTGTTTTGTCTCTATTTTTTTTTTCAGTTCATTGGCCCCTTTATGTTTTTCACACAACTTCAACCGGTGAATTATCCTTTCCTTACTCCCTCGACAGGAATGAGGACAACCCAATTAGCCCCAATGCTACATATCTGAACTTCTCGTTCTCAGTTAATAAAATAGTTGCATATCCCACCTTTGGGACATATGCCTTGACCACACCCTGTAGTTCCGCCTCCCTATCCAAATACATCTGCTTGTACGCGTACAAATCCAAGTCGTCCATTGGATTATTATCACCCTTTGTAAGCAATAGCTGCTTTTTGTCCGACGAATGCTGCCTTAAGACCCGATGCACAATAGGTACTTCTTTGCCCTTGATATTATAAACAACTACGTCTCCCACTTTTACTCGGTGTTCTCGATTCCACAGGAACAATATATCTCCTCTCTGGAATGCGGGCTCCATTGAGCCTGACAGCACCACTACTATGGGACTCTCGCTATTAGTTACGATCCCGAGACCTTTATAGAACATGAATGCCGTAGTCACCACCAGCATCATGTTGAGACCCTGGTGGAGCAGCTGGCGCGGTGATAGATTTAATTGCATGGCTGTATATAAAAACGCAGTGCCGCGGCCGACCTATTATGGGATCAGTCTGAGTTGAAATGTGCCTCGTCCTAAGATTTGATTTAAGTCCAACGTGTCGTCGTTGATGAGTGGAAAAGGTCGTACGGCTGAAAGGTTGTCGAGAAAACCCCGAGAAAATTATCAACGACAACAAGACTCGAACCATACTCGTGCTCTCGTTATTTAGAGGATTATAAAGCTGGGGTTGAAATTACACTTCTTCAAATCATATATAACCTGTTCGTTCATTAACTAACTTCAAGATGAATATTGTTCCAGGTATGTGCTTGGGGTAAATACCGGGGATTTGAAACTCCGAATGCGTGTTTTGATAGTAATACTGTTTTCGAAAAAATCCTACGTTTGACTAACTAGTAATCGTCAGACACGGTGGTAAAAAATACGATGTTGAAGTCGAGCTCGACGAGCCTGCTCTGACATTCAAAATGCAATTGTACTCGCTGACTGGCGTGCCGCCTGAGCGACAGAAGATTCTGGCTAAAGGAGGTCAGCTGAAAGATGACACGGACATGAAAACACTCAACTTGAAACCGAACCACGCGTTTATGATGATGGGAACCGCAGGAGAGTTGCCCAAAGTTCCCGTCAAGACCACACAGTTTATAGAAGATATGACGGACCAGCAACTGGCACGAAGTTCAAAGGAGCCTACAGGACTTGTCAACGTAGGTCAGACGTGCTACGCAAACTCAACGCTCCAAGCTTTGAGAACTGTGCCTGAACTGCGTGAAGCACTCTATGATTATAAATCTGGTGGCGGATCTATCGACATCACCGCGTCCCTGCGTGATCTGTACCGCGGGATGGACAATACAACGCGGGCTTATTACCCAATGAGCTTTCTCAACGCATTAAGACTGCGGTTTCCCCAGTTTGACGAACGAGGAGACGACGGTTCTCACAAACAACAGGACGCAGAAGAGGCCTGGTCGCAGCTCCTGGCCAGCATCCGATCAAACCTGAAAGTTACCAGTGGTGGCGGAGAAAGAGAAGGAGAAGGAGAGGGAGCGTCTCCCACCTCGTCGCCATTTGTTGAGAAGTACTTTGGAGGAACGTTTGAGACGTCGCTCCAGTGCCTTGAGGTGCCCGATGAGCCACCCACCATTGGCACCCAGGAATTTCTGAAGCTTGACTGCCATATCAGTATCTCGACCAATTTCCTCCAGGATGGACTGGCCGACGGACTGAAGGAGACTATCGAGAAGCACAATGAGTCGCTAGGACGAAATGCTGAGTACTCGCTGACGCGAAAGATTACTCGGCTGCCTAAGTACCTAACGGTGCACTATATGCGGTTTTTTTGGCGACGCGACACCAACAAGAAGAGCAAGATTCTTAGAAAAGTGGCGTTTCCCTTCACCTTGGACGTGACAGATTTGTGCTCGAAAGAGCTGCGAGCCAAGATCCTGCCAGCCAGTGAGAAGATTCGACAAATACAGAAAGAAAAAGAGGAGATGGAGAGAAGGGCAAAGCGGGCCAGATACAACGCCATTGATGAGATTGCGGCCGGTGGTGATGCTGCTGCTGTTGCGTCACAGGAAGGAACGGCTACACCTTCTAATGGATCCGCCAAGATAGAGGAATTCAAAAAGGAAATCGATGCTGCACTGGACCCGGAGCTAGCCAAGGATCCGTCTTGCAACCCAACTGGCCTGTATGAACTGTCTGCCATTGTGACACACAGCGGGCCCAGTGCTGACTCGGGCCATTATCAATGTTTTGCGCGTCACTCCGAACCAGGCCAGTGGTGGAGGTTCAACGACGACAAGGTCTCTATTGTTGACGATGCCAAGATTGAGACTTTGGCAGGAGGAGGTGAGTCAGACTCAGCTCTGATTCTGCTCTACCGAGCGTCGTCTCTGTGATTTTACTTTGCTTGTAGTGTAGGAGATCATTTTTGCCAGGAGATTCGTTGGGAGCATCAGTTTCTGCAAAGCAGACACCAACCCTTCCCGGGAGGGGGCCACCGGAGGCATGCTGGAGACGAGTGAAGTACGATTCATGTCTATATATATATTTATATATATTCAAATAGTTTTATTTACACCCCTAGCGCTTTCACTTTGGCTTGGAACTCGCTGAACTCCTTCTTGCAGCTGAGTGGGCGCTCTTTGTTCTGTACAATACATTCTACTACTCTATCTCTAGCTTTCAAAGTCTCTTCGTCCAACGCTCCCCGCTTGGGCCGAGAATCTAACTTTTTCTGTAGAGCGTCTAAACGTTGTCGGATTGAGTGCGAGTCATGATCTCCTAATCGTTCTTGGGTCAATTCTGCAACTTTATCGCTGGCATGTCGAACCACCTCGGAAGCTTCGGTCTGAAGTTTCTTCAGTTCCGATGAGACCCGCTCTTGGATGTGTTTTTCAGTGAACTGAGACCGAGTATAGTCGGACTTTTAAGGTCAGAATTATATCGAGATAGATTTACAAAGATTATCGTATATATAACTTACCTCCAATGTCGAGTCCAGTTTGCTTATTAACGAACCTGAGAATTCAGTGGGAGTCTTTGGAAGAAAGACTTTTTCTTCGCTCTGAACCTTTGAGCTAGTTGACCCCATGGTTTTAAGCAGATGATGTTGGAGAGATGTCGGGTTTATTTCGCGGTGGAATTTGATGCTGTGATTGGATTATGTAACAGTGGTAGGATGTTAGTTAGGTGCGAGACTATTGAAGGATGGGACGAGAGAGAGAACAAAAAGACCCATTGTGTGCCAATAAGTAATATTTACTAAATTTAGATAAGAACATGTATCGCTCAGTGGCTAAATCTCTCTGTCTGCTTTTGTAGCTTTTTTGTTGTAGACTGATAGACTTTGTTCGCAGACTATTCTCGCGGATACCGGAATGAACAAATTATCGCCTTTCGAACAAAGCTCGATCTAATCACCTCTTGTCTAGTACATTTCAGTTTAAATTCTTTCTATTTGCTTACCAGCTTACAGCTTTTAAAAATTCTACACACTCTCTCTACGTTAAGCTATTCACTAGCGCACGCCAATACCCGAAGTGCGCGCACCCAGAACGATTCTCTTCGTTTCCTCTTCCTCTCCCCACAATCTGCTCTTGCGGTATTTACGCTATCAGTATCAACAGTTTCGTCTTTAGCACTATCCCCATTATCTGTTTTCTCATCAGGTGCGGTCTGGTTCCCGTCTGGTACTCCATCTTGACCTCCTGGTCCATAGATGGTTTTGGTATTTTCCATATTTTTCGTGGGGCTATCGCATGGGCTTTGCTCGACGGAAGCTTCACCAGAGAATGCACTGTCGTGCGTTGTGACAGTGCTGTTGTGAGCTGAACGGGTGTGGGCCGACGACTGGGTTTGGGACGTTTGAGCTGTCTGGGATGATCGCGTTGTTTGAGCTGTTTGAGATGATCTTCTCTTGGTATTATTGTCAAGCTTGTCTATGTCCCCAGGAGAGGTGCCGTTACCCCTGCATACACTCTCCCTTGACGACGGCGGTTTCTCAGACGATATCTTTCTCGGAGACCTGTTGTTGGTATCTGATTTCTGTAAAGACTTGTCCGAGTGTCCTTCTGCCTGGTCTGGTTCTTTGAGCTCTTCAACGCGGTCGTTTTGCTCGGTTTCACCGTCACGAACTGCTGTTACATGAGTTTTTTCCCCTTCAATACCTTCGTCGCCTCCGCTCCATCGATTCAACCTCTGCGTAGGAGGGGTCGGGTATCTGATTCTATGGCGGGCGTAGCTTTCGTGGTATAGACCAGATCGTTTATTGATAGGATATTCCGGACTACCGAATAGAAATCTTTTGACACTCATTTTTTTCACTACACGAGAAGACAGGAATTGATCTATAGAGAGAAAGAGAGTTGGAAAAAGAGACGGAAGAGCAGAAAGATTACTTATGCCCAGTAGGGCAGACCCCAATAATTTTACTCTGATTTATTATCCTGCCTTTTAAAAATTATGGCCTCTACCATTTCTGGGTTAGCAGCTGCTGCCTCGGTCGTTGCGTCGCGAAAAGTCGCGATCCCCAAATCAGCACTCGACCTGCCGCATCTGTCCTCTATCCTAGCGAAGTTTAAAACCCCCGAAGTGAAGAGCCTGGCATCTCATTGTGGCCTCAACATATCTGGAACAAAAACAGCCATGGTGGCTGATATAGCCAATAATCTCCTGACTCAGGACCCTTGGAGACTGTCGCTTGCGTCACGTACTACGCCTACTACCATACTCTCAGTCGACATGGGCCTGAAAAATATAGCTTTGTGTCTATTTGCAGTGCGCTCTCTGGAAGATACACCGCATGTCCTCAGCTGGAAAGTGACTGGACTGGAAGGGTTGGAGGAAAACAGATCATTGACCCAACCTGTGTTTGCTTCAATGGCTCTGAAATTGGTGCAGTCATCCTTCATGGTTCCAAAGATGCTCGAAAATGCCGGAAACGCTGAACATTGCAACCAACCTTTGGCCGGAGTACTCCCGGATATTGTACTCATTGAACAGCAGAGAATTAGATCAGGAGGATCCAGTAGCGTATCTGAGCATATTGCAAAAGTTAATATTCTTGAAGGAATGGTTCATGCGATCCTACAGACTTATAAAAATGAATATGGGCTAGACAGCCACTTGTTATCTGTTCCCGCCAAACGAGTCATGAACTATTGGGTGCGTGACCCGATTGAAGTTCCAAAGGGGGCAGGGTTCGCCACAAGATATCGAGCCACTAAGCAATCCAAGGTTGATTTGGCGCAATCGCTGGTGGCTAAATGTGCTGACATAAATGGTCCTTCGATGTTTTCGATTCAACCTGAGCAAGACCCATTTACCACCAAAGTTCGTGGCAAGGCCAAGAAAGATGATCTTTCCGATGCACTTCTTCAGGGTCTTGGGTGGATTATGTGGCAGCGAAATCTTGACATTCTGAGACCATTGCAAGGTTTTGAAGAATTGAAAAGCCTATTTCAAAAGATTGAGGAGAACTACGATGCAGTTGTGGTTAAAGATTGATAGTCATTAGGACTGAACTGACGTCATTGTTGTATTATGAACCTTTTCTGCACATACAAGATGTGAGCGAGGTGTCGGAGATTTTCTAGTTGATACTTGTTTCCGCCACAACCGCTTGAAGGTCCCTTCTTTCTCCCCACATAAAACAGCATTTCTGGTGATCGCCCATGAAAGTCTCCGCAAAAAGTGTCGTATATTCTAGTTAATACGCATCACGCTGATCATGTACATGGTAGAGCTTTTGAAAAAGCGACATTCTCGTTCAAACAGAAAATGCAGCGGTTACCAAGGGAGAGGAGAGTCGATCTATTCAGATATTGATAAGCCAGGACTACTTAAAGAGTCGCTTAGACCATCCTTGGTACCAAAACTCTGAACAACCTTTTGAATTCCGCAACTCAAATAGTTATGTCCGTTCCTCAACAAGAATATCGTTTTCTGGGAAACTCAGGTCTGCGAGTGTCATCCATTTCCCTAGGTGGGTGGATAACTTTCGGAAAAGGAAGCCTCGTCGAAGATGAGAAAACACTAGAGATATTCGACAAGGCCTTCAAGCTAGGCATTAACTACTTTGACACTGCCGAAGAATATGCGAGTGGGGAGTGCGAGATTTCGTTTGGCAAGGTCTTGCAAAAGCTCGCTTGGGATCGAAAGGACTATGTCATCTCGACTAAACTTTTCTGGGGCGGGAAAGGTCCCAACGACAGAGGTCTTTCTCGCAAGCACTTAATCGAAGGAATGAACAATTCCCTGAAAAGACTGCAACTGGAATATGTAGATATTGTTTTTGCCCATCGGCACGACAATTTCACCCCAATGGAGGAAGTTGTCCGAGGCTTCACCCAGCTAATTCACGATGGAAAGGCTCTTTACTGGGGTACCTCCATGTGGACGGCGTACGAGATTGAAAGGGCTCATCATATCGCTGATAAATATGGACTAATCGCTCCTGTTGCTGACCAACCTCCTTATAACATGCTGGACCGGCATTGGGTCGAAAAGGAACAGTTGCCTCTTCTCAACGATTACAATTATGGCTTGACCGTATTTTCACCTCTGGCAACCGGTTTACTGACTGGAAAATACCTTGATGGGTTTCCCGAAGGTTCTCGGTATGATCCCAAGATTGTAAAGAGCAATCACAAGGTTGCCGAAGGGTTCAATGGAAAATTCCACGGTGAGGCAGCAAAGATCAATGCTATGAAGATTAGAAAGCTTAAAAATATTGCCGATGAGATTAATGTTGAACTAGGACCCATGGCACTGGCGTGGATTCTCAAAAACAAAAAAGTTTCTACTGTAATAACAGGTGCAAGTCGACCTGATCAACTTGAAACGAACGTCAAAGCTTACGATATCTTACCTTTGCTGACGTCAGACACTATGGCTAGAATCGAAGATATTCTTGGAAACAAGCCTGATGTTGATGGAGATCATGGTCGCCTTTAAAGAACCCAACTATAGAAGGTAGGAGTGTGAGAAAGAGAAGACTTTAACAGAGCTGGTTGCCTTTTAAGCCTTTAGAATCTTTATTGCTTTTATATCGTAATATCGTAAAATTCATAATAAATACCATGATATATCGTAAATGTCCTGTTTCAGTTTGATATGGTTTTTCAGCAGTGCCTATTTCCTACTGTTCTTTTCATTCATTGATCTCATTATTCGAGCACCAAGAATCCAGCCAGTCCAACGACTGGATAATATTTTCACTGATTTCTTCGGTTGGTAACTCCTGTATATCTTCATACTCTGACCCTTGGGGTTCAAGTGACACGATTCGTGGTATCACGGACGACGAATTTCGAGATGCTAACATTATTTTCTGAGACAGCTTATCCCGCAATTGTCGATTCTGTACCCGTATTGCAAAAATCAGATTGCTAACTCCACGTAGAACATCATAGGGGGAAACCTGAAACTGGTTCTGAGTCTCATTCGATTGGCAGATAACTACATCAGCCAAGAGGTTAGCTACTTCGAACAACTTTAGCTCCATACCTCTACCCAGAACCTCGAACGGCTTGGCAGGAATCTGTGATATGTTGGAAAGTAGCTCCCGAGCGATGGTTATCGGATAGGTGGGACTCATGACCCCGCCTGTGCTGGCAGTGACATACCCAGATGCTTTGGAGACTTTAAACGCGAGGGCTCTAATCCAATGCTGAGTAGCCACCACATCGACAGTTTGGATATCATTGCTATACTTTGACAAAGCTCTTGGACCCTCTAATGTTTGTTGTAATTGGGTTAGCCACCCACTGGGAAACACAATTTTCTTACCTTGACTGCTCCAGTTCTCAAAAAACCACTTCCCAGGAGCAGAGAATATTTTTACAAGATCCACAAAGCTGCTTACTGTGTCCAACACGGGGTCTGCCTCTGGCAGTTGGAAGCTCAGAGGTTCTAGAATTAGAGGCAATCCACCTTCCACGCAGTTATACCTCTCTGTGACAAAAAGCAAAAAATACAGATTTCTCATGGTTTGCTGCTCCTGGATTGTTCGGCCTCGATAGACATCTGGAGTATGAAGGCCATAGAGATGCCCAAAGGTAATAGATTCTCTCATGTAAAAAAGAGCAGTCTTGTTTCGGTTGTTCAGCGTGCCATAGTATCTGTGTAAAAAGTATGATGTCAAGATAGTATTCAGCGTGATATTTTCAGTATACTCAAACATGTGCCGTGCTTTCAAGCATTCTGCTATTAGCATAGCGGGAGTCACTGGATTCAGCGCATAAGATCCCTCCTGGATCTCAATACCCAGCTCTGCCAAGCTAGACCCACCCAAAGAGCAAAATAGAGCATACAGCTCATTATCAGCCGGGTTTTCTTCCAGGTTTCGAAAAACTCCCTTCGAGAGTAAAGGTTCAATGCCGTATAAGAATTGTTGGTACAGGTCAAATGCATCAGACAGCACTTTTATAGGTACTTTACGTGACGCCATTGCACTGTCTGCACTGTCAGAATACGGTGATGCTGAAAATGGCGGGAAATCTGAAGAGAGTTTAGGCCTTTTAGTTCTGCCTGAGGGCCTTCCTGTCTTTTTCTTCTCTCTATAGAAAGTGCAAGCGATCCCGCTAGTCGCACATCTCAGGCAAGGATGTCCGCCGTCGCATTTGCATTTTCTGACGTTGCAAGCGTCGCATGCTCGTTTGAGGGACTTTTCCATGGATCTATACCGACAGTGGATGCGGGTTTCAGCCAGTCCTAATCCCCGCGCCAAAAAATCTTGAAACTATGAAGGAGAAGTGTCACCCGAGTGGTCTTTCCCCACAAAATTATTTATAATGTTAAATATGTGGGGGAGTCAACCCCAGAAATCCTTGGACGACAAGACATTTAGAGAGATTAATATTATCTATGTTGCTCTGTATTCGTGGCGGGGTTCTTTTAAAGTTAATTAGAACAATATTGAAGTCTCTTCAAAATCCGAGATATATGTCATTGAGAACTTAATTATGGGAGAAGGTGAGATGCATCTTGCTTTCTTCTGGGAGGGTTGTTCTGCTTCTCAGATGATAAGACATTACTAGTTATAGGCATTACACTTCTATACAATTAGGCATTCTACGCTTCTAACTATATGTACTGCTATCCGCTACATGTTGGATCACATTACAGTTTAAAGTTTAAACTGCAAGGGATTGGAACGACAGCATCGGTGATATACCTATAACGGGACAATCTTGCGTCAATTATAGCTTTAATCTACATAATTGTAATTCTCAAACACGTATCGGAACGCGCTTTGTGGTTCGAATGCACATACATCGCATTGTGCAAAATTTCCGCTCCTTTCCTTCGATTCAGCTAACTGATTACCGTAGTGCTGCCACTGCTGATATTGCTCTAGTATCACCAAATCTAAGCACTATACCACTAACCTTTGGTCTCAACACCCCGTGGCTTCGCTGCCACACCACCCCAACCCGACCGGCAAACTTATAAATCATAGTTTTACTAATTCACCTGTTCGCTGAATCATTCACCTTTTATTACAATAGATATATTGAACGCTCTCTCTCGCGCGCAGTATTGCGTAGAGTAGTTTATTGCACATCACCATGGTGCTTACGAGTAATAATGGACACCCCATTAATGATCATATTATCTTCCAAGATCACCACACCCATCAGCATCATTACGATATTAAAGCAGCTTCATCTGGAGTAGTTGTGAACAAGGACGACCCAATAGCAAGGCCGTCGAGCTCAGTGTCCTTCAGAAATGAAAGTACAGCTCCGGGTACTGCCACAGAGCATGTCAGGCAACCGCCGGCTGCTTATGAAAGCAGGAAACCCAGCGTCGTCGCTGAGCCCGATGATTCAAAGCTTCATATTCTTCTAGCAGCAACTGGATCAGTCGCGACTATCAAGATCCCGCTTATAATTGCGAAACTGCGAGAGATATACCGTGATAGGGCTGAAATACAGCTTATCGTCACTGTTTCAGCTGAGCATTTCCTGAAAGGTGTTAAGATGCCCTCGGATGTTAAGATATGGCGAGACAAAGAAGAGTGGATTTCGCGCCAGCCTGGGTTGAAAGCCGACAGTTTCCTCCACGCTAAACTCAGCCGCTGGGCAGATATTCTGTTGATAGCTCCTCTTTCTGCCAATACGTTGGCCAAGATTGCCAATGGAATCTGTGACAATCTCATAACATCGGTGATTCGGTCTTGGAACCAGGCTGTACCTATTCTGATTGCTCCGGCCATGAACACCCACATGTACACTAATCCTATGACCAAAAAACATCTGATACTGATTAAGGAAGAGTTTCATTTCATTGAGACTCTGAAGCCGGTGGAAAAGGTCCTGGTGTGCGGAGATATCGGCATGGGAGGCATGCGAGAATGGGCCGACATTGTTCAGATTCTAGTGAAACGGCTAGGTGGCTTGCCAGATGATGAGGAAGAGGATGACGAGAACAAGGGAGGAGATAACGAGGATGACAATGAAGATGATGAGGATGATGATGATGATGACGAAGAAGGACACGAAGAGGTGGACGTCGCAGATGATGATGGAATTTCTTCACAGCATAGTACTTGATTGTATTACTACTTGTGACATTGAGAGAGTGTGTGCATGACAACTCTACTCGCTATTATTTATTTTACAGACCGCTATTTTGTAAGAAGGCAGACTCGTACTAAGATGATTAGCCTCTGTGGGACTTAAGGGTGTAAGCAACCCTCTTGAGAATGATCGCTCCACTTTGCCATTCTTTACACCGTAGTTGATAATTAATCATATTCTCATTAGTAACTTATACATAGATATCGATGCTAAACTTACAATTACTCTATAACAGCCACCAGATCCCCAGCTTCTACCATTTCACCATTCTTGTGGAATATCTTAACCACTTTACCTGACGCAGGTGCGTTCACCACCATTTCAGTCTTCATGGCTTCAAGAATCACGAGCCCCTGCCCCTTGCTGATTGCATCTCCCTCAACCACACAGCTTTTCCAAAATCGCCCTGTTACCTCGGCGTAGGCCATGACAGCAGACTCAGAAAACTCATCAGTAGAAACGGGATCCTTCTCCGAACTCTGCTCGAGCTCTGCGTTGGAGACCTGAATCAACCGGGAGATTTCCTCTGTTCCTTCGACTTGTCGCGCTTTAAACTCATCAATCGAGTCTTTATTGGCCTTGAGCCATTTAGAATACTCGCCGTAATCGAAAACAGACTGTTCAATGTTGATGTTGAACTTGCCATGATTGACCTCACCGGTATATCGGTCGAGTTCGTCTTCTGTGACGGGGAAATATTCAATCTGGTCAAAGGGAGAAAGGAGCCAGGGACGGTCCCCAGGCGTATTCAACGACAGCTTATCCCAGATTGGAATAGTTCGTCCCACTAGCTGATAACCCCCAGGAGATTCCATAGTATAAATGCACATGTACATGCCGCCAATCCCCACAGTTCCATTAGGAGTATAAGTCCTAGAAGGATTGTACTTGGTCCCCAGCAGTCGATGACGAGGGTCAAGTGGAACCGCGCAAGGAGCTCCCAGGAACACGTCCCCCAGACCAAGAACAAGGTATCGAGCTCTATAAAGAACATCTCGAACGTCATTTCTGTCTTCAAACCCATTTACTTCCTTTATGAAATCAACATTGTTGGGCAGCCAAGGGGCATTAGATCGAATAGTTTCTTTGTATCTTTCAACGGCTGCCAAGGTCTTCTTATCCTCAAATGCCATAGGCAGTCGGATGATTCTAGACGGTACCTGCCATCGGTCCACAAAATGCATGCTTTCTTCAATGGCAGATAATTTCTTAACGAGGTCATGTTGAGAAATAACAAGCCCGTCAAACTGAATTAGAACAGACCTAACTCCTGGAGACATTTCTAGAACGCCGTCAACCTTGCCGAGAACCAACGTGGTCAGCTTGTGCACTCTGTAAGATAAGTTGAGATCCATAACATTCTCCCCGTATTCCACTAAGATATATCGGTCGCCAGACTGCCGATACACCACCTTTGGCATCTTCGGGCTCGCTGCTGCGTGATATAGCACAGGAGAGACAACCCCACCTTTGACTAACTCTTTCGTCTCCTCGATCAGCTGGACATTCTTATCTTGCAGCTTTTTAGACTTGATCGCTTCGTCAAATGACACGGGGACAAATTTAATCTTGTCACCTGGCTTTGCCTGACCAATCTTCCACATTGCCGACTCTATAACAACAGCAGCGCAGACGAACCCTCCCAAACTAGGTCCATCACAGGTAAGGATAACTGGTTCATCTCCCGTAAAATTGATAGCTCCCAATGAGTAAACATAGTCATGAGTGTTTGACGGATGCAATCCAGCTTCGCCACCATCTGTTCTCGCCCACTCTGGTTTAGGTCCAATGAGCCTTACACCGAACCTATTAGAGTTGTAATGGACTTTCCATTCAGAGTTGAAGAAGGTTTCAAGACTTTTCTCGGTGAAAAAATCCGGAGAACCGTGAGGTCCGCAAGTTACAGCAACTTCCCAGGTCGAAGAATAAGTCGGAATCAAAGAGGCAGGCACAGCTTTTGGCTCAGAGATGGGTGTTGGTAGGCTGCTCCCAGCCAATTCCGGTTGACCCAGAAACAAAACATCTCCAAACTTCAAAGTTCTGCCGTTGTGGCCTCCCAAATTACCCAGAGCAAAGGTTGACCTGCTTCCTAGATATTCGGGGATATCGATGCCTCCTCTAATCGATATATACGACCGGCATCCAGAAGTCAGCTTTCCCACGGTTAAAGTCTCACCTGCCTTCACAGAGACTGGCTCCCAGAACGGGACCTTCCTCGTATCTAAAGTAGCGGGAGACTCTCCACCTGTAAGAGCAATGGTAGCGTCTCGCATGAAAAGAATCGTAGGTCCCACAAGAGTGCATTCAATTGCTGGCGCTTTTGGATCATTGCCAACAATCGCATTGGCAATCCTAAAAGCATAATCATCCATAGGGCCGGAAGGTGGAACTCCAATGTGCCACAATAAAGTTCGTCCTGGATAGTCCTGGATAGTCGTGTAGCTTCCAGGAGACAAAATCTCAATAGCATTTGGGGAATACTTGTACGAATCCAGGACTCTAGTAGACACTTTGGCAGTCCTAAACATCTCGGATCTAGCAATAGACCGCAGATAGTCCAAGTTGGTAACCACACCGCTAATGATCGTCTTATTCAAAGCTTCGTTCAGCCTCTCAAGAGCTTCTTCTCGATTCTCTCCATACACGATGATTTTGGCCAGAGTTGGATCATATTCAGCACTAACGACCGTTCCCTTCGAAACCCAAGTATCAACTCTGGTTATAGCAGAGTCCTCAGGAAAGCTTACTTCTGACAACTGACCTGGAGATGGTAGGAAGCCCTTGATGGGATTCTCAGCATACAATCTCACCTCCATGGCAGCACCTTTTGGCTCGATAGGCTTACTGAAGTCTGGCGGACGGTCTGCAGCAATATAGAGCATCCATTCTACCAGATCAACCCCAGTCACCATCTCGGTGATGGGGTGCTCGACCTGCAGACGAGCGTTAACCTCTAGGAAGTAGAATTGATCCCTAGCTTCATCGTAAATGAATTCGACTGTTCCAGCACATTTGTAGTTTATCGAAGCAGCAAGCATTTCTGCTGCCTTTCGCATCTTAGCACGAGTCTCTTGCGGGAAACGTGGTGCCGGAGTTTCCTCGATAACCTTCTGATTCCTTCTCTGCAACGAGCAGTCTCGCTCTCCCAACGAAACAGCCGTACCCCGGCCATCACCAACAATCTGGACTTCAACGTGCCTCGCATTTTCCACAAATCTCTCGAGAAAGACACCAGAGTCGTTGAAATAAGCCTGACCCTGATGCTTCACAGTGACGAATGCTTTTTTAAGCTGCCCGTCGTTGTCGACTCGCTGAAGACCGATTCCGCCACCCCCAGCTGTGCTCTTGAGCATAACTGGATAACCTAGCTCGTTGGCAGTTTTCAGGGCTTCGTCGATCTTGTCAATCAAACCTGAGCCTGGCACCAGAGGGACGCCAGCCGACTTGGCAATTTCTCGAGCGGAGTGCTTGAGACCCAGCTTTCTAATAGCATCCCCACTCGGTCCAACAAAGACGATTCCTTCCTCGTGGCAGGCGTCGGCAAAGTCTGCATTTTCTGAGAGAAAGCCGTAACCAGGAATAATTGCCTGACTTCCTGAGTCCTTCGCGGCCTGAATGATCTTGCGGATTGAAAGATAAGTTTCCGCAGAGGTGGTACCATGAAGAGCTACAGCATCATCAGCATCTATGACATGTTGTGCGTATCTGTCGGGCTCTGAATAGACAGCAACAGCAATGATCCCCAACTTCTTCAATGTCTTAATGATTCGCACTGCGATCTCACCTCTGTTGGCAACCAAAACCGTGTTGAAGGGCTTGGAACGACTGGTGTGCGAGATGTAATTTCTCCATCCTCCGTACTTCGTGATATCTTGTGCCGCCTTGGTGTAGCCAATCTGCTCGCAGATAAACCCTTTGACCCACGAACCATCGATAAGTTCTAGAGAACCAATTCCTAGAGGTTGAGGCACCATTGATATGAACGAACCAAACATCTCAGTAGGAACATCCCACACTTCGACATCTATGGACTCACCGTCCATGTCTGAAAAGACCCTTTGAATGCCAGGTTTGGCAGGGGATGTGTTGGGCAGAGCATAGAGTCTGTAGTGAGGAGAAGTCTTTGTTCGCTTTGAAAGTTCCGCTCCCACCTTCTGCAATTGCCAGTTAAGAGCCATACCAGAAAGATGGCCACCAACCACAGCTAAGGGGACTGACTGGGGCTCTGTGTCTGGGATGGTGGGCCGCAGCAGGTCTGTTCCAGAATCAGCATACAAGCCAGTGTTGCCCAAGAGTCTCTTTGGCTGGGTCTGTGAGAGGTACTGCTGCGCCAGATCGAGTAATGCATAATCGTTGAACTTTTCAGAAATCAAAGTGATACCTACGGGCAGGCCATCGTCTCGAAAGGCGGAAGGTATGGCAAGAGCCGACATGTCTGCAAGATTGACAAAGTTTGTATAGGTTCCCTGTCGCGAGTTAACCAGAACAGGCTCTTCCTCGAGGTCTTTAAAGGTAGGATTCAGAGGGCATGTGGGCACAACAAGGCCGTCAAACTCTGTGAATTTCGCCTGCACTTGCTTCAACAGGTCCTGTCGCCGATATTCGTAGTCAAAGAAATCAGCAGCCGAGAAGTTCTCTGCCTTTTTCACAATTCCATAAACCACCGGGTCCACTGCCTTGGGGTTATTGGTAATGATGTCCCGGATGGCAGAATACCGCTCAGCAACCCAGGGTCCCTCGTAGAGGATATTTGCAATTTCATAGAGAATAGAAAAGTCGACGGGGACCAACTCTACGCCAATGTTCTTAAAACGGTCGAGAGCCTGCTTGAACAGCTCCTCATTCTGGGTCTCTCCAAACCATTTAGGATTGCTAGGGTAGGCAAAAATTGGTCTTTTCCCAAAGCTCACTAGAGGTCTCGTTGGGAACTCTCGAGAATATCCGTACACCTCGTCAAACTGTGCGGTGATCGAAAACAGCAATTGGGCATCTCGCACATTCAATGTGAAGATCGATACGCAGTCAAGTGATTTGCAGGCCGGAACGACGCCAGTAGCGCTGAACACGCCGACACTGGGCTTAAGACCGACCAAGTTATTCAACGCAGCAGGCACCCGCCCGGATCCGGCTGTGTCTGTGCCCAGCGAAAAGGCCGCCCAACCTCTGGAGACAGACACCGCGGACCCAGAGCTTGATCCTCCACTGACGTGTTTATCGGAAAAGGTAGACGAAGGTTTGCCATATGGAGACCTGGTTCCAACTAACCCGGTCGCAAATTGATCGAGGTTGGTTTTTCCGACCACGATAGCCCCGGCTTTACGCAAGAGTTTAACGATCGTAGCATCTTGTTGCGGGTAGTACTTGTACTCGGGGCAAGCGGCCGTTGTGGGGAAACCTTCTACGTCAATGTTGTCCTTGACAGCAAAGGGTACACCATACAGGGGAAGTTCCTAGTTAGTGAACAATTCAAAAACAGTAAAATATTAGAGATAATAATGCTATTATGCGTATACGTACCTTGGCATTCGCGGGAAGAGAGTTCCACTGAGCTTCTAGGCTTTCGTACGAGGCAATTGTGATCCAAGCTGGATCATCTTTGGGATACGATTCGACGAGCTTAACTATTTTTTCCAGGCCCTCTTGGGGGGATACGGAGACCTGGTAGGATTTCCACTGATCTATGGACCATCCAACAGTCATTTTGAGCAAATGAGTATATGTTTGAACGTGAAAGTATACAAGATCGAGCAAGGGACAATTATGTTTTTTTTATTTATTTCCTATATTCGATTATCGTCACTGTTTACTATTGGTTATCAGTGGAACATGATTTGATAGATAAGGATTTATGCAATGGTGTGCGTCCCCGGGTATCTTATCGGCCGTGGCGGTTGGGGTTAGGAGAGGTGGAAGGAGGCGTCGGTTTGGGCCTATCTACAGCGTTGAGAAAGAGAGAGTGGTCGCCGAGCAGACTGATAGAGGGTACCTGTGCTGGCAAATGGAGGGGATTTGTGTGTTTACAAGTCTGGTGTTGAATGTTGAATGGGCCACAGTGTTACTTTCAAAACTTTTCCTCAACGCGGGAGGGCGGCAAGGTCAGAGCTTGACGGGTTTGACCGAACCAATCAGACCCATAATTGGCAATTTAAAAGTCTTGCCGCGGGCCCGTCAGCCGCGCACGATAAATGAGGTCTGTAATTAACTGGAAGGTTAATCAGATTAACAGGTAGTTAGGGTAACTAGTAATAGTTCTCAACGTTAATGACAAGCTGGTTCAAGATGTACATCCTGGCCATGCCGATGGTGTTTCTCGCTCTTTCAAGGTGTAAGGTTGACTTGGACGAATGGTTGTGAACCTAGATTCTTAAACCTTTTGTAAATCACCGGCATTGTAGAATGATAGGCTGAGACTGTTGTGGTGCTCACATATAATCTATCTTTGCTGTCAGCCTGTCACTACTATCTGTGACTACCTGTCATTAGTTATTACTATATCTACAATTTCCATTTGCTAAAGTCGCACGTAAAAAACCTTGGTCACTCTGTAAGCTTAACCGGAGACTCTAGGAAAGTGACGGTGATTTATCTCCGATAAGGTCAATTCACAGACTAGTTCCCACTGCAGTGGAGGTCCCTTGGTTGCTTCACAATTTCAAAATAATGAAAAGTGCTCATACATCACTATTTAAGTCTCCTGTCAGTCTCCATGCAACACTCAAAATCTGGCTAATGTTATTCATTATACCGGAGCTACATTCGCTTGCCCCTGATTCCCTCCCCTAACAGATCGATCAGCCATATAGATTAGCCGTGCCATGCATCGGAGTCCTGTGTGACAGCTAACTACCAGCCATTTCCCCATATATTAGATATAACAACACGGCACAGCACAATCAATCTCTTCTTTGCAAAAAACACTTTTTGCTCGCAATGACTTATGGACAGAGATTTATTGACTTCATAGGAGATAATCCTACTCCCTTCCACGTAGTCAATTACTGCAGAGGCAAGCTGGACGAAGCTGGGTTTCAATACCTGCCTGAGAGAGAGGCCTGGAAAGTGCAGCGAGGTGGAAAGTACTATACAACGAGGAACGGCTCCTCGGTGGCAGCATTCACCATTGGGAGCGATTGGACACCTGGCGAAGATGGAATTGGCATGACCGCTGCCCATATTGATGCATTGGCAGTGCAGCTGAAGCCAATTTCCAAGAAATCAAATGTAGACGGCTTCCGCCTACTGGGGGTAGCACCGTATTCTGGTGCTTTGAACCCGCAATGGTGGGACCGAGACCTGGGACTGGCAGGAAGAATAGTGGTAAGATCTTCAGACAAGAAAATCGAGTCTAAATTGGTCAATCTGGACCACCCAATCGCTCAGATACCTGCTATCGCCGCGCATTTCGGTTTTCCTGAGGACGGGCCGTTTAACTTGGAGACCCAAATGGTTCCTGTGTTTGGCCTAGAATCATCAACCGAAAGCGGGCCCGATGAGCTCACAGAAAGCGAAAAGAAGAGCCCAGTGGCCGGGAAGCACGATATTCGTCTGCTCCGGGCAGTTGCCCGCGATGCCAAAGTGTCCGTCGAAGATATTCTTCAGGTTGAGCTTCACTTGTATGATTTTCAACGGGGCACTTTTGGAGGAATGAACAAAGAATTTATCATTGCGCCCAGAATGGACGATAAACTGTGCTCGTACGCTGCATTCCACGGTCTTCTGACTTCCAGACCTTCCAAACACGCCATAAATGCCGTGTGTCTGTATGATAATGAAGAGATTGGCAGCTTGACTCGACAGGGTGCTCAGGGAGGAATATTCCAAGATAGCATGGAGAGAGTTTTCGCTTCTTTCCACTCGAATGACCAGCTGAAATATCAGACCTACGCCAACTCTTTCATGGTGTCGGCCGACGTCGGCCATGCGGTCAATCCCAACTTTACAGGTGAGTACCTTGAACACCACAAGCCGCGTCTCAACACAGGAATTGTGGCCAAAATGTATCCATCTGGCCGCACTACCAGTACGAGTGCAACTTTTGCATTTATAGAGCGAGTTGCAGAGAAACTGGGGGTCGAATTACAGTACTTCCACACGAGGAATGATAGTCGAACGGGAGGCACTCTAGGCCCTTATCTTTCTACTAATACCGGCATCCGTGCTGTTGACGTTGGTATTCCTATCTTAGCCATGCATTCCATCAGAAATATGACGGGATCGAAGGATGTTGACATAGGAGTGGATTTTTTTGCTGGCTTTTACAATCACTGGGTCGAGGTAAACAATGAATTTGAGAAAAGTGGTTCGTTCTGATGTAGTTCTCGCCTCCGGCGGGGCCACTCCGTGGAGGGTAGTTAGTTCTGCTTCGCAGAAACTTGTCCAACTGAGTAGCTTTCGTATAATTTAAAAAAAATCGAATCTTCGTTTTTTTCCCTTGTTCTTCATAAACTATTACATGCTAGATCCCACTTACCGCTTAAGTTACATTTCTATTTACTATTAGCTCCTCCTCCATATTTGCCTCTCCATTCATCGATCTTGGCCTCGTCGATTCTCTTAAATAGGTACTTTGCCTTACCAATACAATGGCCAGCTTGTAAAGGAAGATCAAAGGTATCGGGGATAGCCCTCAGCGGCGCATTGAGCTGCTCTACAATGCCTTCAGCTGTTTCTGGCATGAATGGGTAGATGACCGCAGAAACAAGGTAAATAAGATTGAGGCCGACTCCCACAACAGCATTGGACAAGTGAGGAGTATTGGCAAACAGAGAATTGTCAAGTTTGTTATCCTGCAGGAACTGGTTTCCTCGAGATGAGATATGCATGGCGACCTCTAGACCCTGTCTCTCGTTAGAGATTTCCATGCTCTTGGTGTACTCAGCAAGCCGGGCATTGACATCGGTGGTAAGAGACTTGAACGTCTCCAGGTCTTCTGGCATATATTCAGGAATGACACCATTGTACTTCGCAACAGCAAACTTGACCAGCCGATTAACAAAGTTACCCAGATTAGCGAGCAGCTCATTGTTGTTTCGCGACACAAACTCGTGCCAAGAAAACTGAGTATCTGATGTCTCGGGCCGAGCACAGGCCAGGTAATACCTCCACACGGAGGGCGAGATACCAATCTCCTGAGCATTATTTCCAAAGACACCAATGTTTCTCGACTTAGAGAACTTCCCACCTTCGTACTGCAGATACTCGGTAGTGCTCAAGTGGTGCAACATGGTCCAGTTCTCTTTTGTACCCAATTGGGACGACGGGAAGACGACAGTGTGGAAAGGCACGTTATCTTTACCCATGAACTGGTATAGCTGCACGTTTTCAGGATCTTTCCACCACTTTTCCCATTCTTTGGTATAAGTTGCAGTGATACTAACGTATCCAATGCAGGCATCGAACCACACATAGAGGACTTTATCTTTGAACGCCTCTAATGGCACTGGCACACCCCACTTGAGGTCTCGGGTGATCGCTCGGGGTCGCAGTCCTTCCTTAAGCCAGTTCTGCGTAATCGTTCGTGAGTTCTTAGACCAGCTGCCCTTTTCCTGAGCCACGTCGTTCCACTCCGAGACCTGATCCTGCAGCTTATCTAAAGAAAGGAAAACGTGTGTGGTGTGTCGCTTCTCGGGACTAGCATTGTCTATTTTACATCTAGGGTTGATCAGCTCAAACGGATTGAGGAGTTGTCCGCAGTTGTCACACTGGTCTCCTCGAGCATCGTCATATCCACACTTGGGACAAGTGCCTTCTACAAATCGATCTGCCAGATAACCTTGGTGCTCAGTACAGTACAGCTGTTCCATAGACTTCTCCTCTAGGTATCCGTTTTCCCACAACTTCAGAAAGATACCCTGGGCAATTTCTGTTTGCTGAGAGGTCGAGGTACGACCGAAGTGATCAAACCCGATCTGAAACCACTTGTATACACTTTCGTGGAGAGCATTGTACTTGTCGCACAGCTGTCGTGGAGTGACTTTCTCTTCAAGGGCTTTCGTCTCAGTTGCAGTACCATACTCGTCTGTACCGCACACAAACAGTGTGTTGTAGTTGCGAGCTTTGGCGTAACGCGCAAATATATCAGCACTTAACACACTACCCACGATATTTCCCAAATGAGGCACATTGTTCACATACGGGAGGGCCGATGTCACGAGAATATTTCGCTGACCAGGCTTGGGTAGGATCGGACCAGTCGGGATATTCATCTCTTTCCCTGGAGCAATATTTCGAGCACCGGTATTTTCTGGTACTGATGATGGGGCACTTCCTTTGCTCTTATTCAATGTTGCAAGCTTAGACGAAATTTCTTGAGCAACGGCCTCGTATACGGCCACCGAAGAGATCTGCTTATACCAGGCACCTAAGGCAAGAGGCAGAGCATTCTCTCCGGATTTGGTGATTAGTCCAAACAGGGACGAAAACATGATTACAGCAACCGGGGACAGCTCCTTTTCGTGCTCTATAGCAGCCACATTAATATCTCCGATTCGAGACTGACCCTTCAAGACGTTACGTAACGAATGCTGTTCGTAGTTGAACAAATTCTCCTCATCCGGGCTGAGTTTCTGGTTGTACAAGTATCTGGTCAGCAAAATTACGTAGCAAGATGCCATATAAAGGTGAAAACAGTCCACACCTACCTCACGATAGCGTTGGGTTCAAACAGCTCGACTTCGGGCGAGACTTTCAAAATAGGAACTTCGATATCTAAGTTAGTTAGGTCAGCAATGAATTGATCATGATAAGTTTCAAACGTACCATCCTGATGTTCAATGGCTAACGATTTGGAATAAAGTCGAACAGCAAGTAGTACTTTGGCTACTGAAGCGATGCCCTCGGCGTCGGTGGCGCTAGGGATTAATAAAAGGGGTAGTTTGGCCATTTTGCAGTTGTAAGTGATAAAGTTTGAAGTGAAAAATTAGAATATGACACAATTAAGCAGTGGGGAGGTGGGGAGGTGGGGCGAGTAACGGTCGGCAGAGAAAACGAAAAACTGGAGAAAGAACAAAATCGGGTTACAACTTTCTGCGAAGCAGGATCTGAAGATGGTGACTGATCTCATTCACTTCCTCATCAAGGGAATTTTCATGCCTACTTCCATTTATTGAAACGCTAGCACGCTGCCCGCCTCTGCAAGGTGTCATCGCGTCACTGTAAACTAATAAAAAATCATCATCTATCAATAAAATGCTAATAATGTCACCGAAGATGGGAGAGCCACTGCATAAAGCGATACCGACCCATTATTAAATTGCGGCCGAATACACCGGAATCCCACTAGACACTTTTAAACCGTAGACATCTCGATCTTTTGGTACTTTCGCCGTCTTGGCCCATATAACTTGCCGTATACCCACCGGTAAGCGCCGCGAATATTGACAAAAGACAGCCACTGGTAGAAGAGATACTGTAAGTAAAATAGACCCAAAACAAGAAATGTCCCTAAAATGGTGAAGAAGATCCAATGTTTGCCCATCTGCATGATAAACTTGGCATCTCCCAGATGCCAACTGGATCCCTTTTCAGTGAAGAAAAAGTACCTAGTGTGGTCTTCTCCCTTCGGTGGGTATAGCACCCGTAGTTCTCCAGCCTTGGGGAAGCCCCATCGCTTGTACCTTTTCCACATGACAGACAAAAACAGCGGGCCAGTTGAAATCATAATGGTTATGTACGACACAAACCAGTTGTGGTTGTACCTCTGGAGGTTCCCAATGACATTGAGAAAGAATGGGTGCTGCTTGACAGAACCCATCAGATCGTTAGAGATACCTGTTGGGTGAGTCCGTCGCAGCCATGCTGGGAAAGCTAGAAGAGGATCTAACTTCTCGGTGCAGCCGTTATCGAGATCGATATATATTCCTCCGTAGTGAGATAACACAAAGTATCTGATAGCGTCAGCTCGCATAATCGGATAAGGATAAGACTCGAAAGTGGGTAAGAACCACGTGAAATTTGCTTTGATGAAGTCATGGGCCATTTCGTCGGTCCACAAAATGTACTCGTAATCTGGGTGCAGCTCCACGACTGATTTCTGGGTCTCCTGCCAGCCCACGGGAATCTCTACGGTCTTGTATGTCTGGTGGATTATTTTGGGAATCACCAGATTGCGGTCGGGCACTTGAGTTCCATCCACGCTGGCTGTGTATCGGACCGGGGCCAATTCTTGGTCGGAGATAGCATCCTTGTACGCGTCATCGTATAGCAGCGATATCAGATCCGATGCCATGTATGCGAGGAACAGGATTATGGCCCCATTTATGAGGAGCATAAGTCGGATTTCTCTTTTCATGTTGGGCTGGGTGTTTTTTTGTTATGGCGGACGCGTAAAAAAACGAGATATGATCTGAAAAACAAATGTAACGAACCAAGGGATGACTTAAAAGAAAGCAGGGCTTTGAGGGCCGTTCTTCTTCCTTCCTTCCTTCCTTCCTTCCTTCCTTCCTTCTTCGTAGAAAACAGAAAATAGAGAGCGGAGAAAGGCACACAGTCGGCAGCCCGATTCAAAAGAACGAGCAAAATTTATGCTACCTTTTTAAGACCGTGTCTTTTCTCGTATTTAAAGCTAAAGCCTTGGCAGAAAAAATATGTTTCCACGTTCGTGTCTGCAAACTCAGTTCTCCACCGTTCTGTTCCTGTAGTTCTTCTCGGCAACCGTTTTTTATCTTGTCTTCTACCCCTGTTATCACTCTTAGCTTTATTTATATCCCCAACCTTTGGTGACTGGGCTAGGGTCAGAAGTAAGCGTAGAGAGGCTGAGGTTTTTCTTAAGACGTTAGCACAAGTGGAAGCTGTGTTAAATGCGCTACCAATCGTTGTGTTTCAATCAGTTGTTGTGTGTTGTAGCTGGTATGATGTAGTACGATAATGCAAATCAATTACAAGGAGAGAGAACAAGCACAAGCGCAAATATATTTGTTGGAAGACCATAAAATTTGGGGGTCAAAAATGGATACAGGCGACGGGGCTATGAAGCGTTTCGTGGTGGAGATCTGCGATAAAGGCGAGAGACATTTTTGATTATCAACGCCGCAAGTCTATCAGAAATGAGTTAGAATTAGTTGAGAGTTTGCCAAAATAGAGCCGTATATGTTGTGTGGGTTAGAACAGCAATATGTGTGGCAGCATAGCAGCATAGATTTTATGCGATTATTCGGAACAAATATTGCGTTTTTGATCTATGAAAGCATTGCATTTTCTTCTCCTAGGTTACCGTGGACTGCGTCCTACAGTTAGTTTCCGGATTGTAATGCTAGTAAATATATGTATATGAAAATGTGCGGCCTACTATTGGCTACCTATAGGGTTGTTACTCGTATTCCCATGCCTAATTATAGACGTTTTTACTATTTCCTCCTAGTCTGTGATTTCTTAGTGGTTGACCCCGCTTTTACTACACCCAGAGAGTCAGATCCTTAAAAAGAGTTTTGAAGACTGAATATAATATTGCAAAAGTCAGTGCCACACTATGGAGCTACACTGTGGAGCCATGTCGTATTGTTTGTTTTGTATAGCGTTGGCAGTTGGCGTAACTATACTTGTTTAACGTGTCGTAAGTAGTAATTATATAACTCTTTTGATAGATCTGGGCAATGGCTAAGGAGATTGGACGCCTGTTAGTTAGGTCTCTACAAGGCCGAAGTAAATTATTACTACCCCACAGAAGGTTTCACAGTTTCGCAATGCCGCAAATGAGTCGCTATAGCATTAATCTTTTGTAGTAGCAACAACGCAGATGTCATGTGTTATGTGTTATCTATATATTATAACAAAATCCATTGGTACGGAGCCATCACTCTGGCCGCTTTGAAATAGTCAGTTCCGCGGTTCTGTACGACAATTCATGTTCATACATGAGATCAAGCCGCTCAGTAAAACTATTGTACCTCTCAATATGGACAAGAGTTCTTTCGGTACGTCAGAGTGAAACTAAGTTGAAGTAAGCCCTCTTTGGAATGCTTGGGATATGGAGATTCCGCGAAGCGGAACAAACCTCCCCGGAAGGGCCTCGCCGGAGGCGAGCGTAAGTTCATCCGTTTAACATTAGGTGCTTCAATCTGTTTTATCTCACAGCTTTCCCCCTGCATGATCGACAGTTATCTGATAGGACGAAGTATCAGGGACCGTGAATTGTAAAACAGAGTATGGAGTACATGTCTATATAGGCACTCATATCAAGTCGGCTATCCTGCGAGGGTATAAGTATCAGTCCACCCTTCTCGCAAGGGGCTGCCGAAGGCCCGGGGACACGGCTGGAAGACATCGTTGGAACTAGTGACGACATCTGATGTACCAATAAGCGAGGGTGAGAGCACGCCAAACTCAATAAAATAAAAACCAATAAGGGAATCTAAGATTCTCGTTCCCACCCACGTATGTTTGTGTCCACTGGTAATAATTGCACGTGAATTGTAGGTCAGTTAATCATCTGCCCGACATGATTGACTGGTTGGATCCGCCTGTGTTATATTACATTGAGCTGCCCCACACCCCACTAACTTGGTTAACCCAACAAACTTCATCGCATGTTGCTTCCTCGGTTCGTGGAGGTTCGTCGGGCCATTTTCAGTGCAGCAGCATACGTTAAGAATCGTTCCGACTTTTTCTTATTCGATGTTCAATATATGATAGTTCTTAGAACACATTTTCAACTATTGACACATATAGAGTAGAACATCATATATACTACTACTATTGTTACATATTGTGTACACCTGGAAAGAAAAAGTCGTCTAGACTACCGCTGCATTTTCTTGAGCTTTGAACTCTGTGAAACTTCATTACTTCTAACGCAACAAACATGGACGTAGACCTCTCAAAAGCAGAAAAGGAGGAAACCAACCTCGTGGTGGAATTCACCCGGTTCCGCGAAAACCCCGTGGAGTTTATGAGAACTCTTGGGAAGCACCTGCTCGGCTCTTCGTGGAGAAGCTACGATGACTACATCGGCAAGACTCTCTACCGCCCTGGGGACTCTGAAAAACTTTTGGAAGCCACATTGAAGCACCCCGTGGTAGTGCAGCGCATCAATGATCTGACGGACGAAAGAATGAGAAAAGAACAGTCATTCGATTTGACCGAGGGCCAAAGACTTGCAAACAGGCAGCAGTACCATGCCTGGATATCAGACATGGCCGAGGGCATGGTGAAAGCCACCATGTGCCAATTTGACAATAAAAGCACTCTGAAATTCATGTACTACACAGTTGCTCAGATATTTGCAAGAACATATCATCAGGGCGTCCATGTGGATGCCCTGGAGATCAGGCGACTCAAGGCAAAAGCCAAGGAACTGGAGAAGAAGAAGCAGAGTATCATCTATCTGCCGTGCCACAAATCGCACATGGACTACATTGCCTTGCACTTTATTTGCTTCCGGCTAGGGCTGTCGATTCCTACCGTGGTAGCTGGAGAAAACTTGAATTTTGCTGTCATTGGTCCGATGCTTAAAAATGTTGGAGCAATGTTCATCCGCAGAGGCAACTTCGCCGAGGACTACATGTACCAAGGGGTAATACAGGCCTTTGTCGAAACGTTACTTAAAAAGGGGTATAATTTTGAGTGCTTCATCGAGGGCACGCGGTCGCGAAGCGGGAAGCTGCTGCCGCCGAAGTTCGGAATCTTAAAATTGATCCTATCAGCGATCCTGAGTGGGGAAGTGGAGGACGCATGGATAACTCCAGTATCAACTCAGTACGACAAAGTTGCCGAACAAGGCACCTATGCTACTGAGCTTTTGGGAAAAGAGAAGAAGAAAGAGTCGTTTATGAGCTTTATCGATGCGAGTCGTATTCTGTCGCTGCAGTTTGGGCGAGTTGACGTGCGTTTCAATGAGCCCTGGTCTCTCAAGTCTTATATTATCGAGCAGTTGGCTACTCAGCAGAGCCTGCAAGTCACCTTCCCACTCACTCAGCCACTCGAGCAGACGGTTCAAACTCGTCTATTGAGATCGCTTGGGTACCGAATTTTGGCCGATATCAACGAGATCTCCATTGTCATGCCGACTTCTCTGGTGGCTACTGTGCTGCTGACCTGGGCCGGTCAGGGGATCAGCCGAGCACAGTTGTTGTCGCGTGTCAAGTGGCTGGTACTAAGGGTTCATGAAGCTGGTGGCCGAGTGGGGACCATGGAATCGGCAGACCAGCTGGAATTCAACGATGTCGGAGCCGTCATTGACAATGCGATAAAGGTGTTGGGCAGCGACTTGATTGGCAAGGAAGAAAAGGGCTTACTGGAGCCTGTTTACTACCCCAAGGATTCATTTGCTTTAAGCTACTATCGCAACCAGGTTATTCACTTATTTATTTCAGAGGCAGTGGTGTCTGTATCGATATTTTCCATGATAAGGCAGCATGAGTCTCGTCGATTCCCCAAATCAGATTTAGTCGACAAAGTCCGCTTCCTTTCCACTTTGCTCTCTGGTGAATTCGTGTTCAACCCCGATGGCTTGCAAAAGAACTTGGAAGGTACACTAGCAAAGCTCTATCAGCAGGAAATTTTGGATACCAGTCCTGAGCAAGAGTATCTGGAGTTTTCGGCTGCTCAGCTAGAAAAGGGCAGTGAGATTTTTGACTTTTACTGTTTCTTATTGTGGCCATTTATTGACGGGTACTGGTTGGCAGCAGTTGCCCTTCTGTCACTGGTACCTCAAGAAGGCTTTGACGGTGCGGTGAACGAAAAAAGATTCTACAAGGCTACGCAGGCGCTTGGCAAGACTCTATACCAAGAGGGATATCTCAGCCACTACGAAGCAGTAAATGTCGAGCTTCTTAAGGTAGCGTTCGTTCGACTGTGTGCTGAAGGAATGGCTAGCCGAGCTGATCAAAAGATATCGCTAAATCCCGATTACATTCCCCAGAGCAACCAAGGTAAATTGATTGACTTTTCGGAAACCATTGCTCTATCTCGCAATAAGCCCTTGCGACACGGTCGGACTCCTGCCCTCGTTCCTCATGTTGTGGAATTGTGTAGGCAGGTTGGCTCGACTTTGGCTGATCCCACTGCTAAGATCTAGTCGCAAGACCAAAATAAACTCATGTACTAATAGATATTTCTGACTATCACTTCTCGGTATACGGGTGGCTGGGTGTATTGGCCTCCAACGGGGCACTTCCAGGGAGTGGTTTCGCTGCGCGGAAATTGTAGAGGTAGATGGTATGTGCAGCAGAACAGTAAATTGCTCGTGTTATCATAGCAGCACGTATCCTTCTAAGCCTTGGCTTCTGGCCTCAACCCGTTTTCGTTCTCGTCTTCCTCTATGGTCGTCTCCAGTTGAGTTATAAGCCAATCTTGTCAATATATATTAACTGCTGCAAAGACACGTATGTAAATAGATATTCATTAAATTAAGAATGTACGAATAAAGATCAAGGTATTCTGTCCATTGCCAGTCTCTGTTTAGTGATCCAACCCCTAGGCGACTCATATGCCTTTTTCATGACAACAACATTCTGCTGTTGAACCCGAGACCCCAATGAGTACCAAGCACTCGCCACAAGTTCCAGCTCCAGCTCGAGGTCTCTAATGTGTTGCTTTAAATCTTCCACAGATTCGTCATCAGTTTGACTCCTGCTGCCATGGTGATGTTGACTATCTTCTGAAGCGTTCTGTATTTTATCTTCACTCCGCCTCTCAATATCTGTATGCCCCAACTCATCGCTCAAAACTCGAGAAGATTCAGGCGGAGCCTCATCGTCTATGCTGGCCGTGCTTTTCGCCAGAGTGGCCAGGTGTGATGTGTTTTTCAGTTCAAAGTTTTGGCTTTCCAGAGTTTCCACGCGCCGCTCAAGATCTTTTTGTTCTTGAAGCCTAGCTTTGTACTTCTTAGCTACGCTCTCAACTTTAGAAAGCCTACTCAGTTCCTGATCCTTCTCCCTCAATTGAGCCCTCATTTCCTCGATCTCTTGCAATGCTTCACTATTCCCTTCAATAGTCTCTGTCATCTGCTTGATAGTCTTTGCCAGATCGCGCACTTTACTGTCTGCTCCTTCCAACTTAGATTCCAGCTCTATAATATACTCCTTGTACTCTTCAACACGTTTATCGTAGTCATCTACACCGTTACCTGAAGACTTAATTTGTTCTAATTCCTCTTTTCGCTGTTTGTGTTCCTCCACGCTCTCCTCCAGATCCTCCACCCTTGACTCTAGTTGGGCCTGAATCTCGACCAATTCGTCTCGCTCGGCCAGTACCTTAGCCAACTGCTCTTCTAATGCCAATTCTCTTGTTTCTTGGCTCTGTTCCGCAGGCTGGACGTCTAGGGCCGGACCTATGATATGCATGAGTATGGTCTGGAGGTCTGCGTCCAGCGATTGGATACGAGTAATAAATATTTCGTGTTTTGCACACGTAACAGCCATAATGATGATGAATTTGATGAGTTTCATAATTTCTTCGCTGTCAGCCTGAGATGTGATTTTGACCAAATTGGGGCTTTCAATGGACAGAGAGTTGTTCATAGTGCCTGCTTCTGTCATATATTGTTCCGCCTTGTTGACAACAAGTTTCACTAGAGTTAGTATAGAAGGCTTTATAGAAATATCCCAAACCAACCAGTGCTATCAGTTACCACTACGTACTCGCATTATAACGAGAGTTGAACCGTTTGCCCTCTACAACTTGGATATCAAAGTATTGCGAGTCGATATCCTTGAGGATGGCCAAGATTGGCGATGCTCGCGCGAGATCTGACAGTTGTGAGCAGTCTACGCCAGGGAAAGTATTTACCTGGTTAGATAAATGAAGGCAAGCTTATATGCGCGTCGCAACTGAGCTTACCCATGCCAATAAAGCGTCTTTCTCTGACATTTGCACGCTTAATCGTGTGTTTGGAGTAATTATCAAAAGCCAAGTTTGAGTGTTTCAACATTGGAGTACTTTATGTGTGGGGTTGCAAGCATCTCATCATGGGGGTGGAATACTGCTTGAAAACTTGGATGAAAGAATGATGCGAGGATGAACTGCCAGATAGAGACCACGCCGAAGGAACAATGCTAGAGGTACAGAGTGGGCCATTAAGATAAAAGACTTCCATTGTACTTGTGGAATGTATAGAAAAATAAATAGAGTTGAAAAAGCAGGAACTTCGGCATCTAGGTAGACGGCTTGGTAGCAGTTGGAGGTGTAGAGGTTTTCGACGACCCGGCCTCAGCACCAGGCCCACGTTGCTTGGGCTTCTTTTGTTTATCTGACTGCTTGCGCGGTGGCCTTGCTTTGCTGGGACCAGCACTGGGACTGGGGGTGGTATCTTCCTTTTTGGCAACTTTTGCGCCGTCAGCACTCTCTTTGGCACCCTCTTTGGCAACCCTTGGGGTTCGAACCCTGGGTTTCCTAGGTTGTTTGGCCTTCTGTGAACTTTCAGCATTGCTCGAGGGTGTCGTCTTGGCTTGACCTTCATCAGATGTTTGAGAAGCACCACTTGCTGAGGAGCCGTTAGTTAAACTGTTTGGTGACTTGCCCGAACTTTTGCTACTACTATCTTTCACAGGCTGCTTTTTTTCGTTAGATGTCTCACCGGCTATTTGGCTGTTGTCTACACCTCCTACTACCCCAGTTCCATCTGTCACTTTCATATCTTTTTTCTTCTCCTTTGCCTTGGCTTTGGCTTTGGCCTTCCTCTTGACATCAGATGAACTGTTCACATCGGCGGAACTACCTTCTGCAGAAGTAGCATTCTCCTTTGAGCCAACAGCACCGCCCTCTCCAGGAGTAGTATTCTCCTTTGTGCCATCAGCCTTCGAAGCCTTTCTCTTAGGTTTCTTTTCCCTGCGTGCTCCTTTCTTGGATTCCCTTGCAGATGCAGTAGTTTTCAACGGAACCTGTTGAATGTCAGGATTGTTCAGGCGAGCAACGAACGACTTGTACACTGGGTCATCTTCAATTGTACCCTGCTGAGAAGTTTTCCTAGAACCTTTAAGACGGGCCTGAGAAGGAGCGTACTCCACAATAACATTTTCCTCAAATCGAATAGCCACATTACTTTTGAAACCTCGAAAAAACTCCTTTAAATGATTCTGATCTTTGAAACCCATGTAACCGCGAGAGAACACAGGTGATTTCCCTTCCTTGGATGAAACTCTGCCTGGTACAAAATACATGTACTCACAAGTGTCATCATTGGCCCACTTTCCTATCATTTCATAGAACTCCTCCTGCTTCATCGCTGGAGGCAATCTTCGCATGACGAGCTTATTCTTGGGTTTTGGAGTAGGCTTGGATTGTAATCCTGTGGATGCCTTCGTCAGGGCCACGGTTGGCCGGCTTTCAAGGGAACTACTGGTGGCAGAGCCAACCTCATTGGACATCAACGGGGCATCTGCAGGACGCCTTCTGGACGACAGGTCAGCACCAATGCTCATGTCTGCGATGCGTTGATGCGTTAAGCACTTTGGTTTATATGACGGGAAGTTAAGTTCGAACTGACTTAGACTTTTTTAAGTGTGTTATTAACCACACTGATGGATTCGTTATCTCGTGAGTAGATCGTCCCTGAGAAATAGAGGAGCCAGAGAGTATGGTGAGAAGCTTGTTACATCTGGGATTTGATTCCAGATAGACTATCAGATAGTTCTAGTTCATCAATTATCTACTTATGCGTCGTATTCATAAGTTATTTACGGTTATGTACTCATGAGAATTGCAGTCGAGTGTATTTTCAGCAGCAAACTGACCTTCCTGCCCCACCTTTCAGATCTCCGGCACAGCCGTACCATAGGTAACGGCGGAGTCGCTTACTTAGATTACCTTCAAGAGCTAAACAGAACTAGAAAGACAGCTCTCCATACAAAGCAAGAATATATCGTGTGCTCTTATTTCTCAGAATGAGTAGCTTTGGCTCTCCTCGGAGACTAGGAAGTTGCACAGAGTGCCAAAGACGAAAGAGGAAGGTGAGTAAAGCCCAAATATGAATGAGAGATAATAAAAGAGAAGATCAAAACTAACATTAAGTGTGATAAACAGCTTCCCAGATGCTCACGTTGTACTCAGTATGGTTTAGAATGCTCTATTACGTCGTTCAAACCCTATGAATTTAAGCAGACCAAGAGAACTCGGAGGAAACCCAGCCCCGTCGGGCAAAGACCCACCTTTATCATGCTATCGATGGAATTGCTCAACACAAGTAAGTCAGAAGAAACTTCTCCAGAACCAAAAGATGCAGTGAAACTGATGAACGGTGCAGATCAGAAACAGCTCGCCGCTGTCATGAACCCGTCCACAGTGCGAAATTTCTGCCAGCAGCTCATCCAATTCCCGAATCCTCTGCATATCCCATATCCATTACGGCAGTTTGGTAATGGCAGTATATCTGGTGGTACGAGTCGTGGCCAGCAACCTGACAGTTACTTGTGGTCCTTCTACATCGACAAAACCACCCGGTTTTGTGCTGTTCACGAATTCGACACACCCTTTCGTAGTTCTCTCATACCAATGGCACATTCTTCGCCGCTCTTGCAGAACTCGCTGACTCGATTATCAGCTACGCATTGGGCTAAAACTACGGGTTACTCCTCTGATGAGTCATTTGACGAACTTTCTACTACATTGATGGTAAAATCAATCCAAGGTTTGCGTCAGCAGCTCTGCGAGCCCAAGTTGCATCCAAACACAGCCATCGTGTGCATCGCAGCATGTGTTAGTCTCGCAGCTGCCTACATAGGCGAGGGTCGAACCAGCATGGCAAATTTGCACCTGAATGGTGCCCTCAACATTGCTCGCAACTTAACCAGCGATCCAACTTTCGTTCCGGGGCCCGACGCCTATTTTGTTATAAAATGGTTAACCTATGCTGTGACCTTCACCAACATAGCATCTACAGCATCTCGTAAGAACCCGCTAGATGTGGGAGCCCTCAAGAGTCTTCTCGACTGGTGGACTGAGAATGTCCACAATGATCCTGATTCGCAGCATTTGGTTGATCTGCTGTTTGGGTTCAACTTGAACTTGGCTGTCCTGATCCTCAAAACAGTGGTATATGTGGCCGAAACAGATCTCTTCCATCATTCTGCGGATGAAATTGGTGATTTGGAGCAGCAGTTATGGGTAGCATGTCGGTGGGCTACTAAGCCATGCACAGTCTCAGGATGCAAGCAGTGCGAGGCTCACTTGGTCCATTGCAACCGCGCATTTCACTCTTCCGCACTTCTTTTCTTTTATACTTTTCTCTCTGATCAACCGAGCGACAGCGATATGATGTCCAGCTTGCTTGGTACCACTATTTCTGAGATCAAGTATATTTATCCGGATTCCCGCTACGCGGCTGCTATTCTCTTTGCATTATTCATGGGAGGCAGTTACTCTGAGGGCTGTGACCGAGACTTTCTCCGCGAGTACATTGCCTTGATGAAGCGACAGTGTCTTTCAAATGTCAGTCTGCTCTCCACGGGACTAGAGCGCATATGGAAACTGCGTGACACAGTGCAATTGGATGTGGAAAGGTGTCACATGAAGATTGCGGATTTGGGGATATGTCTTTATTAGCATAGATCCTACGCTGGCTGGCCTGCGGCCGTGCCCTTGCCGAGGGGGGTGACTGGTAAGGATCGCTAGCTACCAATCCAGATCATTTTGCTGCATTCACTTTACAAGATTTCACAACTGAATATTAACATTTTATTTATTGAGGCACGTTTAACTAGTGATATTTTGGATGATTGAGTTCGGCTAAAGTTGCAATATTCTCTCTGAAAGGCCAGCAAGAAGTGATTCGGGAACTATATATAGTGGGGTGCCTGCCAAGATGGCATTGATCATGGGTGTTCATATACTCGTTTCCTATATAAACATGTAATTACTCCCGTTAAAGACTCCAAATATCCGTTTTTATCATAATTTAATATCCAAAATAGGAGTCGACCCTCGTTAGTAGCTCATCAGTATACCAATCTGATATCCAATATTCACTCACCATCAATCGTCCTACCAGCGTACTTGTCGAGATGTCGGGCAAAATACAAGGCAGCTTTAGCATAGAATCCAGTTGTGTCCTCGGTAAAGGACTCTGCAAATAATAGGGCCCGGATAGCTTTAGCATAGTGAGAGTCGAACTTCTCCGGCCCTGTGAGGCCAAGGTGGATGCTTTCATTCCAGGCAGCTTCAACAGAAGTTATCTCCACACTAGTTATCCTTTCTGGCTTCACCAATGGCCTGAGCTGAGAAATGTATAACACAACATAGACAACCCAGAGCTGTCGCAACAAAGGCTCAAACAGCCGTTCAGGGATCACCTTTTCCTTGGGAGAAAGAATTATTTCAGCAGCTGCTTGGGTACTCGTCAGGGCATGCAGCAGAAAAAAATCAAACCCAGGTTCATTATCCTTGTGGGTAGCCACTAACAGATTGGCCGTAGCATAAACAAATTGCTTCAGCGTCTCCTCTGGGTCCTCAATTTTGAGTTGGTAGCCGTATTTGGCAATTACCGAACCAAACTCCGTACAGTATCTCGCCACGTTGTACTGAAATGGCTCACGCAGCTTCCCATCCAGCGAAGTATCATTCCTTATAGCGGCGAAAATCTCAAATGGGTCAGATGTCTGATGGTCAACTTCAACATTTGGCAACAATCTAACGGGGTCCAAGTACTCGGTACAGGCCATTCCCAGTGCTTCAATGGCAATTTCCGGACTGTCTACTTCGACAGCGTATCCCAAGTGAATAAGCGGATGCAGCAGCCCCCCGGCCAGCCCGTAGAACAAGTTGTCCTCGGAACAGTACTTTTTGACGACAGATCTCCAACCGTCGCCTTTTGCGTCGCCAATTTTATCAGCAAAGAAATTGTAGAACCCACGCTCGTATTTTTTCTGTCCCAGCAACTGTTTCCAATCGTCGTCTGTTACCTCAATAGGGATTTCCTCGTCCCAAGGGCTCAGAGACTTGCTATGTTCCTCGTAGTATTCCAACAATTGGTCAGGGGTGGCACCCAAGAAAAATGCAGAGACCAGATGATGCGGAGCATGGTTGTGAAACCTTTTGTTATTAAATAAAAAGCCAAAAGTCAGATTATTGGCTCGGATCAATTGTTCGAGTTTGCGATGGGACTCAGGGGTGTATCCACCCAACCCAATGGTCTTGGGTGACAGACCTAGCCCGTCAATGACCGGTTTGGTCTGAACATTTCCCATACTGTGCAGGCAACGAGGCTGATGATTCGGCTGATGATGATTGACAAATCGCTTGAAAGTGGCGGCCTGACGCCAGAAGCTTCTTACGGTCGTAGGTGTCACTGTGGGGTATGGTTTAGTTGATGGGGAATAAGTAATTCTGTTTGGTCTTTCCACTTTTGACCACGCACGCTCTTTTGGCTTTGTCTTTTCTCAAAATATGGATATAAAATTATATTTCCTCTTCTTCTTCTTGGTAATATTAGATTGCTAGTGTTACTTTTCGTACGTCTCTGTTAAGCCTTAAATAGCGAAAATCAAAATAGTTAATATTGCTACTGCATGACGATTTAGTCTAACGTGAGCTTCCAGATTTCTAAATTAATAATAAGCTGTCAGCAACACGTCTGTTTTGAGATGTGGGGTAACTGTCAAATAAAGTTCTTACCAATGGGTAATCTGGTCCTGGCTTGAAAACATGTTCATCGTTGATTATCCTTCCTTCTTGAACACTTGCTATCCCGCTGATCCCACTCTGGTATGGAAAATGACAAAGCTCGGGACCTCCTGATCGCAGTGTCCAGACCCAACTATGGAGCTCTCGTCGAAGAATTCCCTCAACTGGGCACTTTCATGGAGCAAGGAGAATATCAGTTTACCGATATTGAGTCAGTGTATGTGCTGACAGAGGTACTTCTCAAGAAATACTTTGGTCTCGCCATTTCGCTCGATAGGTCCCATTTGTGCCCACGAGTGGCTAATCGTCTGGACTACATACTCTGGATGTTAAGGTTGGTGCCTGCTGCCTCCAATACCGATGAAATCATCAAAGCATTGGACATTGGAGTCGGTGCATCTGGGATATATCCCATGTTGGGTTGTTCAGTAGACTCGCGTCTGCATTTCTGGGGCACCGACATCAACGAGTCTTCTATCCTTACTTTAGAACCGAACTTAGCGAGCAACAGCCATATCTCGTCGCGCATTAATCTGCTGAAAGTGGAAGCAGGCACTCCCTTTTTCCAAGTTTGCAGCTCTCTTCCTGGCCGATTCGCGTTTTCGGTCTGCAATCCACCGTTCTATGGAGACTCTCGCGAAGTCGAAGAGCTCAGAGATCTGAAATCCAGTAATCCTCAAACACTACAAAATCCAGCTGCAGACAGTGAGTTGTTTACACCAGGAGGTGAACTTTCATTCACGCTTCGCATGGTCGAGGAATCGCACCAAGAAAAAGTCCGCAACTCTGTGGGCTGGTTCTCTACTATGGTAGGCAAAAAAACCACGATCGAACGACTGGTGGCCCGTTTGCGCGAACTGGGTGTATGTAACTACGCTCTTCACGAAATAGCACATGGCAAAACGAGGCGGTGGGTCGTAGCCTGGTCTTTTGGTGAAGTTCGGGTACACGACAAGTTAAGTCGCTTGCATGGGTCGCTCAAGCATATCAATCCACCTCGTAATGAGGTACAAATAGAGAACTTGACACAGGACAAAGATGCACTGCCTGGACTAATTAGACATCTGCGTCACAGCGGAGCACAAGTGACTGCTGTTAACTTAGGCCTCTCTTCCAGCATCTGGAAATTCAAAGTTCCCGGAGACATTTGGTCCCGGGCATTTCGGCGCAAACAGCTGCAGGGGTCCGAGATTCAAGCTTTACCTGCCGAATTCACATTGGAAGTTGTTGGAAGCACTGCAAATCTACGTTGGGCTCGAGGGCTCGATTTCAAGCTCTTTGAAAGCTTTTCGGGCTGGTTGGCTAGATCCATGAAAGGAACTGTACACTGAGACTCAGCTCGCCTCCGGCAAGCCCCTAGCCGAGACGGGTCTGTCCCTCTTCGTGGGATTATATAACCCAGGTATGTAACTTGTCTCCAACGATTGTAACTTTCGAGTATCTGCGAGTATCTGAAAGTATAAGGCTGGCATAACCTGTATAATGCTATTCTAGTCTATGTGTTGCAAACTCAATCTACTCGCATCTATGGTGTCTCATCTTACTTAGACGCTCTTCCTAGTTACTCTTAGAGGCCTTGGCAGCAAGCTCGTCAATGGTCACCTTGCCCTCTACCAGATTCTTGATCTGCTCATGGATATCAGCATATGAATGGAATACAGTATAAGGCAGCTTCTCGTCTTCGCAGTACCTAATCAGGTCTCTACCAGCCTTTGCAAACAAAAGATCAGTCTCTCGAGCAGCAGACAGATCAGATACTCCGTCTCCAGCATACAGCAAAATAGGACGTTCTGACTGCTCAGCGTAAGGTCGAATGGCCCTCGACTTGTCATGTCCAAAAGATGATTCGTCACGGTAAATAATTTCCCAAGTATTATCGTCGTTAATTTTAACATCGTTTGAAATGATCTCAGTCTCCTTGACAGCCTCTTCGCCAATCAACTTAGCTAAGAGAGCCTGGATAATGGGCTTCATTCCACTCGACACAATTACTACTGGCACGTTGTGTTCTCGGGCCCAGAAGTAAAATGTCTTAAATCCAGGGTCAAGTTTCACTCGTTGGACCAGAAATTCTACGCATTCGGGAAAAGTCGAGTGGATGGACTCGAGCATCTGTCGAAATCCGTCCCTGAAACTTGTTCGACCGTATAAGATGTCGTCATTGATGGCCTTTCGCTTCTCGAGTCCCATTCCCAGCTCGTCCGTGATATAGTCATTGGAGTCCTGGAGGGTGATGGTTCCGTCCCAGTCCGAGAACAGGATGACTTCGGGATTGGTCTTGAGGGCAGGCAGAGAGTTAGTCATGACTGCTATGTGTGTATGTGCTAAATAAAAGACTGAATGACTGACACTTTAACTCCCAGATTTCCTCGGGAAGGTGTATGGTGCGGCTGTATAGACTCGAAAAAAAAACCTCGGATAAATAAGAGAAATGACGACAGAGCGTGTGCAGATCTTCCAAACGTTTTTATGCACCTCTTCAAAAATCCCCTGAGTTTGCATATGTATAAATATATATTCAATTAAGAATAGATCTCAGCGAGGAGAGACTGGAGATAAAACTCTAATCTCATAGTGGTAAAACTTACACCTACGGCGAGGATTTCGGGGCCCCGCGTTTTTTCGAGAATGAACTCAGGATTGAGTCCAGTGTTCGATTCAGGTCTGAAAGATCATATCTCCCTTCAGAAGCAGCCTTCACGCTGCAGCATTGTACGCCCTCAGCATCAAGAGATTCAACCGGCACATCGATGTTTTCCAAGTGCACCAGGTGAGTGACGAACTTGGACCATTTATCACCGTGCCGGAACGCCTTCTTGGAACTGTATATGCAAGCATCCACGATGCTCTGAACATGATCTATGGCACTCATGCCTGTAGTCTCACGTTCATTGTGGCCATTAAGAAGAAGGATTTTAATTGGTAGTGTAGCAAGCTGCACTGCGACTCCCTCAAGGATCACAACTGGCAAAATTGACGTGTAAAGACTCCCGATGGAGTATATAACTGCATCACTTTCACCTAAAGCAGATATCACACGGGACGAAGCTGTGGGGTGGATCTCTTGGCCGTAAGGATTGATGTAAAACACGCGCTCAATAGGTGACGGGAGTGGATTTATGGATGTTTTAGAAAAATTGATCTGTGAAGAAGTCAGGTCAGGATGCGTAAAGGGCAGGTTTGCGTCTTCTTCGAGAGACAGCTGATGAGTCTGTGGAGAAAGGACCGAGGAAGTGACGTCCTCCGGGCCACTTGGAGGGTTCTCAGCTGGGTGTGAAATCTGACTCTGTCCTCGAACAATTGATTGGTCAGACAGTAATGCGGAGATATGATGCGTGAAGTTGGTGTTAAGCGCAGGAAGTACAGACACCGAAGGTGGCAACGAGCACACCTTTGAAAGCAGCTCGATTGCAGAGTCCAGGGAACCGCAAAACAGTCGTGCTCCTGTGAGAAACAGGTTGCCCACACTGGCCCTGCTAAAGCAGAACTCTCTGCCTGATCGATAACGTTTTAGTATTTCTACGTGTATATGGATGAAAAAGGGCCGGATCATCTCTTTATAATGCGACGCAATGCCCTTCCACACCGAATGAGTGCCTTCGATGATAGAAGTCCACTCTCGCTTTGCGTTCAAGTGGTCTTCGGGCAGACGGTATGAAAATAGGGTCCGTAGCGGCTGCGACTGTTCTGGGATCAGTCTTACTATCCGAGACCGAATATCACCAATAGCAGGGCCGCCAATAACGCGAAGGATCTCAGACGTAGACCCACCGTTGTCAGAGATGGGGAGAACATACGAGACGTTTTTAGAAAGAGAGGAGTACATGGCTACGAGTGCGTTACTAGCAGTCCCGCCCGATATCACTACGATTTTATCTACTCTCATGGTGATGTGAATTCAATGAATGATTGCAAACAACGAATCATTTTAATAGTTAGGCCACATATGTATTCTGGGGAGATGCGGCTGAAGCGGGGGGTCATCGATACAGACGTATTTTCATGTAACAAGGTCGAACGAGCAGAATACTATAGCACCTTATGGAGCAGCTGTTCAGTCAATTCTTTCAAGAATTGTCTACAACAATCCGGAGCTTGGTCATATTGGAGATTGGGTCTTTTTTTGATCGTAAGTGCGACTCTTCTGTCCTCGATCCACAGTAGTGCCTAAATACTATAATAATTCACAATTTGAAAAATCTAATAGCTCATCGGAAATTAAACTAATAATGTCGGGAGGGGAGGTTGGTATGGACTTTAGACCGTTGATTCAGATGACTTTGACTTTCTGGTGGGTATTCATTCTAAGTTTAAGAGTATCTCCAATACCATGCAGGCATAACTTCGATCCTTCAATCTTCGGCGAAGCTGAACCAATCCTCCCGGCAGGGGGTCGCCGGAGGCAACGCCCACCTCCACTTTCTTCCTTATTTCCCTTCAGTTGTTGTTATCGATACATTAAGTTTAAAGTGCACTTTTAAAATGTAAGACATTTAGGCCCCCGCATTATTTCGAAGGGACAATCACGCATAAGTGATTTTTTTCACTCACTACCCGGATCGGCACAGTGACTCTTAAAATATTTTAACTGATACTTTTAAGCATAAAGATATCAATTACATCTATTTTTTTTTTTGATTTTTCCGATAGTTTGTAAAACTAAAATTTTTCAGCTGCAAACCTCGACCAAAACCTATATATCTTTATCATCATCATGTCTAAAGGAAAAGTCTGCTTGGCTTACTCTGGAGGTCTCGACACCTCTGTTATCCTCGCTTGGTTGCTGGAGCAGGGCTACGAGGTGATTGCTTTCCTCGCTAATGTTGGACAGGAAGAAGACTTTGACGCTGCGCGTGAAAAGGCCCTGAAGATCGGAGCCACCAAGTTCATCGTCGAAGATGTCAGACGTGAATTCGTAGAGGAGCTGTGTTTCCCTGCCATTCAGACCAATGCTATCTATGAAAACGTTTATCTTTTGGGAACTTCTCTGGCCAGACCCGTCATTGCCCGAGCCCAAATCCGAGTCGCTGAGCGAGAAGGATGCTTTGCCGTCTCTCACGGTTGCACTGGTAAGGGTAATGACCAGGTCCGATTTGAATTGGGTTTCTACGCACTGAAGCCCGACGTCAAGGTGATTGCTCCTTGGCGTTTGCCCGAGTTCTTCAACCGATTTGTCGGTCGAAAGGACCTGCTCGATTACTCCGAGCAGAAGGGTATTCCCGTGGCCCAGACCAAGGCCAAGCCGTGGTCCACCGACGAGAATCTCGCGCACATCTCTTTTGAGGCCGGTATCCTCGAGGACCCTGACACTACTCCTCCTAAAGACATGTGGAAGCTTACTGTGGATCCTCTAGATGCACCTAACACACCTGAGGATTTCACTCTAGAGTTCTCCAAGGGTCTGCCTGTCAAGCTGACGTACGAAAATGGCAAGACTGTTACCGATCCTGTCGAACTTTTCCTGACTGCCAACACTATTGCGCGACGAAACGGAGTTGGTCGAATCGACATTGTCGAGAACCGATTCATCGGAATCAAGTCTCGAGGATGCTACGAGACACCTGGTCTGACCCTGTTACGAACTGCTCACATTGATCTTGAGGGCCTGGTTTTGGACCGAGAAGTGCGAGCTATCCGAGATACCTTTGTCACTCCTACATTTGCGCGAATTCTGTACAACGGACTGTACTTTACCCCCGAGGGCGAGTACGTGCGATCTATGATTGCCCCTTCTCAGATCAGCGTCAACGGACAGGTTCGAGTGCGAGCATACAAGGGAAGCCTGAGCATCTTGGGAAGATCGTCAGAGACTGAGAAGCTGTATGATGCCACTGAGGCTTCTATGGATGAACTGACCGACTTCGACCCTGTGGACACCAGTGGCTTCATCGCTGTGCAGTCGATCAGGATCAAGAAATACGGAGAGGCGAAGAGGGCAGCTGGAGAGCGAGTTTAAATAGAGTTGTGAAAAGGTACTATATACAGCAAGAATTAGTCTCACTTAAGTATCAAATGTATGTTTTTTAATGTGTATATATATATTATATTTTATTTTTAACCAACTATGCGAGTATAGCAGGCATTCTTAACTATACTAGCACTTAGATCGCAGACGCTTGTTTGTTTGCATTTTATCTCCATTTACCATCTACTTTGTTTTCTTTCCGTTTCGTTTGGTCGTTTCGTTCTTTGGCGTATTTTCGTCCCTGACACCCTAACCGGAAGTACATTTCACCCCTGACAAAAACCGCCGCCGTACCTTAACTACGTCACTGAGAACTTTAGTTTTGTGTTAAAACTTCAGTTTTGCCTGCCCAACCTTACTATATTATAACAATGAAAATATCAAATTCGGTGGCGGTTTTCGCATTGGCAGCAGGTCTGGTTCGTGCGGAGGACTCATGGCAGGTCCGCCATATGAAGCAGGAGCATCGCATAGACGGGTTTGATGCACTGTCGTTTTTCACATTGCATGACATGGACGGATCCAAGACGTGGACCAAGTCAGACATTTTGAACCTGTATGGGCTCATGAAGGACGAAGTTGTTGGAGACGGAACCGGTATGGGAAAGCATGAGAACTCTGTGCCGATAACCCAAGAAGTTAAAGACAACGTTCTATCAATGGTATTAGGCTTGATTGATACCAATCAAGATGGGATAATCAGTCTGGAAGAATGGAGAATCTTCACCGATAAGGGTGGAGAGCTCCCCGACTTCGGACTTGGTCCTGGACACCACGGTGACTATGAATATGAGTATGAGATCCACCACTGGCTTGAGCATCATGCTGGCGACGATCCCGACGTGACTCAACAGCATCCGGAAGATATTGAGCATGAGAAACTTTTTCACGCTCACGAGCATGGAGACGACGCTGAGAGTCACAGAAACGCAAAATACGTTGAGCGGGTTGAGAATATACCCAAAAAATTTCGAGTTAAACAAGCATGAGAGTGCGATATTTGACTTGTGTAGGGGGGCTGAAATGGCCTTCATCACAGTGTGGACTAGCCAGCATTTAGGACATTCACTCGACTGTTTCTCGTCGTTACGTTGTAAATATATTGTTCTATTTCATTGAATATATTATTCTATTTCATTGAATATCGTTAACTGGGTTGGGGAGAATGGGCATTACTATATGGAAAATAGTAGTGAGATCTCTGTCTCCAAAAAACAGGTTCTGCTCGGGAGGGTCTGTGGCAGGATATAACTTTTTAAATGACACTTATATTATACAATAAATATCCTTATGTGACAATGCTATAGAAAGTATTCGTTCCTTTGAGCCTTTTGGGGAGCCATTCTAAAAGTGTCGTCGGGCACAGCATTAAATATAGAAAACTTGGGCACCAAATCATCGTCGACTCGCATCACACTAGCCACATTCCCGCACCGGTAGCAGTAGTTGGGAGCAGACCACACCGTAACAACGTCCTTGTCTTTGAAATGGTACTTGAATCCTTCCATGACCAGCTGGTGAGCCCGGGCTATTAGCTGCAGTCCGTTTACATGATTGAATTCGCGAGCGACTCGGGACCCAAACAGCCAGCCTGCACCTCGCGGCGACACTTCCCAGGTTTCCACATCCTCGGGGTCTGACCACACCAAGTCACAGAACCCTCCCTCGTGCGGGATTTCCTGCGCCCGGGAGAGAACTCGGATCTGATCGAGCATGCGCACTTCGGGGCTCAGTCCACCGTGCACGCACATGATCTTGCCGTCAATAATGGCAGCCAGGGTCAAGAAATCAAACACCTGGCAGCAGTACTTCCACACGGTCGTACTTCGATATTTCGTTAAGCACTCTTCATAAAATCCATAAACCTGAGTGATTTGTCTACTTTCATGGTTTCCTCGCACTAACGTCAGCCGCGACGGGTATTTAGCTTTTAATACCATTAACAGAGTGAAAGTCTCCAGCGAGAAATACCCTCGGTCAACAAAGTCGCCCTAGTTAGTTGTGTTACGTATGTCTGAGTGAAAGAAGATATCGGCATGAGATCCCATAAATCTAGGAGTGGTCCTTGCTTAACGTGTTGGGTTTCAGCTTATCTGAAGCGAAAACCAACTCATTGTAGCATGTCATATTGCCCAACTTCAGAGATAAAACTGCCCATATTGTCTGTTGTCAAGATAACCCCTCAGACGATGAGCAAGATAAGGGAATAACTTTAGTGCCAACTTCACCACACATTACAAAGCTTGCAAAAAAGACATTGACACAAAGTTAAAGTCGTTCCCAGACATCTAAGTGCAAGAACTGCCGCAGAGTCAAGGCAAGCGCACCAAGTTTTGTAAGATCCTTTGAACAACATCGTCATCCTGTCAAAGCATCGCGTTCAAAACATCGCGTTAAAAATATCTCGTTCAAAGCATCCCCTTTTTCAAGAGATACCTGCATCCAAAATTCTCTCGACCGTCTCGAGCTATCAACCACACAACTCTTCTAACCTCTCGCTGCTTACCAGAAAAACATAATTAACATTGTCCGGGAGGCCCCCCGACACTCGGAATAACTCTAATAAATCATGAAATTGTCCATGGATATCTTGTCAGCGCAAAGTCCAAAACTGCAATTTACAAACAGCTCGACGCATTCTTCATACCTCTTGTTAGTTCAGTTACACTACCACCTTTTCTGCTTCCTCGTATCTATTCAAAACTTACCCGCAGACCGTCACTGGAGAAGACACCGGTGTAATGTTCGATTCTACATGGTTAATATCTAGTTCTTTCGCAAGTGTTGTGGGCGTATTCTACGCCTGTTGCGTTCTACCAACCCTCCATCAACAGCTCTTTGACCATTTCGCACAGCTGCTTCATGTCATTTTCCGGCAAATACTGGCATTTTAAGATTTGTTCGAGCCAAACGTCTGGACCTCGTTCAACCATTGTGGGTGGTTAAACAGTTTGGTATTATTTGATGATAATTTTGGTGTGTTGGGCGTAGAAGTTAGTTTGCGTGGGGAGATGGCCTGCAGTTTTGTTACTGCCAGTTAGAATATTCGCAATTCTAATGGTCATGCAAAACTTAACTATGGCATGGTAAACTTACACTGGGGGTGCAATATATACAGTATGCAAAGGAATATAGCAGCCTCTGCGCCCTCTGTATAATTGCTTGTAATATAATCATGATATAAATGCAAATGCAACCCAAACTATATAACTAGTCAAATAGATAAATAAACGAATAGTGGAGATAGTGGAGAATGTATCTTTCTCTCAATATTCACACAATTAAAAAGGTTAAAAATCAGTCGAACTCCGTCCGAGTTTCTATTGTACAATGAGTCAAGGCATTCTGCAAAGCAGAACCAACCTTCCCCGGGAGGGACCGCCCGAGGCAAAACCAACATACATTCCCAGTACTACGACTCCATCCACCTTTCTCTCCCTTGCAGGCCACCATTGAAAGACCCAGTTTTGTGGAGCTCAACGAGTCGTGGAAATGCGCCGTCGGGCTTCAACTTCAACACTCGGTTACGCGGAAAGATATTGGCCTTGACAAACCCTTGGTTGATCAGACTTATGCAAACACATTCTACTTGCTCGTTGGCATCATCTTGCCCCACAAACACGCCTCCACTCCCATCTGCCCTCATTGATACCCTTAGCGCTCGGTCGATGTCCTCAAACGAAAGCGTGGCTGCTCCTCCCTTTATCTTATACAGTCGGAAAAGCGCCATCCGGAAGAGCACGACGAGCGCCCGAGATCGAAGTAATAAATAGATGTTTCTGGCAAGAAACCAAGCCTCATTGAGTCGTAGGTGGTTCATATATGCCCCATAGTCAGCACGCTTGATCGCATCCACAAGCGGTCCGTACATTGCATCGAGCCCATAGTACTGGAGCATCTGGCGGCCAGGCATGACCCCGAGCAGCATCGACGGGGGTGCCAGGTACATGAGAATAGTTCTCTTGTTGTTGATGCTCTGCGAGTGGCAGTTGAAGAAGGCCCACGACAAGTGGCTGTACGCCTCCTTCAGCTGACTTTTTGTTAAGTAAAATCGGCCCAGCCAATATCTGAACTCCACTCGCTGGGCCTTCGAGTATCGCGAGAACTTGATATTGGCTGTGTGAATATTGCTGAATACATTTGCACACGAACCAGGCTGGTCCAGACGGAAATACAGTCGGCACAACGTCGTGGCAACATACAGTATGATTCTTTTTTTGCTCAGATAGGTGGTGCTATCGCCATTCTGTAGACTACGGTCAACCACCTTTTCAGCTCGGATAGTGTTAAATATCTTCAACAAAACAGTGGACATATACGACGTCTGTGGCATATTCGGGTCATTATCCTGTTTGTCCATGTGAAGAGCCAGTGGTACTACAATTTTACCGCATTTCACCACCGTTGCTTCCAAAATGCTACCCTTTCCACTGGCAAAGGCAGCCTGTAGGTCTGTGATGAATTGTGCGTACAGATCGAATGATCCCGCCATATTCTCGGGGTCCACGTCTCTGCAGAAACGCAAGTATGATTTGGCCAGCTCTACAAATCCAGGCCAGTCTCCGTCGTACAAGTCAGCACTGTCGACTTCTTTTTCAAAGTCTACATTATTATCGAGAATGTCATTTTGGAGAGATGAGACTTGCGAATTGTTGATGTCCAGGTTGAAAAGACCTGACAGTTCTACTGACACAAATTCGTTCTGATCAGTCAACCCACATTCTTTAACTTTATCTGTCCAGAGTGCGACAGACATGGTGGTCGGATGACGAATCCGCGTGGTGCTTCTGTTTCGTTTTCCTTCTAGTTGAAGTTGATGTAGTAAATCGTTTCAAGAGGTTTTAACTATTTCAACGTATTTTTACCCGGAACTTCTGATAACAGATAACACAGCAGAGATCGACTGACGGAAAAAACTTGAGGATTCGAAAAAGTCATATTTATTGCCTAAATTGATATTTTATTCCTCAGGCTAAATGCTTCTTCCCCGCTGGAGAGCGTTGTACAATGTTTCAAGAACCCTGACTCTGAGACGCTTCCCGGCAACTTACTGGTATTCAACAACAAGTAAAGAAGTTACTTCAAAACTGCGCAATATAGGAATCATTGCGCATATCGATGCTGGGAAAACCACTACTACTGAGCGAATGCTCTATTACAGCGGCCTAACCAGGCACATTGGTGACGTCGATCAAGGAGATACTGTCATGGACTATCTACCACAAGAACGCAGTCGAGGAATTACTATCACTTCGGCCGCAATAACATTCAATTGGGCGGATCATCGCATAAACCTCATAGATACTCCTGGTCACGCTGATTTCACATTTGAAGTGATTCGCTCGATCAGAGTGCTCGATGGAGCAGTGACAATCCTCGACGGTGTAGCTGGAGTCGAGGCTCAAACTGAAAAGGTTTGGAAACAGGCCAATGAGATGGGGATTCCAAGGTTGGTTTACGTGAACAAAATGGATAGAGCCGGTGCTGGGTTCGGGCGGACGGTCAGGGAAGTGGTATCAAAACTAAACACAAAAGTTGCCATCGTAAATTTCCCGTACTTCAAGACAATGCCCGATGGGGAACAAGCTTTCCAGGGAGTGGTTGACGTTATAGACAAGAAGCTGATACTGTGGACAGGTGACTCGGACGGTACCAATGTGAGCGTGAAAGACGTCGCTGAGCTAGACCCAAAACTGCGGGATGAAATGATCAGTGCTCGAACCGCATTGGTTGAAAGTCTATCGGAAGTCAACGAAGATCTGGTAGAAGAATTCTTAGAAATCGGAGATTACATGGATATCAGCGCAGTATCTCTTAAAAAGGCTCTGCGCCAAGCAACCATTAAACGAGAATTAGTCCCGGTTCTCTGTGGGGCCAGCTTTCGAAACATTGGGGTTCAGCCACTCCTCGAAGCAGTCGTCTCGTATCTGCCCTCGCCGTCAGATCTGCCGCCTGCACGAGCAGTTAGCCGTGTTCCAGTGTCACGCAAAAAGGGAGAAGCTCGAGAAGCTGAGTACCTAGTCGATGGAAAGGTGAACAAGAATTTATGCTGCTGCCTCGCGTTCAAAGTCATAAACGACCCTATCAGGGGTCTGCTGGTGTTTGTGCGAGTCTACTCCGGAACTCTGCATCATGGTTCTGTAATATTAAACACGTCTACTGGATCCAAAGAACGGGTTACACGTCTTATGCAGATGCAGGCAAATAACCCTATTGACGTGAACAAGATTGAGGCTGGAAATATTGGTGTTATAATGGGTTCAAAGGAAATCCGAACTGGGGACACTATCGTGGCCCATAACACCAAGCGAGACGGTCTCAATTCTTTGTCTGCTGCAGAGGGTGCTTTACATCTCAAGCCTATCTCAATTCCTCCACCAGTTTTTTTCGCGTCTATAGACCCGGTATCTGTTTCAGATGCTAAAGGAATGCAGAACGCCCTTGAGGTCTTGCTTAGGGAGGACCCCAGTTTGCATGTATCGTATGATGAAGAAAATAGCCAGACCCTACTGTCGGGAATGGGCGAGCTTCATCTTGAGGTTGCACAGGATCGTTTGGTTAACGAACTTAAGGCCAACGTTATAGTGGGCAAAATTATGATCTCTTACAAAGAGACCATCAACACCAGTTCGTCAATTTTTGAAGAGCATGTCACTAGCAGTTCTGGGTCTGGTGACATCAAAGCCAGAGTTTCGGTCGAATTCAACGGTGACGGAGATCTAAATCAGCACGAGAATGCTGATTTATTTGAACATGATAACAATTCGGTTATCCATCCTCACCCTTTTGAGCACCCTTTGGTACCCTATCACAAGATCATCGATGCCATTAAGGTTGGAGCATATCCAGCATTTTCACGAGGTGGCAAAATCTCCAAATTACCTTTGCACTCGATCTGTGTAAGAGTTCACTCTGTGGAGCTATCGCAAGACTTTAATGATGTAACTGCCATCTCAACCGCTATCCGATTGGCTACTGGGAATGCACTGGATAGTATTTCGAAACACAATTATAGTATCATGGAACCAGTGATGGACGTACGTGTTCTTTCTGACGAAGAGGACATTGGTGTACTTGTCAACGATATTACTGGAGCCAGGCAAGGCCAGATTGTTTCTTTGGGCGAAGAGGAAACTACGGTTACGAATGACGATGTTAATTACAAGGAGCTTTCTGCCCAAATCTACACCCCACCTGACTATACTATGCATTTATCTAAACACCAAGTCCGGTCTACTTCTCAACAGAGTGTGATCCGTGCCCGGATCCCGCTACGAACTATGATTGGATACGTACGTTCTCTGAGAAGTATGACTCAGGGACGAGCGACCTATTTAATGACTTTTGAGAAGTTCGAACCAGTTTCACCTGAGTTGAATGAAACTGTTTTGTCATCCATGTAATAATAACATGTAAATAAATTAATGAATTCATAAGAACACAAATATTGTACACTTTTATACAATTGTGAACACTCACAGGACTGAAGAAGTTTGGATTAATAATAACTGGGAATTTTCGAAAGGTTTAGCAAATTCGTCTAACTCACCTACAATTGCTCTGCACTCTGAAATCTTTCTACGATATGGAGCCGGACAGACTCTCTCTGAAAACTCTCGTTAGAGATAATTCAAAGGACGATACAAGTACTTCTGTCAATAATGAAGCTCCTTATGACGCAGGATATGACAATGCCACATCTAGATCTCACCTTTTGCAGAAAAAGGCTCGATTGCTCCATTACAATACACCTATTGGCTGCTACGTAGAGAACTGCCCTGGCCAGATCGTGGTCAACCGGGAAATATCTATTCTCTTTGCTGACAGAGAATCGAAGGCCGTCAAGAACCGTATTTTACTTTGCTGGCTCACTCTGACCATCCCTCTTATTCTATATCTCAAATTTACTTACTGGGATCAAACTGTGTTGGATTTATAAAAATAGACAAGTACGCGGAACAAACAATCAATTGCTTTCAATCTTAGTTATTGACTTAACCGAGAGGGTGTATTGTTTGCGGATTATTTATTTATTTATTTATTTATTAGCATAAATCACTCTTTGCTGTAGACTCTCTAGGAGGTCCGTATCGCAAACTTTTGAACCAGTAGGAAATAAACGGAGCGAGCGCACAGATATCCTGTGCCAGAGTCAGAATATATATTGAAGCAGCATCAATGAGTCCAAGTTGGGCCCATAAATCGAACTTTGCATTGTCAGGCTGGGTCAGCACTAAGCTCATTGCCAGAGTGAATATTACCAAGCAGAGGCCATAGCAGAGAACTGAAAACAACCGAATTGCTCGAGGCTGAGTATATACCAGACGAGAGTCATTGTCAGGAGCATATTCCAGGATTGTCAAAGAGTGCAATGACTTCGCAGAAGCCGCCGACAAAGACAAGTTTGGTGGTAAGCTGAGAGAATAGCAGTGGTTATTTGGATGAAATGAAGCTCTGCCAACAAACTTTACAGTTTCTTTGACCGAAATCATGCCGAACTCCTTACTTATGACAGCATTTCGCTGGCGCCTGGGGAGGAATATACAAGGGCTAAATAGGATAAAGAGAAGAATATAAACCATCGACACTGGGAGTGCCCAGGGTGAGCATAGTCTTGCCGATAATGCGATAACGTTGGACTCGTCAGACTCTATAAGAGACACAAAGGGCATGGCAAAGGATACGGCGAGGCCCTGCAGTACGTCCAACAACTGAGAGGAATGAGGGGTGTCGAGGGCCAAGACCACTTGTTCGTCTTCTATAGTGGTATCGTCCACTGAAACAACGGTTTTACTCGGCAGACGGGCGATCCTCTTGACGTGTCTGGGCGATGAGACCGATATCTGCAATATCTCTGTCTGGAGTGCGTTTTGATGGTCATAGTAGGATATTGTAGTGAGGAATTGGTGGCCAGAGAGTTGTACAAAGTGTTGCCGGCCTGTCAGCTGGCTGACCTGAAGAGGTATATCTAAATACACAGAGTACGTCGTGCTGGATTCAACATTGATTAGCACCGTCTGGGTCAGGTCATCGCATATTAGTAGAGCACAGATCCAGGATTTAAAGGGAATAGAGAGAGATGTTTTGTGGGTCAGGCAATGCGAAAAATGGGGACACAGTGATGAAATGTTCTGGAATGATATGGCATTTCCAAGAGGAAAGGTTTGAATACAGAGCATTCTAGTTAGTCACTCAGTTTTTTTTTTTTTTGGTTTCACAACCCAAATTATACTCTCTATCTCTCTACGCGTACAATTCCACAGTTAGAAATGCTACAAACCCGTCACACATTGTTAGCGACAAGGCTATACATGTTGGGTCAGTCGCCCAACGCGGAGCTTGATCCCACGAATACACAATGTCGGCAATACGGTTGCTCTGAATCAACGAGACAAGCTCGATTCTGGTGTAGTATTGACCGTTATCTACGTAGTGGTGGTAGTGGCACAGGTATTGCTGATTGGAAGACCACGACTGGATGCCATTACCAGGGATGGATTCAACAGGGACGATGTATTCTTTGGATGGGTGGTTCATGAGTTTGCATTGCTGGTATTCATCTGGCATTTTAGTAGGTTTAGCGAGAAGAAGCAAAAGAAAGCAAATTTTTCAGGCTATAAATTGCCTGATCTAAGGAAAGTAGAAGGTGTTGAGAAACGTTTGTCGAGGAGTTGAATGTGTTAAAGCAAAGTGAAAGGCGTTGAGAAAATTCAATAATAAGCAAAGTAGAACTGCAAGTTCAATGTTAAGCGAACTTGAATGTGTTGAGAAGGTCAATATTAAGTCAAGTTAAAAAGGTGTTAGGAACCATCAATACTGGCCATATGCATTCTCAGCTTTGAGAGGCCTGCCTTGCATTTCGCGAGTCGCGTCTAAAAAGGGTCGAGTCAAAAGGGTCATGGTGAACCTACAACTACTAACAAAACTCTACTCGCTTTTCACCGGAACAGCGATTCCGCTGCGCAGAATATTAGTGCACTATTAATATATTTTTAAACAAGTTGGAGTAGCTTATATATAATGTATGAGTCGAACCTCATCGATCGAAGGAGCATACATGCAAGCCGTACTGTTATGGTTAACAGAGAGGCAGTAATTATACCATTTGCCACGCACTACCAACATACCCAGTCATGTAACTAGTAGCAAATGACATAGCTACTGCCTGGCTATTTCATTAAAGTGCTAAAGCAACAATCAGCAGTAACCCAATAGTGAGTGACATCTCTCAATATAAGAATAGTGTTCAATTAACAGTTAACAGACGTCAAAAAAGGCAGCCGTGGACTGATATGCACTGCAGTAATGCAGTCAGAGTACTATTAATAAATGTATACACAGAGAAAGCAGTTTACAGAGTAGCATCAGTTCTCCAGCGTGACACGTCAGTCTGAATTAAATATGTCGCCTAAATCGTTTCTCCTGAATTGTTTCTCCTATTCTCGTAGACGTAACGAGCCTGGTTTTTCTCTATCATCTTTAAGACAGGTTTGTCCTCATTTGGGCCCATTAAGGGTCTATTTGTCAATGGCTGTAAAGCTGCCACTTTTAGCGGCTGCCGCGGCGTTGCCCGTTCTGAACGACGCCCACCTAACCGCTTATCTCACTCATAAAAAGAGAGGACGCCAAATGCGTCGCGCATCGCCTGTTTCCGCCCGTTATCCCTGGAATCGCGTCACTCGGGAGACAATCGCTGTACAAAAACACATTGTGAAAAGCAGCCCTCTCTGCACCCCCTTTTGAATTCTCGGGGCAAGGTCTTCAAAGCAGCAAGATCTCTCACCACCAAAAAGTTCCATATGAGACAACACCACCCAAAGATCTGTATATTTAAGATTATATTCTTTCTTTGAGAGTTGTACTTTTTTTTTTTCGTTTTTCCGGCTTTACCTTAAAACCCGAACACAACGACGCCCCATTGTTTCAGCTGAGTAGGGTTCCACGTAGGCTGCAAAAAAAGTGGTTGGAAGGACTCGTGGAGATTTTTAAAACAAAATTATTCATAATCGTGCGAGGATTCTCTTTATCGAGTTAACACAGGGGTAGGCCAGTTTGAAGTACGTTTTTTTCACACGACAACGAGATATATATCGCTTGGTTTTACAGTGTAACTACCCTTACACGTACACAACATACTCACATCTCGCTCTTTCACTTAAACCTTTTTTTTTTTCCTTTTTCTTCATTTGTGCTCGATTTCATTTTTATTCACACACACATGGCGAGAGGAGGATTGAGAATTCTAAGGTTCGTGGCAGTGGCCACTATCCTCATCCTGGTGGTGTATAAACTATCCAACCAGCAGGTCGACCTGTCCAACTACGTCGCGTCGAAGAAACCATCGATGGTTGGCACAACCGGCAGCGCGAAAGAAAGCGCTGTCCCGGAAGCTGATAACGATAAAAAGACGGCGACAGGTAGCGATAGCAAAGTAGTCGATAACAGCGTCGTCGGTAGCGCTGCTTCGCCCGATGCTCTGTCAAATCAACAACCCATGAGCTCAGCTCCGTACCAGCGCGAAAACGCAACGTTCGTCACGCTGGCTCGAAACGACGACTTGTACTCTCTGCTGCAGTCGATCCAAAATGTCGAAGACAGATTCAACCAAAAGTTCCACTACTCTTGGGTGTTTCTTAACGACCAAGAGTTCACCGAGGAATTTAAAGAAGTCACGTCGAAAATGGTTTCCGGAGAGACTTTCTACGGCCTGATCCCCAAAGAGCACTGGGGCTACCCTGAGTGGATCGATCAGGACAAAGCTGCCCTTGCCCGCGAGGAAATGGAACAGAAGAAGATTATCTACGGAGGATCGCAGAGCTATCGGCACATGTGCAGATACGAGAGTGGATTTTTCTGGAGACACCCTCTGATGAACCAATTCAAGTACTACTGGCGAGTGGAGCCCGATGTCAAGCTCCACTGTGACATTTCTTACGACCTGTTCAAGTTTATGGCTGACAACAAAAAGTCGTACGGTTTCACCATTTCGCTATTTGAGTACGGCGAGACTATTGAGACGCTGTGGAAGCACACCAAGGAGTTCATGGAACAGAACCCGCAGTTCAAGAACCAAGACGCTCTTATTGATTTTATTTCCGACGACGGCGGAGACACTTATAACCGATGCCACTTCTGGTCTAACTTTGAGATTGCAGACCTGGATTTGTGGCGTGGCGAGGCCTATCAGAAGTACTTTGACCACTTGGACCACGCAGGAGGCTTTTTCTACGAACGGTGGGGTGATGCTCCGGTGCACTCTTTGGCAGCAGCCCTGTTTCTCAAGAAATCCGAGATTCACCACTTTGAGGACGTTGGATACTTTCACGTTCCATTCAGCAGCTGTCCTACTACCAAGGAAGACCGTCTCAAGCTGCGATGCAGCTGCAATCCCAAAGATAACTTCTCCTGGAAGGGATACAGCTGTACTGGCAAGTACTACAAGGCCCAGGACCTGCAGAGGCCAAAGGGCTGGAGCGAGCAAACCGATTAAACGTGGGGTCCTCTTAATAATACGTATATTGGATAGATAGCAATGAGAAATGTACTGTTAATGTACTTGTCGCTTCGTGTGCCTCCGGCGTCTCCTCCCGGCGAGGGTTGGTTCTGTTTCGCAGAAAGTGTACACTCTACTTTAAAACATGGACTTATAACTGAACATGGCGTATCAATCATGAGCTTTCGTGTCGCACCCCGCACCCCGCGCCTCGCTGCATGCGGCATGCGGCACACCCTAACCTCGGATCTTAAAGCCACCGTCTTGCCTTTCTGGACATTTTGCACTCTCTCAAACAAACATCATGGCTGTAAGATACCTGTTGTTGCTTTCGCGTCAGGGCAAGGTGCGACTTGCCAAATGGTTTCAGACGCTGAGTGTTAAGGAGAAATCTAAGATTGTCAAAGAGGTGACCACCCTCGTGCTGGCAAGACGCACCAAGATGTGTAACTTTCTTGAATACAAGGATTCCAAGGTGGTGTATCGGCGGTACGCGTCGTTGTTTTTCATTACGGGGATTGATTCGGAAGACAACGAGCTAATCACGCTGGAGATTATCCACAGGTACGTGGAGCAGATGGACAAATACTACGGGAACGTCTGCGAATTAGACATCATATTCAACTTCCAAAAGGCATATTATATATTGGACGAGCTTCTTCTAGCTGGGGAAATGCAAGAGTCGTCGAAACGGGACGTTCTACGGCGTATTGGACAACAGGATGCTCTGGAAGCGTCCGAGGCTGAAGAAGACGGCATCAGTCGGTTGTTGAATTAATGGAAAACTCATTGGCTACCTTCTGCCTCTAAGGTTGGACGACAGAAGTCCGAGACGCTGCTGATCTTATCCTCTATTGGTCTATCTCTCCTTTTCATCGTTCAATTTTACTACTTCGGAGAAGATTTTGGAACAATATATAAAACTGTTTCATCTGTCTATTTTATTTCTCAGCTATGGGCCTTGGAGTCCTCGAGCCGAAGGAAAACATCAAGGTCCCCGGGACCGTGTACGTTGACGTGGAAACCGAATTGGGTCAGCAAAGGACCTCAAATTTGAAGCATGGAAGCGGTAAACTGAGTCATATAGTGTTGGTACCTCAGCCTACTGATTCCCCTAATGATCCATTGAGTATGTCTGTTTTTTTATTATTAATTGCTGTTGTTTTCTGTTTTGATTGTTGCTGTTCTGCTGTTCTGCTGTTGCTGCTGTTAAAAAGTTCATGTTTTTGCATTGTCTTGCCAAGGAATTAGTGTTCCTTCAAGCAAGTTCTCTCTCCTTTTCCCTTCGTAACACCACCCATCTAACTAGATTGGTCCACAAGACGTAAACACTTTCATAGCTGGACTCTGGCAATTGGCACTGGCCTAGCCTCGGCAGTATGCCTCTTCTTGAGCCCATCAGCAGGAGTAATCGCTGAGCAATTGGACACAACTGTCACAGTCCTGTCGAGATCGGTCAGTGGCCTACTTCTGGCAATTGGCGTGGGTAGCGTCGTATCGTCTCCATTTGCCACTATTTACGGTAAAAGGCCTGTACTGCTGGTTCTAACGTTGATCTGCGTAGTAGCATACTTGATAATTGTCTGTGACTTTAACAGCTTGGCTCGCATCATCGCAGGCAGGGCACTTTTCGGATTTGGTGTCAGCGGACTCGAGTACATCGTTAGCTCGTCTGTCGGAGACGTCTTTTTCGTCCATCAGCGAGGTTTCCATTTGGCACTCTGGCACTTTGGGCTGTCTGGGGGCAATTCTCTGGGTCAGGTAATTGCGAGCCAGGTAGTCCAGGGTCAGAGCTGGCAATGGGCCTTTAAGTATGCTCTCATTTTCATGGCTGTTTACTGGCTGATTCTGCTGCTTTTCGTGCCGGAGACCTCATACAGACGGCCCGCCAAATACGACACGGATATTAAAGAGATTTTAGCCGACGATGAGGACGTATCCAAGGAGGGAGAAACGGATATAGCCGTTGAAGTTGAGAGAGGAAGTGCTGATGACGCTGATACTATACGCGATCAACGAAAGCACAGCTATTTCCAGAGCCTGAAGGTCTACACGGGAAGATACTCCCACCAGTCGTATCTCACCGTTTTTGCCAAGCCCTTCTCCACCTACTTGTTGCCTGCAACTGTCTGGGCGTCTTATTCCTACGGATGTTCGGTTGCCTTCAACGCTGCGTTTTCTGCCTCTCTATCTCCACTCTTCTCAGTGCCTCCTTATAATTTTAACCCCAGTCAGATCGGATTAACTGTGCTGTCTCCATTTGTTGGAACCGTCATGGGCAGTATAATTCCTGGGCCCACTGCCGATTTCCTAGTAAGGTACATGAGCAAGAAAAACGGCGGAGTGTATGAGCCGGAGTTTAGAAATGTGCTATGCATTCCTGCTTTGGTTTTTGGTCTAATGGGTTTTTGGGGTTTTGGACTATCCATCCATCGGGGCGACCACTGGTTTGCTCCAGTATTCTTTTTCGGTCTTGCAAGTTTTGCTGGCTCTATCATGTCGCTCGTCACCAATACTTATTTACTTGATTGCCATCGAATACATGCACAGGATGCCTACGCAGCTGTGACTTTGTTTAAAGGTATCATGTCGTTTGCTGTCAGCTTCTTCATCAATGACTGGATTGTGAAGTCGGGAGTAGTGCAGGTGTTTTTCATTATTGGAATGATTCATGGCATTGGATGCCTTGGTGGTATTCCCTTTTACTTTTACGGCAAGAGGATACGGCTCTGGGTCTCAAGGAATCAATTCATTCAAAGTGTTTTAGGGCAAATAGAGAAAAGAGGATAGAAAGGAGGAGCATGGTTCGCTGTAAGGCACGAATAGAAATGGGAATGTGGGTGATAGAGACCATAGAGCGTAAATAAACGTCGGGGTATGAACTTCCAAATCAAGCTTGACAATGTAGATTTTAAATAGCTTCCGTGTTACTTAATGTTACTTAAGGGAACATGAATATGTAGACAATATCCGGAGCTCACCTGTACCACTCTTCTCGCTTCGCCCCCAGGTCTTACTGCCAAATTGCTACGTCTATTATTTAGAAAAAACTATTCAAATTTTGCTCAGCCCTTTACTGAAATAACTACTAATTATTATTATAGAACTGTCAAGACTCTAGCAACCCCAGCCCACCCCCACTTGAAGTTAATAATTAGCTTGGTTTACGCGTTTTCGCGTCGTGGAATCATTTCAATGAAATCAATTAACCAGCAGTACTTGTTCGCTTGATCTATGACGATGACGAGTAATGGCGGCACTCAAAAGTCAATCCATTCATTTTTTAAGGCAAGTCCGCCCAAACGAAAGTCGGAAAATATTCAGAATGCAAAGGTTTATCTCGACGACAAACAAATTGGTTCTGATTTAAAGCGAAGTGATGGCGTGAGTGATCACAAAGAAGTAGGGTTTTCAAGGTTTTCAAAAGATAAAAACAAGGATGAGAATAAAAATGAGTTATCAGAAGAGAATGTGACCAAAAGGCGCAAACTTCCAGAAGGAACAATGCCATCAAAAGTTACCCCAAAACCATCTGTGAGTTCCACAAATCAGAATAAATACTCAGTTTCAAGCTATGCTTTCTCGAAAGAATCAAGTGGCCCACAGAAAGACTCTGTGACTGCAACTGCGCTTCATGAACAGTTTGCAGCCCTGCTCAAGCGTCCAGGAAGCCTTGAAGCTTTGAGGAGAAAGTCTGGAGAAGGGGAAGAAAAGGGCCTTATAGATGGGGACAACTCCGAAGTAGAAGAGCCTATTCCTAAAAAAGCCTCCAAATCGAAAGGGAAAGGAAGGAAACTAACTCCTCTGGAAACCCAGATTGTGGAGCTGAAACGCCAAAATAGTGATACCATTTTAATGTTTGAGGTTGGATACAAGTATCGCCTCTTCGGGAAGGACGCTGCCGTTGCTTGCTCTGAGTTTGGCTGGTACTTAGTCCAGGGCCGGCTCAGCCTGGAAGAACACAGCGACGACCCAGTAGATGCCCTGTACGACAAATTTGCATCTTGCTCTTTCCCCACCCATAGATTAAACTTCTACATCAAGCGCTTAGTGGACCGAGGTCATAAGGTCGGAGTGATCAGTCAGGTAGAAACAGCCGCTCTCAAAGCAGTTGGTGATAACAAAGGTGGTCCCTTCGAACGGAAGCTGACCCATCTGTATACAAAGGGAACATATATAGATGAATTTCAGACCGACCGTGAAGCTGCTAATGCCTCGTCAGGGTATCTTATAGCTATCTGCGAGTACTCAACTCAGGGTGGAAGTAGTCGATACGGCATTATTGCTACGCATGCTTCGTCAGGCGACATAGTGGTGGATGACTTTGAAGACACTGTCATGCTGAATGAACTGGAGACTCGGTTGTTACATATCCAGCCGTGTGAGATTCTCATTGTTGGCGATATATCGAGTCACACACGCAAAATGCTTGATAGGCTAGTCGTTCGGTTTGAGGGTACCAGCAAAATCAGAGTGCAGGAAGTTGATAGAGCTTCGTCCGACTCTTCAGCGTTTAGTTATGTTAATGACTACTACACTCAGCAGGTAATGGATTCACTAGACCAGTCGAACGAGGGAGAAAAAATGGAAACTCTGCATCGGCAGCTGGTCAAATTATCGGCTCTTTCAAAACCTGTTGTCGCATGTTTATACTCGCTTATAAACCACTTGAGAGCTTTCAACATTGACAAATTATTTTTGTTGACCAATAATTTCTCCCAGTTTTCAAACAGAAAGCATATGCTTTTAAACGCAAACACGATAAGCAGCCTGGAAATATTTCGAAATCAGACAGATTACACTGAGCATGGAAGTCTTTTTTGGGTAATGGATCATACTAGGACCCAGTTTGGTCAAAGACTCCTAAGAAAATGGGTTGGCAGTCCATTGGTCGATAGAGAGGAGTTAGGGTTACGAAGCGAGGCCGTAGAGGAACTCAAGAGTGGTTTTAACTCAATTCTAGATTCAATCACTGGGCTTATGAGGAGGTTACCTGACTTAGAGAAAGGACTAATTGGAATACACTATAAAAGGGTAATTATATGGTGCATGTGGTATTCGTGGTTTTCGTGAGTTTCTTGAGCTAACAAGTCTACTAGGAAACAGACCTACTTTTTGCTGCACTTCCTGAATCTATTGAGCAGAGTGCATTCAGAAACAGATGCCGCTAAAATAGGCTTCAAGTCGAGTTTGCTAAACGAACTACTATCTATCTTACCAAGGAGCCAGAATATTGTCAGCGAACTGCTTTCTCACATTTCAAAGGATGCGGCCGTAAATGAGGTAAAAGCAGACTACTTTTTAGAGAGTGTGGACGGATTTGAGGAGATTGAGGACCAGAAAGTCATAATAACAGAAACAGAATATAAACTGGAACAGCATCTTGCAGATTTGAAGAAGACTTTAAAGAAACCACATTTAAAGTTTACCACCGTAGCCGGATTGTCGCATCTCATAGAGGTAAAGCCTGTGGAGCTGAAATCCATACCTCATAACTGGCTAAAGATGAGTGCCACAAAGACTGTGTCTAGATTCCGTTCCCCAGAAACCATCAAACTGTTGAAAGAACTGGAGCGCGGAAAGGAGAGACTGGCACTGGCCTGCGACGACACATATCGAAAGTTTCTCGAAACTACAGCAAAGCACTACGAATCGTTCCGTGAGGTGGTCCAGGCCGTCGCCCAGCTAGATTGCCTCATGTCTTTGGCCGCTGTCAGCAAGCAAGCAAACTACTGTCGGCCAGAGTATGTCGATACCCCGCTCATTGATATAAAGGAAGGCCGTCACCCAATGATTGAACACCTTCTTTCCAAGTCTTATATCCCTAACAACGTTAATATGAAGAAGAATATGGACAGGGTTCTCGTGATTACAGGTCCCAACATGGGAGGGAAAAGCTCCTATGTTCGTCAGGTTGCTTTGATCTGTATTATGGCACAAATTGGCTGCTCTGTTCCAGCCAAGAGCGCTCGGGTCGGCATCCTTGATGCAATTTACACGAGAATGGGGGCATACGATAACATGCTGAACGGAGAGTCTACCTTTATGGTGGAGCTGAAAGAGTGTAGTGACATTATGAAGGCAGCCACCGATAGATCTCTTGTTGTTTTGGACGAGATTGGCCGAGGAACCAGTACGATAGACGGAGTAGCCATTGCTCATTCTGTTCTTTCTCATTTTATCTCAGAAGTACAGTCATTGACCTTATTTGTTACGCACTATCCCTTGGTCTCCTCTTTCGAGCAAGTCTACCCTGACATTGTCAGTAATCATCATATGGGGTTTGTAGAGAGTTCAGGAGAGAATGATTCCTGCACTACTATCACGTTTCTGTTTCAGCTGGTACGTGGAATCGCGAATCGGTCATTTGGGTTGAACGTTGCTAGGTTAGCGGATGTGCCTCAGGAGATTATCGAAACTGCTCGCGTGAAATCTGCAGAGTTAGAGAAAACCCTGGTCGTAACAAGCGGAAAGAAAAGCATCCAGCGTGATTTGCATTTTCTTCAATCTGCTCTTGACGGAGAACTGGAATACGACGAACTTGTCGAAGGGATTCTGCGTCTAGGGTAGTGACACGTTACTTAGGTTATATCCCTGCTTCGCAGGATTGCGGTGGCTAAACTCATTTAAGGTCTATGTAACTATACGGCACTGTAAATAATACAAAACACTACCAGCTTCGTTAATTAACTTTGTAAATAATATAGCCATTCGCGGTATTGCTTCGTGACCCAGCTGCTTTTTTATCCATTATTTATTTATTTATTATATTATTCGTTCTTTGGTGTATATTAATAGTTAATAGGCGTTAACTATATAACCCAAGTTACAGTATTCAGCTGGGATCTAGTGTTCCCCGGAATCTGACACAATAAACAATTTATGCATACCCGCGGCTTTCGAAACGAGTTTCAAACCGAAACTTCAAATCGACCGACGAACGGGCGAATGTCCTACTTGCAATGACGAAGTCAGGGGTCTCTAGAAGTACTGGAAAGAGACAGCAGCGAGAATGGGAAGAAGCTCCAAATTTGGTCAAAAAGAGTGACTCCACCGAGAAACAGGATTTGGACGTATTTGCTTTCACAGATGATCCAATCCACAATGGGCTTATCTCCTCTCCGCGAGAAGAGAGAAAAGAAAGTAAAGAGGATACACATGGGCGTAAATACACAGGGAATACCGCGAAATTGAATAAACTGGGAGAAAATATAGCGCGGAATTCGCGTACCAAAAGAGCTTTTCTGCAACGAAAACAAGCAGCAGAACGACCGGAAAAAGCAGAAGTAAAGAAACCGTCGTCTTCAAATGAAAATATTAATCTCTTGAGTGAAAACTCAGCCAGAGCATCTGGCCGGCCGAATTTGACGACCGATGAGGTCT